>JBAMYA010000024.1:12940328-12988565 GCA_037176975.1 Arrhamphus sclerolepis | reverse complement strand
AACGATCTTATAATAATAATAATAATAATAATAATAATAATAATAATAATAATAATAATAATAATAATAATTTTGGATTTTTTGTTAAGCATGACTGAGGGTCTTTCACATATCTGCCCAGCCAGGGGCCAGTCGTTGATCCGCTCATGAACAGACTAGACTATCCCTCAGTAAATAAATTAGACAGGCTTTTTCACTATTGGAAAGCAACGACAACAACAAACAAAAAGATACACAAAGGACATCTTTTAACTCTAAACCAACCCCTCTTTTGTACACGTGTAACTTCGTAGTGACAAGTTGCAGTAAAATAGAGCCATGTCAGTGTCTGCTCCGCGAATACTGGTTAAAAAGTAACCCTTTCACGGAGTGAGAAATGACACGTGTGAAGGCTCGGGAAGCACACAAAGAGTCAGTGTGTGCGGCCACTGGTACCGCGACGTCAGTGTCTGTGGCTCTGAGCTGCTCTGAGCTGAGCTGGTCGGGGCCAACAAGCAACGTCACTCCCTGACGGCGGCTTCAGAGCAGCGCGGACGGTCATCCGAGCAGCACCGACTCGCTCGCTCGCCTGAACTCGGCGGAAGAAGATCGCGCAGGACAGCGGTTCTCTGCTGTGGGACGCATTTCCTGAACGGAGACTCAGCGACTTATGAAGCTCAGGTAAACCCACGACTCTGAAAAGCTTTTATCCATTCCGTTTTCTCCATTTTAAAATACCAAGTAGCAACGTGGAATAGCGTGGGTAAACAATGACTAGCGAGCTTCCCGCATTGTCGCTGTTGTCCTGTAGCCATTAAGTGTGTTGCCATGGTACTGCCAGGCAACATCCCACCTGCTGCTGCCGCCGTGACTGTATGCATTTCTCACGCCTGTCAAACATGTTGAAAATTTCTAGTAACAAAGCGTCTTACTTGCACTAACTAAACGTTGATTTTATTTAATTATTTTAGGCTGTCCTGTTTGACTTGAATCATTGTTTCCATCTAAAGTGGCTAATTTAAAGCTGTACACTTTTAGTACCAGCCTCTACTCTGCCCATGTAGCTTTAGCTCACAACATAGTGCCATTTCCTCTGACACACATGACACGCTTGTCAGGCACTCTCTAACTGCTGTCTGTTTGTTCTCACAGCCTGTAGGAGATACCCAAGACCTGAAGACTTGAGCAAACACAAGATGGTGATTTCCAGAGTGGCATCCCTCAGAAGGACATCACTGGCTGTGGACACAGAGAGCAGATGTTTGCATTGAAGGTACCCAATGCATTACAGCCGCTGTGGTTAGACATCATTGCAGACCAACACCAGGCCATGCGTAAAAAGAAATTCCATTATTATCCTATCTCTAGTCTGCTGTGACGGAGAAGGAAACCACCATGCCATGCTTTCGTCAGAGCAGGAAGGAGGGAGGATTATGAGTCAGAACTGTCATTTCTCCAATCTGCCTATAGATTCTCGTTGACATGCTTATTTTAAGAGCAGCATTCTTTTCTTCTTTTTTTTTCTCCCCCCTGCTGTTCATATGGCATCAAAAACCGTAGAACTGTAAGGGAGACCAGACATCTTTTTGCTCTTCATAAATTATTACTGAAACCTTTTAAACCTTTTACTTAAACTGTGGTGTGTGTAAAAATCCCAGGAATTAGGCTTGATGCTTGGGGTGAGCGTAAATGTCATGGAGGGGGGTTGAACCCAAGTAAGGCTCTGTTTATTGTATTTTAGTTTGCACGCCTTCTTATCTCAGCTGTCAGGGGGTGGCTTCTTTTCAACAGTAACTTACCCAGAGCAATATCGATAGATAGTGGTAGAGAAAGGAGGGGTGGGAGGAGTGAGAGCGACAGAGAATGACTGAGAGAGTGAGCGTGCTGAACCCAGCCTTTTAGTGACTCTTGTATCCAAGGACAAAGGTAGCAACGCATCCGAACGCCACTCTTCGCCCACGGACTGCTGTGAAGAAATGATGCGGACATATAGGCTCTTTGCAGCGCTCATGTAGACTCAACAACCTGCTGGCCCTGCTTCACAAAGCCCTTAGGCTTTGATGCATCTGTCTGGAGTGTCGGGGCTGATGACTGAGCAGATCATGACCAAGGCTAGAGTGAAACTCATAGAAGGATAGAATCATGTAGCTTGAATGGGAGTTTCTCATTTTTTTCTCCTTTCAATTCATCCAGTCAAACTGGAACAAAAGTGTGTTTCTCTAATTTGGTCTTTGTCATTGCACTTAAAACAGCCCACATTTGCTGTATGTATTTGGCAGAGGAGCACACAGGAGAGGAGGTAGTAACAGGTGCCGCATGCCAAGGTGAATTTGGAGGTGTGGAAGATAGCTGAAGATCATGGGTAAATCAAACAGCAAGCTCAAGCCAGAGGTGGTGGAGGAGTTGACAAGGAAAACCTACTGTGAGTATCTTCAGATCTTTCTTTTAGTTTTTCTTGTGTCTACAAAATAATAAAAGAAAAACTCTTTCAGAAACTCTTTTTAGCTTTATAAAATATAGAAAGATGTTGATTGCATGTAGAAAGTGCGATAAGGAAACCTAACACTGACTTTATTGCTGCAGTTTTTAAATCATATTTTCCACCAAATGGCTTTACAGTAAATAGTCCCGCGTATTGAGATTCTAAACCTTGCATTTAAATGTCAGCAGAGAATAAGTTCCCCGTTTCGTTTAAATTTACATCTGAATCTTGTTTTGCTAATATAAATGTAATTAATTAAGGTTAATTAGGAACTTGCAATCAGTTATAATACAGTTATGAAATAACTTCAAACCAGGCTGAGGAGATTTATGAATATGGATTTGTGTCAGCTGACATGGATGGATTGTTTAAAATGCTCGTCAAAGGACTTACTGTATTTGTTGTTGATATATATTATTTCGGTTTATACCAAAATGATAATGTTATGTCCCTGCTGGAAATTTATGGAAAAATGTATCGATTTTATGGAAAATCCCCAATTTCTCCTGACAGGTTTGGTTCAAATTTGAGCTAAAGTGACATTTATAACTACCAATAGCAATGTCAGCTTTGAAGACTATTTTAATCATTTGTGTGTTATTTCTGCAGCCCAGTATTATTGTTATTATTATTATTTGAGCAGTAGTACATTTGGCAGGTGTGGGTGGGAGTTGACATCCATTGGCTGCTTAATGACAGTGTTATTTGTGTGGTGGGTCTCTCCCCAGCAGAGGCAAGGAAGGCTGTTCTAGCAGGAAATTGCTGTGGAGGAAGATTAGGCATCATGCTGGGCTGGACTGCTTGCTCCTGTCCTTCTCTTTGGCTCTTACCCTTTCACCCTGTCTCTCTTGCATTAACCCCTAATTGCCCTTTTGAGTGGGAATGGAGTTGTATAATTAGGATCTTATCTGGTTCGCATCGCTCAGAGGGACGCCACGCTTTCTCTATGAGTGTGATCATTTTCCCTTGTTCTGTTGTTGCTTAACTTCAAACTCTGTCATTTTAGCCTTTTTTTCTTCCAATTGCATCTTTCTCTTGCTCTCCCCTGAGAAGCTTTGCCTGCCATTTTAGTCAGAGTGCTTTCTTTTTGTTTTTGACAGATTGAGGACCTAAATTTTATGTGTGAATGTCTCTTTTTCTTTCAGTGGTAGAATAATCATCATTTTGTTTTGTTTTGTTTTTTTCCTGGCAAATAACATTGTGTGTTAATGAACAGCGATCAAGACCAGACCAAAACTGAGGCCTGTTCATTTCAAAAGCATGCAAGCACAGTTAATGTATTTATTCTTCTCTGTTGACTTAACCAGTTGCTATGACTTTATATTTATATAAAATTTATATAAAATGCTGCATTTTGTTTACAAAACTGCATGAATGCTATGACTATTAGCACACAGGGATTTTGACTTTGACTTTTTCCTGAATGACTGCTTGGCATCAAAGGAACAGAACAGCAGTCACATTAAAATCTCTGCAGGACATAGGGCGAACCCATGTCATAGCGTGAGAATTTTGTAAGTTGTCAAAGAGAGGATGGCACTCACGATGACAGAGTCACAGGCCGGACGTGTTCTGGCAGACCCTGCAGGGCCAGCAGGCTGAACGGACCCTGCTCTCCCGTGCAATTGACTGATTGCATTATTGCCCATTGCCTCTGACTGAGTTATGTAAGACTTTTTTTTCCCTTTTTTTTTTTTTTTTTTTTTATTAAATCGTGACCATGGTAAATTGCCTCAACTTTGACTGCATGTACGTTTGAGGGCAATTTAATGGAAGGTTGGCGTTTGCAGCGAGTTGTTAGATTGACCTGACGTTTATTGTCCAAGAAGAAGTGACATGATGTGTTTCTTGGTGAAACTCTGAGTAGATTCAACTGAGCTGAAGATAAATGCATGTCAAAGCAATCAGACCTCCAGTTACCACTGTATGGTGGCTATTGTGCATAATTATGGTTTTCATTAATATTTAGACATTAGTGATTATGTTTTTTTTGTGTATTTATTCTAATATCTTTAGTTGTCAACATAAATAGACGTTTATTTTTTTGACTTTTGAAGATACTGTAAGACTAGCTTCTTGGATAATAGTCTTTAATCGTCTTTATTCAGAGCAAGTGTATGTCTAGACATTCACTTGCTTGTTTTCTTGGATATATATACCATCTTAGTAGCCATGACTAAGAGTGGCTTGAGGTTAAACACCATAGTAGATTAAATTAGCGATTAACTAACATGCTATGCACTGTGTTTATAAACCTCCTGCTTTGCCCCAGGCTCAGTGTAGTCGTAGACAAGATCTGTGCGGAGACCAAAGCAGCAGCATCAGCAAGACTTCACAAAGTCTCTCAGAGGACCACACGGTTAAACTAGTCATTGATTTCCAGGCCTCATTCTTATGAGTAAACCTGGAGGTCAAAATGCTAAAATAGCTTTAGCTACTTTAGAAAGTATAAATGGTCAAGGGAAAGACATGTGGGATTGGTTAAGAGATTGTGTGGGTGTGATAACACAACAGGCTGCCTAAACAGTTTCCTCTGTTAAATCTGTGGCGGATCTTCAACCTCTCAGTATTCTTTCTCTTTTACTGTCTCCCTGGGGTTTTCTTCCACTTGTCCATTAGAATCCCAGCCAGGAAATATGATTCTTTATCTTGTTTGATGTAAAAGAATCAATTACCTCTTTTCTTAATGAAGTAGTGCTGCTTCCCAATAGCTGCATGTTGACCCTGTTGAATTTATGTCCAGAGAATATGTGTTGGAAAGGATTAGGTCAAGATGATTAACTACCGGGCTACTTTTTCTAGGACAACCAAAGTTTTTCTCTGAGCTAATGTCACTCTTTCCTTCTATTACAGTTACGGAGAAAGAGGTGCAGCAATGGTAAGTTTGTAATTCCATTTTTATTGAGTATTATTTCCACTGTTGATATGAAGGCAGTTGTGTATCAGAAAATGCATCTGCACTGAATTTATGCCGGTCAGAGGTTTGTAATATGACCCACTTGCAAAAGCCACCTTGATATATTTTGCTCAGGAGGTGTTTTCTTCAGTCTGTGGATAGTGTATTTACAGTGGCTTCATAGATGATTTGAAACTATCTTCCTCACACTTCCCTGAAGACAGATGAGTTCTGAAAATAGAACAACTTCGAAGTCTCACTGAGACCAAATGACTTTGAAGGCTGATAATACAGATACAAACATTTCCATCATGCATTCCTCCACAACCTTTTTACTCTATTTGCAAAAGGGATGTCTGATAAGAACGAAATGGTTGCGGTAAGATTGCTTTACTTTCAGGCTTTCAAGGCTACACAGCCACAGAGATTCCACAAGGTTGTAGATTAATAATCTTTACCGTCTGATTTTGCACTTGTTAGTAAGTGTGACCTATAGCATTAAAATTAATCAATAAACACGGTGAGTACAGACTGCGATCAAACAATGACATTTTAAGTCGTTATAAGTAACACGTATGAAGAGAGAGTGATAATTCCTGCTGCAGTTTCGATTGGACGATGTTTTGCTGAAGGGACACGTGACAGCTCAGACGGATAAGAAACAATGCATCCTCATTACAGAGATGACTGAAGGGTGAGCATAGTCATTGCTTTTCTTTGTGGCATGATGCTGTTCAAAGAACAGTGTATATCAGATGACGGATCACTGTAATAAGGTGATCACTTTTCCACATTCACATTTGAGTTCTCCCGCTTTGGTTTTGCATTTCACAACCTAATTTTGCATGCATGAGAAGAGCTCTGCCTCGAGAGCTAGCTGCTCTTCATGTTCCCTGTTAGGAGCTTTATAAGGGGGAATGAGCCAGAGCGCATTCACAGAAACGCACAGCAGTAGTTGCAGGAGCATTAGATATCACCAATCGTTGGCAAGCACAGAGTCTTGGAGCTGGCCTGTCACTGGCTCCAGTTGAGTGCAATTGGGCGGAATACCCGTCTATCCCTGTTGAACTTCTACCCCGCCGGCTGTGCAGCTAGCTTCCGATCACTCTCACTGGCTTTCACAGCAAAGTTAGCATGAGTTCTCACTTGAAAATCAGCAGCAATCAACACAACTGAGTGTGAGGGATGAGAGGGAATTTTACCAGGGGAAATGCCAGATGGCATGTAATTAGAGCATAGGCACAGACACAGAAGAATTAGCAGGGTTAGATAAATGCCTATGTTGTGCATTAAATTTGTTCCTCTTTCTAATTCTCCTCTAAGGGAACATCATTAGTATGCCCGAGGCCTACCTGAAATCAATAACAAAATCCCATGGCTCAGTGATATTCCTGCCAGTGAAGCAGGAGCAAAAGAAACATCCCGCAAAGCTCTTTAGCAAGCTTCCATGGTGGATGCCAAGAAGAGGTACCCAGTGCCATTAAGTACTTTATCGTCATGCCAACTTGGCAGTGTGGTCTGATGTTACATCTGCCATGTCCCTACAAGTTACATTATTACACTACTTCAAGCACAGCCTGACTGTGAGTGTGTCTCAGCACTCAGAGACCTCCTGTACATGATGTGTTGTTGGAAAGTAATTCTGGCCTCAGATCTAACCTGTAGCTGATATGGCTTACAGTGCTTACTGTACCAGAATATGATTGTGTGCTCTTTATGTAACTGAACAGTTTAAATATCAACAAGCAGCCTTCTTTACATAGCGCAATATATATATATATGTTTTTCAAAGCTAATTATGTTGCTGTTTACTGGCACTATGTACATCTGAAAGGCTTTAGGACATAAACAGTGCTGAACCATAAAATATATTAAAAGAAAAAACAGCTAGCCAGTCTGTGCTCCATAGGTAAAGGTGAATTGCACCAAATTTCCACCTAAAAGTTTATTAACATGTCTGATGGGATGTATGTGAGCTTGTATATGGAGGTGCGAAAAGTACATAATGCTCTTTCTGTTTTTTTCTTTTTTTTTCTTTTCTTTTTTTTTGGTAAGTGTGGGTCTCAAATTGGCCAAAAAAGAAGACTTACACGTATACACACATATATTGCGCCATTATGTCCAAAAGAGGGCGCACCAATACAGTAACAGAAGTGAGTAATTGATATATATTTATTTCGGCAGGATCTACATATCATTCTGGCACTGGATCATAATAATTTAGGCGCAGGCTCTTGGGATATACCATCCATTGCTTGGAGGGAATCGTCTGCTAATTTTAGCTGAAGTAGCTTGCAAGCATCTGTATGTACAGATCGTCATAAAAGACTTTTTTTCGTTTTATTTGAGTGCAACTTATGCTCTTGGTACTTAATATTTTTTTCTTCAGTTCAGTTTGACCCACATTTAATGTAGTTTTTGAAGAAAGTTAGAATGTTCACACTTTCTTTAAAATCTATTTAAAGTAGGTCTACAGCTTTAACTTACTAAAACTAATAATGGCCTTTTTTTTCAGACTCTGGACCCTGAAAGAGGGCCACAGAAGATGCTTTACTCGTGACTGGTTAAAGCCATATGTAAAACTAGTGAAGAACCCGTTGACCCTTTAATTTGTTTTTATTAGGCCTAATGGCTTCAAATGGGAACCATGTTTAATATCCTCATGTGTCATTTAGGTGTTCTGCTTACATTTTATGCAGTCTGTGATGTTACAATCCTCTCTCTATGAAATAATGTGTTCTCTCATTATTTTTGTATTTTTCTTCTATTTCTGCTCCTGTTTTTTCAGGATTTGATTTTTCATAGTTACACATAAGGAATTCAGATGATATGGGTCGATTGTGGACTATGATATGATTTGTGTATTCCTCTATACTTTGAATTCCAATTAGGTTACACTCTGCATTATAGTGAGCATCCCTACATATCTCAGAATAATTCAGATCTAAGAATTACATGGTTCTGCTCTCTCCTTGCATCTTTTTGCTACGCTCCCGTCTCTGACTACATGGAACTGGCTTTATCATCACCAAAGCAGATTAAAAGTAAAGAGTTTAAGGGAAATGGAGAGCCAGCATGGGCATTGAGAAACTCTCTTCTGGCTTTTTAGTCTTCATCAGAACACTCTCTCTGGCCTTAATTATAGTCCACCCCTATTTTGATAAACTTAACTAAATCAGAGGTGGACGTGCAGTGTCCCCTTGTGAGTACTTGCATCATTTTTGCAACGGTTTCAAGACTAGAAAATCTTATTTCTGTGCTACTGTCTCCTCCTTCTGCTGCTTTTCAAGTATTTACTGTATTTCTAAAGACCAACATCTTTTCCTTGCTCCCTCATTTCTTGCTTAAACTCCACGATGGCTGTTTTCGGTTACAAAGACATACAAGGAGTCTGCCTACCTTTGAGTGACTGCGTTTCGAATTGCTCCAGAGATGCTTCTATGTTTAGGCTAATAGAGATGTTAAGTCGCTTTTTAGATACGCCATTTCCAGGGGCAAGAGGAAACTCTCAGACTTATCTATCAGCTATGCATATTATCAAAAGAAGCAGAGAGGAATTTGATTAGCGTTAACCACTCTGGGCCTGCTATTGGATTGGGGCGATCATCATATCTGTGAATGAGACAAATAGCTTTGCACTTTACCTTTTTGATCATGCACACTCTCTGAAACTGAATCAGAAATGAGTGCTGAAGAGGTGAGATGACTTCAGTTTATCATCATCATTTCCCAGGCTTGTCTTAATTCTGAATTCTCATTGAGCTATTGATTAATACTTTTTGAAAAGTCACTAACTGGGATTCTTTTTCTTTTCCAGGTACAAAGGCTTCATCAAGGATTGCCCAAGTGGGCAACTGGATGCTGTGGGCTTTCAGAAGATATATAAACAGTTTTTTCCTTTTGGAGATCCAACGAAGTTTGCTTCATTTGTCTTTAATGTATTTGATGAAAATAAGGTTTGTAAATCAATGTTGTTGTTTTTCTTTTACTTCAGCATCTGAATAAAAAATGATAGTATGTTAAGTCTAAGGCTCAAGAAAGGCTGTAATCATGTTAATTTCGTTCGTGGCAGCAACGATTCCTTTTCTTCCTCCAGTCGGGGTTTAAACTGAATAGCTGCATCTTTGAAGTCTAATTCATTTATGAATGCTATTATTCCATTAACCTTTTGAGGTAACTTACATTTCCTCAAGGCAGCAGGGTCCTGGGTTTGTATGTATGATAATATTTATTCAGGCCCATTTAGAAATAATGCTGTTTGTCTAGAATGTTAAAAATAAAACAAGTTCTGAGGAAAAGAAATGTAACTAAAATGTACTGTTATTGAGGCATGCCATGGTCAAATCCATTTTATTATAGGGCTGTCATTTTTCATTTTCACTGGGTGATTTTTTTGTTGCTAAAAGCTTTATTGATAATCATGTTATTGTATTTTTATTATGAAACTAAGAAAAGTGAAATATTGGGGATTTTTAGTATTTTTAGTTGTATTTAGTCTATTTGCAGCTGAATCCCAGCATCAGTTGTGACATATTACTGTTACCCTTAGATGTGTACCACAAACGCATCTAAGTCTTAGCCTTTTTTTTGGATTAGATTTAAACACTTGTTTCTTTTATGTGGGCACATCACAAAGAATTTCAGCGCTTGATGGCAAAGCAAGTTTTATACATTATCCATTTGTCTGAGTTAATCTCCCTCCCTGCAGCTGCGCATGATTATTCAAATTACTTTTCGATGGATAAACTGTAGGTGAGCAGCTCCTGGCACATGGGTGAGCCCCTGGATGTTTATTGACTTCAATTAAGAGGCTTTGTGTCAGAAAGATCAGACGAACCCCCCTCTCATCAGATGTTTATCTGTGACCCTCATTAGCATTAAGCAACCCCTTAGTTAGAGAATGCATTGATCTTAACTCCTTTTGCGGCTTATGTAATCGGCAGTCCACGGTGTCAGCATTTTCTGCCTAGGCAGACGTGTGGTAGGGGTAAATTTAGCTGACCCCAGGAGCCAGGAAGAATGCCTAGCTTTTTTTTTTCTTCTGAAAGTGGAGCAAGGACTGGGGTAACTTGGTATCTAATCAAAATATATATTGATCCAAACTGATGGCTTCATTGACAGAAAATCAGTTTTTATTCATTCCTTCTGCACCAAAACTGATTTCCTTTTGAACGTGAGAGGAGTTTCTCTTGCGCTGGATTGCGATTTGTTTGTTACATTTTAGGTAGTTGTTTACAACAGTCATAAATTGATGAGTGCTGTTAATTAGCCACTTTTGTTTCATATTAAATTATGTTCCACAACAGCAGACTTATTTATGCACAAAGTGTTGTCTCACAAAAAGAGATTAGTCTAAGCACATGATTTTGGGATGTTTATCGGAAATGACTGGAAAACATGAAATACAGCATCTCTGTGCTGTGATTGTGTTTAGGTGCAGTGTAAGTTTTAGATGCTGAACCAGTAGCATCCATCTTACTAATGACCAGAGGTGACATATTTCAGCCTCAAAGAAAGCCAGGTGCAGGGAAAAAATAGCACCTCACTTGAAGCAAATGTGCGGCCCAGTTTTCAGAAGAATACAGCAAGGACATCATGAAGGAGCCGGAAGGAGTTCATGAAGCTAAAGCTATAGCCAGTGTGAAATGTGATGGCTTATCTTGTCTCTGAGCAATTTCCTTTCACTCTTTTTCTCTCACTTTTGTAACTCTTTAGGATGGACGCATCGAGTTCTCTGAGTTTATCCAAGCCTTGTCAGTGACCTCCAGAGGGACTCTGGATGAAAAACTGAGATGTAAAGACATGCACTCTCCTCCCCTTTTTTAACATTTGAATGGCAGAAATTAGATCTGATTGTCATGCGGTGCATGTTAAGGGGTCAGCTGGGCTAAAAAGTATTGGTAAATAGAAATTTATAGCGCTAGTGCAGCAACCTTCTGCAAACCGGAGTCCTGACCAAACCATTCCTTACAAATAAAACATTACGAAAACATGTAACTAACTTAATTACCACAGGCATATTTTAAAATTAAGCTTTCTAAATTAAGTTTTTTTTTCAGGAAAAGACTTATATTTTACATCTTGTCTTGTATACAGGGGCATTTAAATTATATGACCTTGACAATGATGGCTACATAACCCGTGATGAGATGTTGAATATCGTAGATGCTATATATCAAATGGTGGTAAGTTTTGCAATATGTTTTATTTTTTTTAAAATCCCAATTTGTTTGGATGGTCTGAATTCTAATGATTCAATATCTTAGGGAAACACGGTGGAGTTACCAGAGGAAGAAAACACACCAGAGAAACGAGTGGATCGTATTTTTGCAATGATGGACAAGGTTTGTATTATAACTGAGGTTATAAAGACAATAATAATGCTCTAGTTCACATGGAAAACCCAAGGTCGACGGGCCAACTCCGGCCTGGAACTTAAATCTGGCCTGCCAGAGTGCACAAAGACAATCATATACTTCTAACTAGGACATTTCTGAGGAAGTTTCAAACCGACTGTCTGTTTGATTTAGTACTGACATCAAAAATTGGAATAACTGAGTTGAGGACAGCAACCAGGAGACCGCTGAGCAAGAAGTCATGATTTAGCGAATGTTTGCAAACGATTTTATAACAAAAAGTTGCTTATTATTGTAAAAACTCAAGATTTTTGTAAAATTGACTGTTCTTTCTAGCATAAATGTGCAATTTTATGACTTGTAACTCTATGTCAAAATGTTGCAAAAAGTTGATATCCGTCAACAAAAATTTTTTTATGTTAGGTTAAAAAGTCAAAAATGTGTAACATTTGAGACTAATATAAAATGTCTTAGTTATTTTTTATTTTTTTAATTTTTTTCAGTTATTAAAAAAAAAGATTACAACCAAAAAATTGTGACATAAGTACAAGTCTTAACTTTGTGAAATTTGAGATTTTATCACAAAAACTTGCTTGAAATTTTGCGGACGGATGCAAAATAACACCATTTTAAAACATTTTATAATGAAAAAGTCAGCTGCAAATTTTGTGATTTTATGACAAAAATTCACTTTTAAAATTTTTATTTTCACCTTTTTATCATGACCGACTCCAGGAACTAGTGGGAAATCTGACAACATAGCTAGTTGAGATCGTAAAGAATAACCGGCCCTTTAATGGTAACCATGGTGATGATGTGGCCCAGGAGGAATAGAGTTTGACACCCATACTCGAGATGATGACACAATAGAGGTGACTTACGACTCTCTAGCGTGAAAGCGATGTTTGACTTTGCCATGCCTGCAGTAATAATTGTCAGTTTACCATTAACAGGGCAGAGTCTACTTTTATTGCAACCCTTGATATAGGCACTGTACAGCTTAAAGCTGTTAGCGACAGCCATTCCAGTGCCACTAACTCTGCCTGCAGGCTGTGAACATCATTTATAGTCACCTCCACCACTGCACCTCAGTGCCCCCTCCAACAGCTCCAAGAATTTTCTGAGATTTAGTCAAACATGGGATGCAGTCTGCGTCTGAGTCGCTCAGTTTACTACTGCAAAGATCACGCCGTAGGACTAACTGTTCAGCACATAGTGATTTGCACTGGCAGAGAGGGGCTACCTTCCAAGTGCAGTCAACCAAAGATCATTATATCAGCACCGAACAGGAGTAACATGATATAGCCAGAGAGCTTTGTTTGCCCCCTACTGGTAATATTGCATTGAACATTACAAGGCTTCAGTTTCATTTCGCTTCACATTGCAGAATGCAGATGGGAAGCTGACTCTGCAGGAGTTTCAGGAAGGTTCAAAGGCAGACCCCTCTATTGTTCAGGCACTGTCACTCTACGATGGGCTCGTGTAGGAATGTCAGGTGAGCAGGGATTAATAAACTTGTGCATGCATACATCTTAGCCTGGGTGATGGTCAGTCCCAAGTCATGCTTCATTTCCATATTATTGCCTTGTAATTCCTATCTCATCAGAACATAAAACAAGGGATTTCTTGTGGACCAAAGCGTGGAAGCCAATATCTGTTCTCAGTTTGTTTATATGAATTATTCAAATAGAACACTTGTTTACTGGCAGTTTAATACTGTAGTCTTGCAGTGCTGAATGAAAAGTAAGACAGCCTTATGTAATGCACTGGCTGCTGATAACTGGTGCTGACATCCTGCTCAGTATTTTGTCAACTGTGAAGTGAACCAGTGAAGACATATGTATTCTAAGCAGTCATCTGTTTAGTTGCTGTCCATCATGCTATGAACGCACGCAGGTAGTCGCATGCAGTTCCAATGGTAATCACTCTTACAATTTCACAGATGAGTCCAGTTCAGCGTCCTCTTGCTGTTAAACGCCAGTGCCGCGCCATCACACCTGCAATGGGAGGAAGCCTCATTTATCCTCATCGCCCAGAAGTGGACTACAAAACTTTGCTGCATGGCCACATGGCATCTGTGTCACGTAGCTGTTCATCTACATTTCCAATAAGGATAGTGAACAAAATTTTTCCCTGGTGGTGACAGAGAATTAAAACATGTAATTTATCTGTGCTTCATCGGCTGTGTAGCACACCACCATGTCGTGGCCATAGACAATCCAAGGAGCTGAATATCCACAAAGATGTTCATTTGCATTTTGTCCACACGCTGTAAAGCATTAGATGCACCTGAACTGCTCAGAGGAACTGTTGCTTCATCCCCACATGGAGAATTTTTAAATCTCAGTCTGGAAAACATGTAACTTGGTAATAATATGAACATTGACGTAAGGTTACAAAGCAGGATAGTGTACATTACTCCATGTAAATATGACGGTAATTTATTTTCTGCTTTGCTGCATTTGAGAATTCCCTCATAAATATGGAATGGAGTTTTATTTTTTATTCGAATTGTTGAAATGCATTGCACTGTATTTTTCATTATTATTATTGTTAGTATTATTATTATTGTTCCTTTTATCACATGTCAAGGTTAACTTTTCTTGAGACAAAAAGGGGTTTTATTTGAAGAGGAATGTCTAAGTAGCACAGACTTTTCTATGGATTATTTTACTACGTTTGCACCTTGTTGTGTTTCTCTTCCATCAGCATGAGTATTTAGTATTGGCCCTGTCACGCAGTTACATCCTGAACGACACGACCGAGCAACACAGCAAACTCACAGCTTTACATCAGAATTGAAGCCAAGTGTGTCGAGCAAAGCCCTGGTTACTGAGAGGCACAAACACACATCAGTTCTGGTTGTGAAGCTTTTGCATGTGGTCACAATGGTCTGTGCGAGGGCAGAGCATGTGATTACGCCAATTTATTTATTTATTTTTTAAATAAAAAAAGATTATTTGTTTTAGAGCATTTAGATGTTTTATCGGCTTCACTGGTATTTTATGCCTTATGCAAACTTTAATTTACTTTAGTGATGATTATCTGTTTAACAGTATAAGAGCACAGATTGAAATGCATTTAAGTGGCTAACATTTCTATTACTGTCATTTTAGTTTGATAGAAAACAGTGTTTCTTTTTCTTTCTTTTTTTATATAACTGTTTTTGGATAATTTTAAGGGTCCTGCTTTGTAGAGTAACTATTGTTCACATGTTTATTTGTAAAATTTTAAACTGCCCTAATGATAATCATTTCTCAAGAAAATAATCCAAGTTGCACATTTGCTATTCTATTGTATTTCAAATGGAATCTTTTCTCAGCCCAGTATTGAAGTGTCATACACCACTAGTGATGGAAGGTGTCATGTCAAGCTTTAGTGCCTGTAAAGCTTTGCAACACAGAATCTAACTCGCCATCTTGCTCTGTGGTGTAAGCCTGCACTGTATGGATGTGTAAAGAACAAATTACATAAAACTGTGATGTCTTGGCTTTTATGGGTGACTTAATGAGACTGGGAGGCGCTTGAAGTTTCTGGATCTGCCCGGACATGCCTCCTGTTTTCTTCTTATCAAGGACAGATGCAGGTGATACCAAGAGGAGGACATGTCCAGAGTTTTGACCGGAGACTGTTGTGTCCTTTGGGTACAACCTTGATTCTTTTTGTATTTGCAGCATGTGCTACTAAAAGTGCAGTAAATCACAAGTGTATTTTGAAATGAGCCAACAGCTTCTTGTCTCAAAGAAAGTTCTTTGTCTCTAGACACTTATTGTAGAGGAGGACACTGCAATATCTACATTTATAAATACCTACATCAAGGTCAAATCTTCTTGACATGACATTTCTGTCCAGATGACCAAAAAGCAAAGTGACATTCATAATCCAAGTGGCTGTTTCTCAACACAGCCTCAGTATAAAATTAGACTGGTGTCATGCTGAATATAAACCACAGTTATTTATAAAAAAGGAGTCTGTTACTAAGGCAATGTTGTCCCCTTGTCCAACATACAGAATGCAGACCCTTCTTCTAATGTGCACGAAACTGTTGAAAACCTCGTCTCAGGGGGCCCAACACGATTACTGAGAGAATTAAATTGAATGGGGGGATGTTGGACAGAGTTAAAGCCCCGAAGTCACAGTGGGGTCGAGTTACACACATTCACACGCGCAAAGAAAAAGAAAAAAAAATGGTTGGGTCTCGGGAACCTTTTAATACCCATCTCCGCCCCCGTTTGAAGCGTCAGAGCACCAGCTCTCCTGGGGTTCTCCAACACAGAACAAGTCCACACGCTCCTCCAGCTTTACGCACGGACGTACTCCTGTGGAAGTAGTTAGAAGACGGTTTTGATGTGTTTTAATCGAGCTGCGTTGTTCCAAATAACTTTTTTCTATCAACTGGAAGCAGTCCCACAATTGTTTGTGTGAGTGGGTTGGAGATCTGGACTTTTTAAAAACTTTCTCCTGGGTGTACTTTTTTAATGTGATTCGCGTCATTCCAGCAGACAGATGCAGTAAATCTGGAGGCAAGAAATATGTCCGGTGCCTTCTTGAAGTGCCTCGTCTTGGCGCTCTCTATCAGCGTGCACAGGCTCCTGGCAGAGCCCCTGGTACACCCCCGCGTTGAGGAGGATGATGGATCCGGGGACAGCGCCTCAACCCTGGCCTTTGTGTTCGATGTGACCGGCTCCATGTACGACGACCTGAAACAGGTGATTGAGGGAGCCTCACGGATCCTGGAGAAGACCCTGAGCCGGAGGACCAGACCCATCAAAAACTTTGTCCTGGTTCCCTTCCACGACCCAGGTACTCTGTCTGAACACAAGGCTGTTCAGCAAAGTTGTAAGAAAAGAGATGTTTTGTGAATGTGACTGTCTTAATTTCCCACTTAGTATGAATGACTGAATATCCTTAAAATGTACATTTGTGTTTGTGAAAAAAAGCAAAGAGATTTTTTTTTTGCCAGGTTCAGGCCTAGGGAGTTTTTTTTTTTTTTTTTTTTTTTTTTTTCCTACAATGTCAACATTGTATTATTTCCCTTGAGAACATTTCAGAAACTATCTTACATATCAGAACATCTGGAACTGCAAAGTCCACTTTCTGTAGTCACACATGAAACCCAAAATGATGCAAGAGATCAAGTAGAAATGTGCTTCTCCAGGCTGAAACAGGTACGCTTCTCTTACCTGTTTCATCTGGCTTTCTATATGTTAAAGCTTCAGCTTGAAAATAAGATTGTACCAATGGTGTTTGTGCACTGATGAGAAGCATATGCCTTCTGCTTGTGTGTAATTAGCCCAATCATCCCTCCATACTCAACCCCACCACTCCTCCTTCACTCTCCGGAAAACCCTCACAGCCCCCAGTTTAGCCAGCCTGGGGTGGGGGGAAGCTAACACCACACATGTTGTCTGTGTTTAATGTGCCCTGCCCTTAGGGGACCTTGTAAACTTCCAAGATTGCAAAGAAGCCACAGTGGCTGACAAACAAAGAGGCGTGCCAGTGCTGTCAGTGTTTTACAAGCACCAGTGAGGGGGAGAGAAGGATCTTGAAAGGCACCCCCACTGGAAAATACACGGAGAACGAGTGAGAAATGTCATCAGCTTGACACACGTCTGCAAGCACTGTGTCATTTGTCTCGCAAAGATATATCAAAATGGTTTGACGTTTTTGACAGTTAGAATAACTGTCACAGACATGCTGAAATCTCAAGGCTCCACCCTATCTGATGAAAGTTGAACAGCAAAAGCAATACATTCCCTGCATATTGGCTAATGTGTGCTGTTCCATTGGCTGATCCTAGAGGACATAAAAAGTTAAGTGTCAGGCCTTGACAGGTTGTCAAGTTTGGGATGACTGTCGCTTGAGATCCTTGAAAGCCATCCAGATGAAAATGCTGACTACAGCTGCAGAAAGTGATGTCTATCATCATTCAAGCTTTGGTTTGATTAAGCAATTTGTTCTTAAAAACAAACAAACAAACCAAAAAAAAAAAAAAAAAACCCTGAATGCAGTATTTTTTTCCAGTAAATTTTGGCAGTTTAAATTCAGGTCTTGCACAAAGGCTACAGGGCATCATCCAGAAGGATTTGCAGGAGCCGTTTGTCCAGATTAATTGGACTGTGACTTATCAGGGAAATTGATGATGTAGATCCTCATTAACAGAGGCTCAACTGCTGAGAGGGAACGACTAAATCCCTTGTTCTGATATAAGTGTTTTGTTGAACTTGAAAAATCAATTACGTTTTTGGAGCCAAAAAAAAATGTTTTGTTCAAGGTGTGCATTAGGAACCAGAACAGAGCCTGACCATACTGAGAAGATTTTATCTCATTTTCTTCTTATTTTTTTATTAAGTCCGAGAATCTTGTTTTTTAAGCGCAGCCAAATAACTTCTCTGATGAAAAAGAAAAAGAAAAAAAGGCAAGATGAGAGAAAATACCCTTGGTAAATGTTTTGTGATATGTACTTACAACCTGACAGATATTGGCCCTGTGTCCATCACCACCGACCCCGAGAAATTCCAGAAGGATTTGCAGGAGCTGTTTGTCCAGGTGGGAAACAAGACATGCAAATTAATTATTCTTTAGTACTGACGACTCTGTGTTGTTGAGTTATACTACACATGCTGCCATGGCTTAAAAATAGCTACTGTAGCCACAGAGAACAAGTTAAGTAATTTGAATAAATTCTTGAATGAAGTGAAACAGCAGGACAACTGGAGAAGTCAACAACCAGAGTCAGTAATATTCTGAATTCTAAGAAAGAAATTACCAACTGTTGCTTTAATGGACATTACAGTTGAAAATACTTGTGTGCAGCTGTGATCCTTTCCAAAGCCCTGTCAGTGTGGTTAAAGTACATCAAAAAACAGAACAAATATGAAAAACAGATATTTTATAGTTGATTTCTTCCAACACTGAACCTCTGTCACACAGGGTGGGGGTGACTGCCCTGAGATGAGTATAGGAGCCATAAAGAAAGCCTTGGAGGTTTCCCTTCCTGGATCCTTCATCTATGTCTTCACTGACGCCAGGGCCAAAGACTACCGCCTGAAAAGAGATGTTCTGCAGCTGGTGCAGCTCCGTCAGTCACAGGTACTCAACTGTTGTGCAAGATCTTTCAAATTGGAGCAAGATTTATGAATACTTTCACTAAAGGCAAAATGTCAGTGTCTGACAATTTAAATGTATGGTATGTAATTTTGTAAAAAAACCAAAACAACAACAACAAAAAGAAACATTAGATCTAATAGGAGTTAATCTCTTTTGTAGTGATTTAGATGCTTAGCTCATGTTATAAGGAATTTGGCCAAATCCAATGTTATAATCACAAGCAGCAGTCTGCAGAGTTTTTTGACTACCACTTTGTTTACTGCATGCAGTAAAAGAAAAGGAATACAATGGGAAGCTCTATACAATCTACATTCCAGTGAAGCCCACAAAAGTTACCTCAGCCCCGGTACCCACATGAAGCATGACAAAGAAGATTACTGTTAACCTAATAACCAAGTGAAAACAAGTCAATACGAACCAAACACTGAGCAGTAGCAATCTTCTCATCTCTCTACCTTTTTCTTTTCAAGGTTGTATTTGTGTTGACCGGGGATTGCGGGGACCGCTCCCAGCCTGGCTACCGGGCGTACGAGGAGATCGCCGCCACCTCCTCTGGACAAATCTTTCACTTGGACAAGCAGCAGGTCAATGAGGTGAGATCGCAGTGTTAACCAAAGCTTTGTTCTTATTTCGAGTTTTCTTTTTGTAGAAAAGGCATACTCACAGATAAATTTTACCAAGGTTAATTAGCTTGTTATGACTACATTCACTGTACACACTCTGATTCCTTTAATCCTCAATCGACATCTGAGTATTCATCAGCAGTGAGCTCCTTTCAGCAGCTGTGTCCTTCTCTGAAAACTAAAATAATTGATGCCCGCGAAGCAGGAGAGGAACAGAAGGGGATAGCAAATAGAACAGTTTCCTTTGTGTGTTGTACTACTATAAAGAAATGGCATCTGAAGGGAATGGTGTGGAATAGTGTGTAAAGTTGAGGTTTGGATGTCCATGAAAATATTTTAAGATAACTGCTCATCAGATTGCATGTCAATAAAATTTTGGTTTCGCAGTAAAAGACCTTCATGAAGATCTTACTCTGAAGTGCTGGTGTATTCTACTGTGCAGCACCATCAGCAGTGTAATTGTGGAAAAGTTGTCTTCTTTTCTTCCTAACTATATCTACAAAAAAAAAATAAAAAATCAGTTTGCTAAGTTAGAAAAAGAACATTTAAATACAACGTAATCTATTTTGGAAGCACATCCTGTGGACTGTTGAAGATAAAGAGAACATTTTGGCCAGAATGAGTTTTTTTATCTTTTGAGATAAAAGGGTGGAGAATTTGCATCACTGTCATTTTTTTATTTTTTTCTGAATGTGTAAAAGATGAAAATAATACATTTCCTTGCTTGCAGGAAGTGTGCTATGTTTGTCTTGAATCCTTTTAGGAATCTGGTCACATTTTATTCACAAGGCTATTTATAGTACTAGAAACTTTAACCATGATAGTCCAAACTTTGCATGTCTAAGTCTGTAGAGGAGCAGCCACAAAGGCTGTTTGACCTGCTGATCTAACAACAGTGGTTCCATTTAATATAATCAAATGATTCCAGTGCTGATATTCAACTTCCTGTTCATATGATGTGGTCCAGTGAGTCTTCTTCTGTCGGAAGCAGCATGTAACAGAAGCCCTGTCTTAGAGGCCAAAGACAGCGGGGCTCACTTCCCAAGCCAGATGTAAAAGAAGCCAGAGTTTCCTCTGGAAGAGACACTGGTATCCTGGATGTCAACACAGGAGATGGCTGGGCAGCGCTGAGCTGGTGCCAGCAGCTCTGTGCACTGGTGGCCCACTGAACCTCTGAACTCAAATTTGCATGTGTGTGTGTGCGTGCAGGTCTGTTTCCTGTCAAATCATACTTGTATGTAGTGAAACATAGACTCCCTGTATGTGGGGCAGCTCAGTTTATTATCACGCTATAATCCTGCCAGCTGTTTAAAGAGTGCTTAAATGTAATTTTTCATGATGTTTTAGAGACCAAACTCAGTCTAGCCCACACACATATCTCCAGATGGTTTTCTATTTCCTGAAACATTCTGGCACATTCTTAGTATACGATTACATACAAACATGCACAAGCATATGAAGGTTTGTTTTTATTATCATTATCATCATTGTTTATTATTATTATTATTATTATTATTATTATTATTATCATTAATTTAATCTAGGATTTAAACAGAGCTACTGTGAGTCATTCACGTGGACCTGTGTGATCATGACTCTTGGATGGCATACTTTTTTTTTTTTTACAAATTAATGCAAATCCTTTAATCCCTAAAAACCTCAGGAGTGGCACAAATCTAACCAAAATATTCCCCCTTTATAGCAGTTTATTAATGTGCAGCAAAATTAATATTAAAATCTACAGAGTTTTTGTTTCTTTTTCTATGGTCTCCAGAGGGATGGCTGAGAAAAAGCAGACCACTTAGTTTGCTCTCTAATCCCAGGACATGATCTGTCATGGTTTTTCTTCTTCCAACACAGCTGCCCAGTTGTATTGGCTCCAGGTCCGCATACAACAGCTTACTGTCATCTTTTTACTGATTACGATCAGTCAGATAATATGTGTGTGTAACAGTGTGTGGATGAGAAGACTATCTTAAAGAGGAGATTATTGTCATAGGTTTATTTGTCTGTGGTTGAGCACACATATTTAGGTGTCTGAAGTGCTAACCAAATCAAAACACTTGGTCATAACACTGTCATAATCTCTGTCTCTTTGTTTGAAGCAACCCGAGTCTGGAAATATGTAATTCAGCAACAGCCCAGTCCCAGATCAGAGTAGAATTATCCAGCCTCCACATTTCCCCCCACACTCAACTTCACATCATGGAGCATCTGCTGTTCCTCTTGAGTGGATTGGGCCAAACTGTAACACAGTTTTCAAAAGATGCACTCCCTCCAGAGGGGAGGGGGGGAGTGGATTCCACTCCCCAAATCCAGCTTCTATGAACAGAGCTGTCAATGGTTTAAAAGCTAGTAGTTGTACTATAAATCTAAGGTATTTTTGACAAAAACATTTTGCAGACATTTCATTAAGACCTAAAGAAACCATGCCAACCTTTGAAAAAAAAGGGTATAACATGTCTCTTTTAAAGCCATGTCCTTCCTCATCTGTATTTTATGAAGCAGTGTTGTCAGTAGTCAGCCTACTGTGCTGTTCAAAAATGAGGACTGGGATATTTTGGCTTCTGGATATTGACTGCTGTAATGTCTGCTTGGAGACAGAAGGGAGAGGTTCATGGAGGTGCATAATAGAGATGCAGTTTTACAGTGTAGGTTCAAACAATTTCTTCTCATCGTTGACTACTGACTGCAATTAATCAATTCATTCTTTCGTCTGTAATATCAAAAAACGTATGTGATTGGCAGTAAATATGTATTTAAACCCATTTTTTCTCTTTGGTATACTTGCTTAAACAATATGTATAAAATATAAAAATAACTAATGATTTCTTTTATTCGGTCAATTGACCAATCCCACAACTGATTAATCATTGCGGATTCATAGGCTTTGTGCAGTTCAAAGTGTACATAAGTGAGACTCTAGTGGCTTGAAGAGTAATTTATAGGGTCACCCTGATGGTTTACTCATTATGTGGATTCAGTAGAGGGTTAGGGGGTGGTAATGGCTGTCAAGCATAAAATGAAATCTAGGTAACATTCATCTTTAGTCGTCCTCCTGAGTGTGCTAAACAGACTCATTTCCTGTGGTGTAGCTGCCTCCCTCCAGTATGGACTGCTTATGACAGTGAAAGCCTCTGTGTTTCGAGACTCCCAATGAGAAGGAGCTGGGGCTCCATCTGTCCGCTCTATATGTAGCAGGACATCGTCCTGCAAATGTTTGTGGTTACAGTGTTTAAACCTGGATAAAGACTGAGCTGACCCCTGTCCACTGGGATGTCTGGAGTTGGGCTTCCTAATCACAACATGCTCTCTCTTCACGTGAAGAAAAGTAGGTTTGGACATGTCAGGGGAGTGCAGCATCACCCCTGCTTCTGGTACAGCTCCTTCTCTGGCCATTAGCTACTGTCATGTTTCTATGAATAGCAGGGGACCGGGGGGGTGTCTTTCCTGTCAGAGCCCTGTAAGCCTGTTCATATGAGACCTGCAGGATGAGGTTTCATAGGACTTTGACACAGTGATTGGCTACAGAGCCTAGTATGCTCTTCCAGACAAGCGGTGGCCGAGACAGTGAGTCGTCCCATCTCTATGCTCGACCTCCTTTTATCTATGTGCTGAGACCAGATGAATGGCCGCTCCTAACTCTTCTCTTGCATAAGAAACAGACACTGGAGCAGACGTAGGTCACTTTGTAACAGTTTCCTGCTCTGCTGGTGATGGCTGCACATGTGGCAGACATTACAGCTGTTTCCAGTTGTAAAACAGCGAGAGGAACCAGCTGCTGTCAGCACTCAGTGGTATTGATAGACGAAAAGTGGAGGCCGGATGATTAAATTTAAAGGCTTTCCTTGTATCTTTATTCGTAAATGTCTTAAAGTGTGTTGCTGTTGGCTCCTTCACCAAAGGGCCCGTTTGTTTCTTTACAGACACGGCTCAACCATAATGCCTTTTCATACTGTATGAGGTCAAAACAAATACTAGACAGCAGTTACTTGTTAACATTTGGAAGAAAGACTATATTTTTGTCTGTTGTGGCTGCTGCATTGAGGTGCTGTGGAGTGTTAAGGGCCTTCTTAGAAGACAAAAGGATTACTGTATTCGTAACCAATATCATGGTAATGATTATACGTAGAAGGTCAAGCAGCTGTCAAAACTTACATCCTATATGTTCAGATATGTTTCCTGAGAACCAATGAGTGACTTGAACTTCCAAGTAACAGACTGTTTTTCCCATTAGGCATGATCGACCTGTCTGTGGTTGTTTCAGTCTTTTGGTAATCTCCTCTTGCAGTGACTAATAAGTGAGCGTCATCTAATGTGTCACCATCTGACCTCACCTGGTCTCTTGTTTAACTTCTTCAACAGAAAAGCGTGATACACCCAGCCATTTTAGTTTCTAAATGATCTTTGTGAATACAAAATTTAATTAATAGTTCAGTTTATTTTCGAAAACATTGCAAATCATACCTCCCCCACATCGACTTAGTGTTCTGAAGAACACGCTGTATGATTCATGAAAGCTGTGCTGCAGGAGCAAGACTACTGCCTGACAGACTTCCACTGTGAGAGACTCTTCTGGGAATATATGCTTGAGGGTGCAGAAAACTGTATGTTATCAGTTTGACAGCTGATCTGCTTCACATTTCCTTTGTTTAGGCAAAGCCCCTCTGAGGAATACTTTTGCAATGAAAGAATAGTCCAAAGACAAAGAGCAGGGAAGGGTAGGGATGGCAGGGGTTTTCAAGGAAAGGCAAGAGTCAGGTCTTTCCTGCCACTGTCCTGGCTTCTTCAGTTTGGCCCATGAGCTCATCATGGAGCATATTTTTTTCAGCTCTGTAATACTGTGTTTCTCTTCATTCTAGGTTTTAAAGTGGGTAGAGGAGACAGTTCAGGCCTTGAAAGTCCACCTGCTGTCCTCCAACCATGATAGTGCTCAGGAAAACAAATGGGAAGTGCCTTTTGACCCCAGCCTCAGAGAGGTCACTGTGTCACTCAGTGGACTGGCGCCACAAATCGAGCTCAGCGATCCCTATGGTAGTGTCACATTTTTGCACTTTACTTTTTTGTTTTTCAAAATTAAATTCATACCATTGCTACCAGTGACTCAAAACAATGGAATACACACCACACACTGATTGTTGCTTGTTATTCTTTCTCAAGGTCGAGTAGTTGGTGTAGAACAGGGCCTAAAAGAGCTATTGAACATTCCTAACTCTGCTCGTGTCGTCAACCTTAAGTTTCCACGACCTGGAGCCTGGAGACTCAAGGTATTTCTCTTATCAAAAAAAATCCATAAATATGCTTCTGTGGCTATTCTTTTTTTTGGCAATTTCATAAAGGAAGTTGTTATCTTTCCTAAGGTAAGCTGCAGTGGGCGTCATACTCTGAGGGTTACGGGGGTCAGCAGTCTAGACTTTCGGGCTGGCTTTTCCACCATACCTGTTTCAGAGTTCAACCACACCAGAGAGAGACCAATTAAAGGTGAAGACAGGATTCTTCCAGCTTCTTGAGTCTTACTTGACAGACAGACATATGCTAAAGGAAACTCTTTTTTTTTGGCCCCTAGGACTTCCGGCCCATGTTATGCTGAAATGTACCGGTCTGAAGCCGCCAGGTTATCTGAGCCATGTGGACCTCATGTCAGGCTCAGGTCGTTCCTTGCGCACAATCCCAGTTCCTTTGCCCTCTGACCTTGGACACAACGGGTTGTGGAGTCTTCCGGAGTTCCGCACCCCTCCACAGAGCTTCTTCATCAAGGTGACGGGCAAAGATGCAGAGGGCTTCCGCTTCCAGAGGTTGTCAAGTGTCTCCTATACTAACATCATTCCAGGCAAGACAGCCTCTTTTTCCCTGCAAACACAACCCACCAAAGCCACTCAGCAGCTTACAGCTCATCAATCTCTCCTGTAAACTTTAACCTTTGTTTCCTGCCTTGTGTAGATCCCCCAGTTGTGAGAATGCCTCACGTGGTGAAAGGCTTTTACATGCAGCCAGCTGCCATTGGCTGCTCAGTGCAGAGCGACATTCCTTACAGGCTGAGATTCACCAGAAGTGGGATTACACTGGGAGAAGAGAAGCTCTTTCAGTGAGTGCACTCCCCCTGTTTGCTCATCACTCTGTAACGTGTGGCTTGCTGTCCTCAAGCTTCCTTCAGATGCTGCACCAATGATCTACTTTAAAGACACCACTAAGCTGCTCACCACTCTTACCAGTGAGCGTGTCTGTAAAGCATTAGTACTGCACAATTGTTGCATTTTTTTGGCTCATCTGCAAAGAAATTGCTGTAATTAGCCATTTTAGTGAACATTACATATCAATTGCATCATCTTTAAAAAGTCAACAAAGCATCTATTATGATGCTGTTACTTGTATCTGTCCTTTGGTCATTAAATATGGCCTTGTTATTGTTGTCATATATCAGCCAACCATACCTGTATTTGTACCAGGAGTTCTGCTTTTGCATCATGGGAGATTGCACATGCATCAGGTGATGATGAAGGCATGTATGAGTGCATAGCGCAGAGCAGCGTGGGACAGGGACAGGCCTTAACGCAGTTAACTGTTCAAGGTATGCCACACACACATTACCTCAGTCTTTTAGTACATGTACATGTACTCTGTACGTTAAAGTGTTCAAAAAAGTTCCAGACTTCTTATTTTTATCTCTGCTTCCTGACTGAAACATCAAATAGATGCAAAGCAAGCCAGAAAAAACATTTGGTTGAAAAGGTAAACTATTTCTGTTCTTTTTCCTCACTGCTGATAACATGAATTTGATGTTATTGCTGTGTTTCCACAAAAACAGAACCTCCTCCTGTTTTGAAGCCTGCAGTGAATGTGACATCCTCCATGGGAGGTGTGGCTGTGCTGTCCTGTCAGGTGGAAGGCTCCATGCGCCATAACCTGACATGGCACCGTGAGGGTCGCACCATCCGGACCCATGCAGGGAGAGTAAGGATGCTGCCCGACTCGTCCCTGCAGATCAACGGGGTTCGGGCTCAGGATGGCGGACAGTACCTCTGTGTGGCCACTAATGCCCATGGGGACAGCAGAATCAGTGTGTGGCTTCACATCCCAGGTATGGTTTGGACAGTGCCCTGCGAATCATCTGCTTAAACATTTAACAAAGTGGGGCCTCATGGCTCCTCTCAGGCTCTCATCATCTGGTTTCCATTACTGCTTTAACCTCCTCACAGTCAGATTGAGCCACTTCCTCTACATAACAAAATCTCATCAGAACAAAACTGATGTTTGTTGAAAAGTCTGCCTTTTTTGTGGGCATGGTTTCAGATGTTTGTAACAAGTTTCAGAAACAGCCAAACAAATATGAATCTTGCAGCATGCCATGATGTCAGAAATGTGGTGCTTGATTATGGTACCAAGTTTACTGTTTTAAATCTTGTGATAGGGAAGTTATAAATGACATCACACAACCCGAACAAGGGCCTGAGTCATCGTCAGCTTTTTCTTGTTATGTTTTGCTCCAATTGCAGAGGCTCCTTCTGTAGTAGTCCACCCTCAGACTCAAGTGTTCTCCCGGGGGGATGAGATCCGCTTGGTCTGCTCAGCGTCCGGCTCCCCCCCTCCCCATCTCTCCTGGAGCCATGGAAACATGCTCCTAACTAATCGGCCGAGGTAAGGGAACGCTCAGCCCACTCAGCACCTCCGGTGCAGACGACGCAGAGAATCAGTGCATTTCCGCTTTATAGCATGCACAGTTGCCATGTTTTGTTTGTGTGGGCTTGGAAAATTAAATTGACTGATGGAAAAATCCCAACAGCAGTAGGACCTTTTGAGAAATGATGGATATACACTTCTGTGTTTCATACAGGTTGAGATTAAACCATTATGGAGTTTTGACCATTAGTGGGGCCCTCCCAGAGGATGCTGGGAACTACACTTGTCTGGCAAGCAATGAGGCTGGGACTGCCTCGCAGTCTGTATCACTAACTTATACAGGTAACCTTGACCAAGGTCAGGTTAATGATGGAGCTGTTAAGACTTGTTGTTGCTGGAGTTACTTTGATTTACTTTCATTATCTTCATTGTCCTTTGACTGACATCCTGACTGAATTCAGTGGAGGACATGTGAGTGGCTTCATGCTGCTGTGTCTCACACAATGATATATTTCTCTCCTTGTTTTGTGAGTGCAGACAATTGTAGACACAAAGTTCTAGTCAGAGCTGTCAGTCAGCGCTTGACAAAAGCTCTAACATTAATAGACTATGGCATCCCCTTCCTGGGGTCCTCTGGTATTGCACACACTTTTGCCTTCAAATGTCATTTTTAATAACACTGAGCTGTCAAACTAGTGAGAGGTTGTAAGATAGATTACCTCATCCACTGAACTCAGCACAATAGTCTGAATTAAATGTAATCATTTTCTGTTCACATGTTGACATAAGGTTTATTTTGTAGACTTAAGCCAAAGTTACATTTCCAGACTATATCGATGGTAGTGCTGTATGACAATTGGTTTATGTTTTGCTGTAAAATTCTTCCAGAGGTGCCAGGAATATCTGTGGCTCAGCAGGTTGTACTTGTATCTGTTGGAGGTGATGCAACTCTGGCATGTCAGGCTACAGGCATCCCTCCTCCCCTTGTCCACTGGTTCAAAGGTGAGTTAAGGCCAGACACTCAATGCAAGTTTAAAGAAGCATGAAGATGTTTTCCTTGAAATCCACCCCCTTAATTTTTTTCTTTTTCCAGGTGAGCTTGAGGTGGGCTCTGCGCCTTTTGTGGACCAGGATGTACAGCGCGGGACCTTGCACATTCGAGACGTGCAGGAGGTCGATGCCGGACAGTACAACTGCGTGGCGAGCAACTCTGCTGGAACATCAGCTGGCACGGTCAGTCTGCAGGTTGGAGGTGAGACCACACTTCAGTGTTTCCACATAAAACCTGATTTTAGCCTGAAGTATATACAAAGGAAAATTCATCTTGTTCCCCTCATATTTGGACAGCGGGGCCATTGTTCTCTGAGGCACCAGTGGATGTGACAGCTAACATAGGGGATAATATCACCCTCCCCTGCATCGCCCGAGGTTACCCGCAGCCCACAGTGACCTGGCGCAGACAAAATGGCAGAATAATTCTTGCTGGGACAGACAGCCAGAGCAGAACAATGCAAAAGGAAAGTGGGCATCTTCTAATACAGAGTGAGTTTTCCAAGAAATACTATCACAGCAAAGAGCTTTTGCCGTCAGTGCAGCCAAGTGCAGCTTCATGATTAACTTGCACTGACTGGCATGACTCAAACCCAAAGTGAGTATTTATAGAAGAGGTGCAGCCTTTCATATCAGGTTCTGCTAACATTTTCTTTAGAGCAGGGAGCAACAGGATGTCACAGCAACTGGTAGAATTACAGTACATAGACTCTGAAGTATTCATCCTGCTAAAAACACTGCATGTGGTCAAAATATGTGCTGTTTGTCTTGAATACTGTTTATTCTTCTGTAAGAGCTGGTGTAATGTATTGTGAGACAGGGGAAATTGAATACAGTTTTAGACCCCTCAGTCTGAAATATGTCTAATCTTGGCCAATGTTATCCTTTGTTCTCTTGAGACTAAATGTTTAGATTGAGTAATATAAGACCAGAGAGCTATGGACATATTTGCATGGGCTGTTTTGTCACTGTTTCCATTTGTGGCTCTTGTTTGACCTAATTAGCTTGGTTTGTTGCACATGGCTTTTGTTTTTAGCTGCCATTGTTGTAAAAGAAATGTATCTGTCCATATTTTTGCAACACACAAATTGACCAACCCTCATCATCTTGCTCCTCATGTTTTCACTTTAATGCTTTTTGTCTTGTCATTACCTATTACAGCATTGGCCTGACTAGCTAAACACAAGAATTGAATTATAGGTCGATCTGCTCCAGGGAGTTCACTGAGTGGGACATGTGTGTCAGCCGGCTGGCAGCTGAACCAAAACCATTAATCCTGTTATTTTCTATTTTTAACTCGTAATTACAGGGCACTCAAAGCAATAATACCACTAGTTATTGAAAGGGGCCTTAGCTGCTATTAGCATGGGCTTTAATATTCTACACAAACTGTATGTGACGCTGCTCCTCTTCTGCATGTGAAGTGTATCATCTAATGTGTGTTGGACTGTAGGCATCTGGCTGGATGATGAAGGACTGTATATCTGCGAGGCCAAGAACCAGTTTGGGACCATCAAAGCTGAGGCCAGAGTTAATGTCGCCGGACTGGGTAGGCTTGTTGCCTCTTTTTGGTCATTTCATATTCAGTCGTGAAAAAAGAAAGTACACTCACCTTTAATTCAAAGGACTGACACATATTAGGACATAAAATCATCAGATTTTTACCAGTTTGTAGAAAAAGATAAAAACAACCTCAAATAATAAAAATAGCAAAAGACATATAACAACAACAAAGCACTTATATAATGCCTTTCTAGTCCAGGGACCACTCAAGGCACTTACATTAGTTAATACAGTGTCATTAGTGCCTTTTTTTAAAACAATCTTAGGCTATATGGCAAGCTGTGAGCATACCACAGCTCTCGTTGACATTTGTTTTACATCTGTGCCTCTGTCTGTAAGATATTAAGATGGGTACAACCAATACTATGATGACCATGAGACCAGTTGCAAAGAAATTTAGGAAAATGGAGGACATTGATTTCCAAGGGGTACTCAAAATAGCGGTTACTAAAGGGTGTGTTCACCTTGTTTTGGCATTTTGTTGGTGTGGAGCATTCATGTGTTTGGTAACACATTTCTAGTGATGACGGACATCAACAAAGATTTTAAAGAAGTAACTGATGTGGCCCATCACGCTGAGAAGCTTTATGAGGTCATTTTTAAACCATTTAAAGTCCATCTCTCCACAGAGAGAAAAAATATTCACAAATATAAAATAGTCAAAACATTTGTTAATTTTCCCACAAATGGATCACCCAAGGTCAGACTGTGCAGTGCTTAGAGAAATTGTAAGAATTCCCAAGAGCTACATCTCTACACTCTACAGGCTCTGCTTACTAAATAAAAAAAGCTCATTATAGTATAATTAGAAAAAAAAACTGCATGAATGTGGATTGTGTGGAAGAGTTGCCAGGAGAATGCATCTTCTATCTCAGAAGTACATGGCAGCATATGTGCCATATACGTCTTTAGTGGATTTTATCAGTCTAACAAAGTTGCATTTGAACAAACCACAAGCCCACGTTTTCATAAGGCCGTGTTTCACCATGATACATAAGAAAAACCAGAACACAGCATAAATAACTGTCAAGCACAGCGATTGAAGAGAGATTATTTGGGCTTATTTTGCAGCCAAAGGACCTGTATACCTTGTAGTCAACCTTGAATCCTTCTGTATGCCAAAATATTCAGAGTCAAACATGTACCTGCAAACATCAGTGAAATGTAGTAGATTTGTAAAGATGACACAATAATGTGAGACATGTGAGAGATAAAAACACACAGATATAATTACTTCAGGTAGTCAGAGCTAAATATGATTATACAAGCCACTGAATCATGAGGTTAAAATAGCCTTTATTTACTGTTTCTACATTTTGGCTTCATTTTTGTTAAATAAATATAGTGAAATATGTGGTGTTTTGTTCATCGGTTGTATTTACCTTTTGAAACATTTATTATGAAAAAGGTTGTTTTTTGTTATGATCTGATATATAAAACCTTAGGACTGAAAGAAGATGCACTTTTGTTATTACAAGACTGTATGTATTTTTGACACTGTCACACCAACTCCATTGGCAGATGTGGCCTAATAATTCATCATCACTTTCCTGTTCTTGGTTATTGTTTAATGTCATTCATTCTTCTCTTGCAGAGCCCCCTCTCTTAGCCCAAGCTCCCCCAATCATCACCACTGGCATTGGCCAGTCCCTTAGCATCCCTTGTATGCTATTAGATGGAATACCGCTTCCGGAAAGACACTGGTCCAAAAATGGAAAACCTGTAGGCCTGGCTGTTATTAAATACATTTGTCAAATGGATCCTCTTTGTGTTCAATTTGTAGAAGAATATTTGTTGGTGTTTATTTTATTTATTTATTTAATTCTTTTGGATAGGTTAAGATGAATGGAAGGATGTTCTTGAGGAGTGATGGCAGTTTGTACATCGAAAGAACAATCCCAGAAGACACCGGGACTTATGTCTGCAATGCAGTAAATTTAGCAGGCTCCATGAACATCACAATCAGCCTGGAGGTCCACGGTAGGAGACTAATGAAATAGTTAGCAATTTAGTAAGCTTATTTACTTTCTTGCCAAGAGCCACAGCAGCACCTAATATGAAGCTACACCCAGCAGAGAATAAATTAGTATAGGCAAAAGACTGTATGGGTAGATATAAGTTCAGCACGGTGAAGATAACGACTCAGAAAATGACAGATTCTGAAATGTAATGCAAGGTCAGAAGTTAGAACATTTAGCACACATTGCTCTGTGTCCTTAAACATCACAACATTTAAAATAATTAGCCAGATTTGCTATTTCCCTTTAGTGGTACCCTCTAAGGTACCACTAGGTTAATAAGCTAATGTTTCCTTGATCTAAACTTTTTCATGTACAGGAATAATAGAATTAGAATTTATTTTTATTCAATAAATTAGAAAAACAAACAAACAAAACAGAAAACATGTATCCCAAGTTGTCTAAGCTGTTGAATGCAGTTTCTCATTGCTGGAACTTTGTGGCAAACTTGGCTGCAGAATATCTCGGACAATGAGGCCAACAAAATGTGCTGATTAAGCATGGAAAACAATGATATGTTGATGATTTGACCACCTGCTCTCCTCATGTTGAGGGGGTTCATTTATTGCATACTTTGATGAATGGGTTGATTTTGTTCGTGGGCACATAATGACAGACAAGCCAGATTACAGCTCATCATCAGTTTGTAATGAAGACATGCCTCAGATGCTGATACTGTTGGCAGACTGTGACCACTGCGCAGTTGTTGTTTTTTTTTTTTTTTTTTTTTTTTTTTCTTAAACATTCATTCAGACAGCTGTGTTTTATGACCTTCTTCCTCCACAGTGCCCCCAGAGATCAGTGATGGTCCATACCACTATATTGCCAACGAGGGCGTAGCCATAACACTGACATGTGAGGCCAGTGGAGTTCCCAAGCCAAATGTTGTCTGGTCCAAGGTAGGAAATCACACTCATGGACCAAATCTATTTTTGAACAATTGCATTAGTTGCATCCAATAAGCTCATGCATGCCTACCTGGTTTGCTGTAATTCCCACAGCATTATGTAGCAGAAAGAAAGAAAGAAAGAAAATTAATAAATTTAATAATTTATGCTTTAACTTACTGTCATATCTCTCAGAACCCATTAACAAAAAATGTTTTCAGTATTAGGTGCTTTAGAGGTATAATTAATTTTCTAGGATGCCATTTTATTTTATCCAAACAAGTGTAGCACGTACAACTTAAAATCATGACAATTTATGAATGTCTGCTAAATAAATAAATGCAATAATTGTGTTTACTGTCCTCTATGAGGCCCTTTTGTTTGTTAGAATACTGTAGAAACCATCAACGATGGCTTGTGCTGCAATCAAGCTTTGATTAACCTGAACAGGGAGGTTGTAACCATGGCAACCTCACCATCCTCTGCTTCACTGTGAGAAATCCCTCAGCATTTTGTTGTAGCTAAGGAATCTTTATAAAACTTGCATTGCAATGCTTCCTCATAACATGAGAGGAAAACCCAAAAGGTGACACATATCCAGGCAAATGTGCTACTGCGATCAAACCAACTAGAATGTGAAGTATAAATTTGATCATCTTACCACTATTGTTATTAGACAGTACAATGCCGGCCTACTTTGTTGTGACTGACAATGACATCATGATAAATTTTCTAAAGTCAGAGTTTTCCCTAAGCAAATTGATATCCTTAATGGTCGTTTGTGGAAGTAAATGCAGTGGATGTCACAGCCACAGTCATTAAAAGCAGTGAATGAGGCAAAAAAACATGTCAAAATATACCAAACATATTTACATAGTCTACATCCAAGTGTGATTTGCCTTTGCTGCCCCCCCCCCCAACTTTTTCAGAGTGGTTCTCTTATGTCAAGTGAATTCATCTTCTTGTCAGATAAAAGTAAATCTTCCAAAGTAATTTTAATGTTCAAAGCAAGGGCTTACAAAGCAGGCTGCATTCTTGTGTGCGCACATTGTAGATAGAGAGCATTTCAAGGAGTGGTCTGTAATTATATTAGACATCAAAGGTTCAGTTGTAATCCTAAAACTAAACATAGCATCTCAGCATGTTTACATTCAAATTCTGAATGGTTTTCTGCCTGTGTTTCTTCCAGGGGAGGCAGCCATTGCCCAGGGACCGCTCCTCCCTGCAGCTTGAGTCTGATGGACACTTCCACATCCCCCACCCCACTGCAGCCGATGCAGGCATCTACATATGCACTGCCACCAGTCCTGTGGGCTACGCCAGCAGAGAGATTCAGCTCAGTGTCAACAGTAAGGAAAATAAATTGATAATACTTGCACAAACATATACAAAAGTGTGGATGTATATGTTCGGACATAGTGTAAAGTGTAATTGAAGTGTATGCAATGATTTGATTTATAGACACATTAAGACATAGAAAATGCATCAAGTCTTAAAACTGAGGTAATGTTGAAGGTTAAATTTTGAATGGCAGGGTGAATTGTGTTCTTAGACGGTGATTTCTTAAAGTGTTCCTGGGTCCATGCAGTGATTTCTATTATACAATGATGCGTGTTATTAATGCTGTGGCACCCAAGGGCCTGGAGATCACATGCATTCCTAAGTGATTTTTGGCCTACTCCCTTGTGCACAGAGATTTCTTTTTTAATAACATTGTGTATTGGAGATGAACATTATTCTAAAAAAAAAAATCCACATTCTACAGATGCAGTTGTTATTTTTACAGATTGGTTAATCAATAAGTTGTTTTCCAAATCTTTGCATTCTGTTTTATTTGAAATTTACACCAAATTCATTCATTTGTTTGCGGTTTTAATACAATGTTCCTGTCCATCTGTAGAGCACAGTCTTTGTGGTTTTCTTGCAACTCTTTTGTCCTTTTCCAGCCATGCCAAAGATAATGGGCATCGGTGGCCATGACAACATTGTGAAGATGGCTGCAGAGGTGGGAACAGAAGTCGTTCTCCCCTGTGAGGCTCAGGGAAGTCCTTCTCCACTAGTCACGTGGAGCCGCAATGGGCATCCCATCCCCCCCGTCACAGCTGGGTAAGAAATCTGTATGCAGTGAAATTAAATATCAACTGACAAATGACAAAGGTTCTCAGCATTACCATACTGCTGACTAAGCCAACATCTCTCAGCTTTTACAAGGGACTCTGGCTGGGCCTGGCTGCCATTCAAAGCTGCCATTTGAAGTGCAGCTAAGGCAGGGTCAGCAGATTCTGCTGACAAGCTATGTGCAGGCCTCACCCATGAGCTAGACTGAAAAGGAACATCTGGTCCCACATCCTTACTTTCATGTGTGGTCATCCAAGGTGCAGACAAGTTGGCTGATTCGAGACACATATTGGATAGACAACATATAAACTCTCAGAGATAAACACTATACAGAGTAGTTTAGAGTAGACAGAAGAATGACAGGGGGAGTACAAAGCTATGGTGATTCAAATAGCTACTATATGATGTGCAGTACGTGAGGCCACTTGGAAGGAATTAGTAGGGACTGCGTGGGGGATGCCAGAAAGAGGGGTGGAATATGAACTGACAGAAAAATAGATACAAGCCCTGTCTGCCTTACATTGGGATTCCCTGGAGTGTTTCAGCAGTAAAGCAACATGCTGACTCTTTACTAGTCCTGTCTGATGAGAATAACACATCTTTGTGAACTACCCCCACATCCCGAGCTTTGCATATTCAGGACCTGTGGAAACAGGCCGCCCATGTAAAGTGAGATTCAGCTTCTCCAACTAAACTCCGTGGGTCAGAGGAAGTGACCAGGCAGTGCTGATTGTTGAAACAAGCTGAAACTGTGGGCGTTAACGTTTCTTCCCAATACTCTTCTTCTTGAACTGAACACATGGCAGACAGAGGTTAGTGACGCAGACATTCAGCTGTGGGTCACTGGATGTGTTCATTCGCAACCGAATTCTGATGAGACCAATTTGTCCCAGTTAGTTTTTTTGTGCCAGACTGTTTACACTGAACATTTGACACCAGTGTGGGGAGTGATGGATGAGTGAGAGGGTTGCTTCAAGTCTCGAGCGTTTTGAGCACTGCTGAGCAGCAGTGCTGCAGTCTGAGCACAGACTGACCAGTGCAGAGGCAGTCATTTGGTTCATGTTGGATGCTGCTGCCTTTTCCTACGGCTGTTAGAGGAGGTGGGGGATGACAGTACACCATATGTGTGTCTGAAATAGAGAGTGCTTTGTGCTTTCTGCACATTTCCACTTTCATGAACATGTTATTGTTATAATTCAGTTGCTTAGCAGATACACTTATCTAAGATAAATTGCAGAGGTATGTTTACTTTTCTGTGTATTATGCATTTATACAGCTGCATATCTTCTGGTAAAATTGCTGTTGCCACATATTTTTTTGCAACGCTGACCTACATTTAACTTCATTAACCTGATTTAATTGCTCCTGGTGTTTTTGCTGTAGAGCATGTTTTTGGGTAGAGTTTAGTGCATGTGATTGCCACCATCTGTCCACTTGTTTGTCTGTGACAAACACCCTTAAAATGAATGTTTCTGCATACAATTTTTCTTGTATGTGGTTCTTGTCAAAGGGACAAGACATGTATTACATGACTTGCACTCCAGTCAACCTTTTGATTTTCAGATTATTGTTACTTCTTCACCCCTTATCAATGAAGGGGTTTTGTTCCCCACAAGAAGAATTGCATTTACAATTTTTTTTTCTTTTTTGAGTCTGTGACCTGTGATATCACCAGGTCAAAATATATAGTTTCACATTGCAGCTGATTGCAACTGTGAAAGTTTAGTGTTCAGAGACTGTTAGGCCCTGACTGAGATCCAGACTTGCTCATAACCGTCAGCCGTCCCACTTAATTTTCATCAGAGAACAATGCCACTGAATGAGGATGTAACCAGTTGTTGGACAGTGTAATTCAGCTCATATATCCTTGTCACATTCTCTCAGGCTTATTTATATTTAGATCTCAGCAAAACACACTAAAAGTTACAGAAATATGATGTGAACAAAGAATGTTGCTCTAATCTCTAATCTTTTGAATACTGAGAGCCACGACTAGTGAGATTGATATCACTGTATATATTACCATCAACATGGAACATTTGTGGCTGCCCAATACTATAAAACCCGACTACTCTTGATAGATATTTTTCTGTTTATGTTCTCATTTCACTGTGTGCATGCTCCACAATGTAAATAGTAAATGAAAGAAAAATACAGCTTCAAAAAGAGAACCTCCTTCCTCAGAAGCAAAGGCTCTAAATCTGCAGTGACTCATAAAATGTTTTCTCCATCCCTGTGTCTTTACCCCAAACCATCGCTCTCCAGGTTCACTGTTTTGCCTTCAGGCTCTCTTAGGATCACTGATGTGCGCCTGATTGATAGTAAACTGTACACCTGCATTGCAGAAAACCCAGCAGGCAATGTGTCCCTGAGCTACGATTTACACATTCAAGGTAATTCTGTGGGCCTTCTATCTTGTTTTTGTATTCTATTAAAATATATTATTTAATATCACTGATTATGAAAATAAAAAAGGCTTGTAGCTGAATTGTATTTCCATGTTGTATATTTCTTCGTATTCTCAGCTAAGCCCAGGATTCAGCTAGCCCCCACCCTCCTGAAAGCCCTGATTGGACAAACAGTGACTCTGCCTTGTGTGGTCCAAGGAGAACCGAGCCCTCAGATCAGCTGGTTTCACAATGGTCAGCCTGTTGGCTTAAAGAACGTTACGCCCCTGAGGATCCAGCGGGTCAGCCACGCTAACCAGGGAACCTACCAATGTGTGGCCAAGAACAGTGCTGGGCAGGAGACCTTGGAGATCCAGCTAGAAATTCTTGGTGACTATTAAAACATTAAGTCTTCGAAACCTGTTTGATCAATTTAAAAATACACTAAGATTAGCAAAATTTAAAATTAGGCTGGAGGCAGATAAGGGACCTGTTGTAAAAGAAGTGGTTTGTATGTTCACCTATTTATAGTTAGCATCATCCTTGAGAGCCACACTTGAAGGCTGTCTGTCATAAAAAGTAAGAGACGTGAAGATAAGTCAGAATTGATCGAGCACATTTTTATTCACCTTCCTCTAGATGAAAGAATATTGCATTTTGATCTGGGGTGAGCATGTATGGGGAGGATATTTCCAAAGATGGTTAACCTTGTGACAACCTATAATGGCATAGGACAAGTGGCTCCACCAAGAGCCATTTAATCCTCTATCAGCTTGTAGAAATTTATGAAAGTTAAAGTATCAAGGCTTCCCACCATCAGATATGATAAAATGCAAAAACACATTTTTTTGTCCATCATCAATTACATTACCTCCTGGTTGCCACCTTAATTCCCCCTTTATACATATGTGTTTTTTTAAATTACCATTGTAATTGCATGTCTTAATTAAATTTGCCACTTTATTGCTGCTCCTGTTCTGACTTGAGATGAGTTGTTCTTTTGTGCTGATAATAATAATATATTCCTCTATCCTCACAGAGGCGCCATCCTTTGCAGAGCCTGGAGATACAATCATGGAAAAAATAGCAAACAGCAAGGTGATCATCCCTTGCCGTGCTGAAGGTATGACATGATTCATCGATGAGTAAGCCTTAATTAACTTTATACTGGAAATGGGCTAGTGATAGTACTGGCCATTGTGAAGACCCAGATGCAGTGCTAACATGGTGGCATTCATAGACCTTGGTGGTGAATACTGGTTGTGGATGCACAGGTATTGTTTATGTTGGGCTGCACCATGGAAACCAGCTTGGCAAGAAAAGGTAAGGACTGTGTATAATGTGGAGCAACAGCTGGAACATCGGTCTGCCTACTGCCTCATCGCGCCACATCTGCTTTCCTCTACATCGTGGCCTGCTGGGAGAGGAATCCTAATTACAGGCTGCTGCTGGCAGATGAAGGACAGAGATGTCTGAGTTGCACCATGAGGCAGAGGAAGAGGAGGTTGAAGCCAGACTGGACGTCTTTTCATCCAGGCGATACAGGCAGACACGGTCATAGAGAAATGCTCAGTGCTCTTGACCCTCAAGAGAGACACTCAGTAGGAGAAAATAATATTCTCCTCACTGTTCTCTTGGGTGAGAGGAAGCAAGTCTTTGCCAGAAGGATATTATTCATTCACAAACAACCACATTACTTTTGATGGAGGTAATTATTTGAAAAACACACTGAAAAGATAATCTCTGACTCTTAGCCTGAGCAAAGAAAAAAACAGTCAACTAATGAGATCTGTTAGCATCTAAAACAGAACATCTGCTTGTATTTCTCCCCATCAATGAGATAATGAATTTACTTCAGAAGTCTTTAACTGTAAACATGTGTTCAGAGAAGGGAGACGTGATGACATTACCTATAGTATGATTGCAATGGTATCTTTCGTGGGTTGGGGGTAAAGGTGCCGTGTTTGGTTCCCTAGCTCATCTTCAGTGTGCTTACTGTATGTAACACCTCTGTGAATAGACAGAGCTGAGTTTCCCTCAGGTGTGCTGCTCTGTCACAGAAACTCACTCGCTCATGTTTTGAACAAAATCCTTCACATATTCCCCATTCTACCATCCTCCAACTGGTTATTTCTAACGCTTTTTTTCCACCCGGTAATCCAAAGCACACATCTGTTTCAGGCTCAGGAGTGAAGATGCCAGTGCCTTTGAAGTGCATGTTCAACCACTCCTATTCTTACAGCTCAAGACTCTCATTTCTGAGTTTGGTAATAAATCTTAAGGCCCGTGTCTTAAATATTACATCTCACATCACTTCAGTAACATTTCAGTGTTTTCTTTTTTTTATGTGACTCTCATGCCTGCAGGCTACAAAGAGTAACCATTTTGGAATACTTCCCTGCTCCCCTGCAGATGAATAAAGAGCTGGCATTTTGCAGTCTGGGCTGCTTGCCCAATAAGTTGTCCTAGAGAAAATCAGAGATGAAAGTAACTTTTCTTTTTGTCAGTGGTGGTCAATAAAGCTTATTTTGTACTCTCCTCCTGTCCCTATATCTGCAGGTTCACCTCATCCCAAGATACGCTGGTTCAAGAATGGCTTAGAGATACATCCCGAACATTCAGAGTTTTCTGTGGCGAGGGACGGCGCTCTTGTAATTAGCCAGGCATCTGCCAGCCACAGTGGGGACTTCAAGTGTGTGGCAACAAATGAGGCAGGCTCTGTAGAGAGAAAGACTAGGCTAAAAGTAAATGGTGAGAATTTATTTATAGCCATGTAGCTACTTTTTGTTCAGTTGAAGCATATTATGCATGCCAATGACACACATCTTTTTTTCTGTTCTACCTTAGTTCCCCCAGAGATCCAAGATGATGGCCAGCCACAGAACCTCACTGTCACCTTGAAGCAGCCACTCACTCTGGGCTGCGATGCCTTTGGGATCCCCTCTCCTTCAATAACCTGGACTAAAGATGGTCATCCTGTGAGTGTTTCAAGTGTGCACAGAATGTCTTTTCATATATATGTATGTATATGTATATGTATGCTTTAAAAAGCATTTAAGAAGAGTTTGTCCATTACCCTAAAGACCTAGATTAGAAAAAGCGGTTCCTTTTGAACCGTATGTATATACACGTATGTATGTATGTGTGTATATATATATATAGAGAGAGAGAGAGAGAGATAGATATGTGTGTGTGTGTGTGTGTGTGTGTGTGTGTGTGTGTGTGTATGTATATAGTATCTCTTGTTGTACAATGCCACCAAGTGGCTGTGATTCCAATGACATTAAAAAACAAGGATTTTCTGAGTAGACCACTGTATTTCTAGGTGGACAGCCCTGGGGTGTATGTGCAGAATGGTAATAGGTTGCTGAGGATCTACAGAGTTCAGCCAGAACATGCGGGACAGTTTGCCTGCACTGCTCAAAACTCAGCTGGAGAGGCACAGCGACAATATAATATTGTCGTGGAAGGTGAGCTCATTTTCAACTGGTAGTTAAATAGCATGAGAACAGAGTAAGAAAGCAGGTCTAGGAACACCAAATACATTACACATTACTTAAACCTTCTTTTTAGTCCCTGCACCAGTGTATGACAGGTGGGTCAAAAGACTGGGATGAAAAAACATTTTTTTAGCTCCTACATAAGAGTACTACAGTAGATTTGCTTGTTTTAGGGGAACTGTCTGTCTGTGAGGCAGCTGCCGTGATTGGTCAAAACAATGTAACTATATGCTGGTTGGTCCACAGGACCTAAGTGCTTTTGTGATTGTTCAAGGCATCACAAAGGAGTGTTTTCTGTCCTAAAATATCAGTTTTAATATTTGATTACTTTTAGAAACCACTGTTTATTTTCCTGTCCATTTGCTATCAGCAAAAAAACCATCCTCTCATCCTAGTCGTGTCTCATGTCATCTGTGTTGCTTTACGATTGTATATCACACAATGACTAAGACTCAAGAAAGTAATGATAGAGTAGAAAAGAAGAAGGAGCAAGAGACTGAACAAGATTAAAATGCAGAGTGTGTCGTAAAAGCGACTTCACCCCATGCCTATCGGGAGACTGTATGAGCTAATAATAGCTAAAATCCCTTTGTGTCGCTTTAAAAAATTTGAGTGCCCACTGTAAATTGCAACCCCAAACATAACATTGTAAACACAGGCATAAGTATAGCATATTAACATCAGTACTTAGTGTTTTAATATCTTAAAAGATCACAGCAGAATGGAGTGAGAGTGAAGCCTCGGAGTCACTAACTGAAAAAAACAATATGACTTTTACCAGTCTGGCACTACTACTGACTGTTACATCACTTCAGCATTCCTGTGTCCTGTGCAAACACAAGCAAAGAAAAATACTGTTCTTCTTGAAGCTCTTTATTCTGTATAACCCTAAAAGAGTGCTTAAGGTAGTTTGGTCTGAATGCACTTTTGGAAAGGAACATTTATCATCTTGTTAATTCACTGATACATCTATGTAAAGTCTTTGCAACACTACAGTGATTTTGATGAAAAATGATAATTATTCTATGTACTTGGTATTTCCCGCAGCTCCACCAGTGATCTCAGGAACATCCCGACTGCAGGAGCTGACTGTGGTGCAGGGCCAGGAGGTGGAGTTTCACTGTCGGGTCAGTGGGCGACCAGCGCCCAGAGTGGAATGGAGCCGTGATGGAGAGTAAGGATCACCAAGAGTTCAGCAATATGACATTTAACCATATGCACAGGATGGTGTATTGATTGTATTGATTAACCTTTTCTTCCTCCCTCTTCAGGGTTCTGTCCCGTGATGGAGACCCTCATGTGGAGTTTTTGGAAGATGGCCAGGTGTTGAAGGTGAAGTCAGTCAGGCTGAGGGACCAGGGGCTTTACCAGTGTCTGGCCAGGAACAATGCAGGAACTCAGATGCGCCAGTTCAGACTCACAGTGCAAGGTGACACATACCTTACTCATCCAGCCATGACAGTTGGAATTTAGCCTTTACACAGAATTTATTTTAAGCATGTTAAAAGAAATAAAACAAAACGTGAAAACAAAAACCGAATAGGACTTTGAGTAAATGCTGCAATGGCAGTGTTGTCTGCAACACTTCTATACACAGCCTGGTGTATGACACCATTGAATTGTCTTTGTACATGACCCCAGGGATTTCTCTATCACCTGACGTGTATCTCCTGTGATTGTCCACTGTAGGACAGTACACTTGTCTGTCACTATGTCTGTTTTATAGAGTTTTCTCCATAGAACTGATTAATCCACCTGGGATTAGAAAAAAAAAATCCAATCAGGCTGTCAAAAGAATATTATGTTGTCTGTCTTTTTTTTGTAGCTCCCCCTACCATTATGGGAACAAACAAGACCTCTGAGATGTCAGTAGTGCTGGGTTTCCCCACAGTACTCCCCTGTGATGTTGAGGGCTCACCTACTCCCAGCATCACATGGCTAAAGGACAATCAGCCCATCGTGTCCACTCCCCAGCTGACATACAGCCGTGGTGGACAGGCTCTGCGAGTGGGCTCGGCACAGGGAGACAGCAGCGGCCTTTACACTTGTAGGGCCACCAATCCAGCTGGCATAGCAGTGAAGCACTATTCTCTCAGTGTTCTAGGTAAGACACGTCTTTACAACTCACAGGTTGAAGTCTCTTCAGACAGATTTTTTTTTCTTTTATTTCACATTTTGCTATTTTCTTCTTGTTGTTAGTCCCACCACAGATAGAGGGAGACTCCTCCTCCTTTACATTTGCTGGTCAGGAAGAGAAAGTTCGCATAAATGGGAGTTTAACTCTTTCATGCTTGGCCAAAGGTTTCCCTGAGCCCAAAGTTCACTGGTTCAAGGATGGACAGGTTGGTGTGCCATTCTTACACCAACATAAACCACTAATTTCATATGTGATGTTCATGTAACATAGTTTAAACTCTGTCAGCCTCTACTGGCAACCATTGTGCATTACAGCGGCACAAACCACATTCAAGAAGAGTCTATCCAGTTATTAAAACAAAAAAAAAAAAACAACAGAAAAAACAAAAACATAATAACATCACCATAAAAAAATATAGAGATTTTTTTTTTCTATCAACTGTTTAATATGTTGCTGTTCAGTATATGAGTAAATATTTTATTTTTCACATTCATTAAATGTTGAACCTTCTGCTTGGCATTTAAGAATGGTCAATAGTAGTTAGATTGATCAAAGTGTTGAATATATCCGGTTTTATGTATTTTTTATTTTTTTTATGTGCAGGAACAATACAGTTTGGGAATTTTGTTTCTCTAAAAGAATCTATTGAACTTTTGGAATCAAAAGTATTTAATAGTTCACCTTTTAAAACAGTGAAACTGACACATATACATACGGTCAAAACCAGCTCAGCAGAATCTGAGACATGACTCTGTGCATCCTTCAACTGACAGATTGTGATTGGTTATGTTTACCATGACTTGAAAATCACGTATTCTCTTTGTGTCTAGGTACTGACTGGACGGTACCACACCGGCATTCAGGAGAATGGCCACTTCCTCAACATAGAGAACGCCATGCTGTCCCATGAGGGTCAATACACCTGTGTGGTCACAAACTCTGCAGGAGAGGACAAAAGAGACTTCCGTGTTACAGTTCAGGGTGCGTTCAGTCATTTCAGAGCATTACAGCTACTTTGGATTTGAGTCACTGCTTATTTCACTACTTTATTTTTGGAACTCAAAATTCAACTCAAATCTACTGTCTTCTTGCTAGTTCCCCCGGTCTTCCAGCGAGTGACCAGTAGAGAAGCAGCCTGGGGCCTGGGACACGAGGGTGATGATAACAATGAGGACATGGTGGAAAAGCGGGAGGTTGTCTTGGGTCATTCAGTCTCCTTGTCCTGTGAGAGCAATGCCATTCCTCCACCAAAGCTCAGCTGGTACAAAGATGGACGGAAACTCACCCCCGCTGATGGAGTGGTGCTACTTCCAGGTCAGGGGAAACTTCTTTATGTGTTATGTTAATTCAGTAATTATAGATGAAGCTGTCATTATATGTTTGGGTTTATGCTGTCAGGAGGACAGGTGCTACAGATCTCCAGAGTGCAACAGGAAGATGGTGGAAAGTATACCTGCCAGGCTGTTAATGAGGCAGGGGAGGACCATATGCATTTCGAGCTAGAGATCCTTGGTAAGAAAGCATGTCTACTTTCTCTATTTAAAAATCTGCTCAGTGCAATTTTTCGATAGAATAAATGACAAATTAATTTCTCAATTTTCACCTACGCAGTCCCTCCTGTTATTATGGGAGCATCAGAGTTTATGGAGGAAATGGGAGCAGTTGTCAACAACACTGTGGTTTTACACTGTGATGTGACTGGGCACCCATCTCCAGTCATCTCCTGGCGGAGAGATGGGCAGCTGGTGCACACAGACTCCCAGCATCACATCAGTGAGGATGGGACACAACTCCAGGTTAGTTGCTGCTGACTTGAAGACTTCTGCCAGCATGCGTTTAGATCCAGCTGGGACATTTTGTACTGAGGAATAACACTTATGTCTGAACCTTCAGCTTCTCAGCGTCCAGGTTTCAGACATGGCTGGATATTTGTGTGTGGCTGAAAATAAGGCTGGGACAGTTGAAAAGCTTTTCAGTCTGACTGTGCAAGGTAAAAAAAAACAAAAAAAAACAAAAATCAGCTACTTCTTGTGTACACTCAGTTTGTCTGTTCTAATATTTGTTCTCTCATGTCAAAGTTTGTGATGATGTGTGCCTTCTTCCTGCGTTTTACAGTCCCACCTAGAATTTCTGGGTCAAAGGAAGAGGAAGTGAGTGTGATCGAGGGCCACATGGTATCACTGCTGTGTGATGTCCAAGCGTATCCTCCGCCAGAGATTACCTGGACCAGAGATGGGCAGCTTCTCCATTTCAGCACAGGGATCAATATTCTGCCAGGTCAGCCCCTGGTCACCTGCAATATCCAAATAATTTTTACATCAGCAGCAATTCTTCCTTTCTTTTTTTTTTTTGCAAATCTAATTCTGTCATTATTATTGCATTTCGTATATACATATCGTATCCAAGGTGGCCAGATGTTACAGTTGCCTCGGGCAAGACTGGAAGATGCGGGGCAATATGTGTGCACTGCCAGCAACTCAGCAGGGCAGGACCAGAAGAGCATTCTCCTCAATGTTTATGGTGAGCAAACACGATGACGTACAATTCAGCTTCATACACAGATGATCAAATCTTAACACAGTGTCCTCATAAAAAAAAAAAATGTTTATCTCAACCAGCTGTGACTGAGGACAGTTACGAGGTGAATCATAGCAATTCTAAATATATCAAACTTTCTGCTGTGTGTGTGTGTGTCTGTGTGTGTGTGTATATACCAACCAACAGTGCTGCCCACCCTAAAGCCCCTGCATGATGCTGAGTCAGATTCGGTCACCCCCCAGGTCGGTTCATCGGTCACGTTGCGATGCGAAGCTCACGGTGTTCCTGAGCCAGAGGTCACATGGTACAAGAACGGGCTACAACTGATGGCAGGGAACGGGCTGAAGATGAATCGTCACCATCTGGAGATCATAGGAGTTCAGGTCAGCGAAAATTCATAACATTATTAATGTGTCAGGCTGCAAACAAAACAAAATCCTTTTAAGGACTTTAAGTGGCTAGCAGTAAGAAAATAAAACATTTGTCATGCTTGGCTAAGGCTCCCCTGATCGCACACTTCTGTCTCTGGCTTTTAGACCACAGATGGTGGCTCGTACACTTGCAAAGTGTCCAATGTGGCTGGACAGCTGGACAGGACATTCAGGTTGAATGTTCATGGTAAGAATACCTCTGTGGTGCACATTAACATTTTAAACAGCTATCTTTAAAAGTGCGTGGACTGCATGTTTGGACTTGCCGCACAAATGTGTTTCCTCAGTTCCACCTATTCTTGATGGGCCTCTGCGGGAGTCCGTAAACTACACCCTTGGTTCCCATGCGGCCCTGCTGTGTGAGACAACAGGAGTACCTGTCCCCAGCATCACTTGGCTCAAAGATGGAACCCCTATTGGTAAATGGTTTGAGAACATTTAGAAAGTGTGGACTTTCTTGCTTGTTTTGACAGCAAGAGTGAGTGGATGTGTTTGCCTTCCAGAGAGCAGCCTGCAGTGGCAGTGGTCTGTTCGAGGTAACAGGCTGGAGCTGGGCCCTCTCAGTCTGTCTCATGCTGGGACGTACACATGTGTGGCCAAGAACAGCGAGGGGCAAACACAAAAGGACTACATGCTCACAGTGCAAGGTAAAAAGCAGGAGGTGTTTTTTGGGTTATCCTTTCAGTTTTGTTTTTTTTTCTTAGGTGCTTCTTACATAAGGTGAATAATTTTGAGTAATTTTGTTGTTCCTAGTATCACCCACCATCCTAGACTCTGACCAAACATCCGATGTGAGTGGACCCATGGGGGAGGAGCTGACCCTGGAGTGCAGAGCAAAGGGCATCCCTACACCCCGTCTCAGCTGGCTGAGAGACGGAGTGACTTTACAGGAATCAGACAACCATCACATCTCGTACGTTATTTACAGTCCCCCTGTGTGAACTCTGCGTAGTGATCGTAATAATCATAAACTTAATTTTGCTCTTGAGAACATCTCTGTTTGTTTAACATTGAGTGTAAGAATTGATTAATGCCACTCCCTGGGGGTTTGGAAAAATTACAATATTAATCATTATAGTCGATAACAAGCTTGACAGAAGCTTGCGTGGACAGTCAAATGGTTTATAGCCTCTTGTCTAATTTCATCATGAATACCAGCAGCAGCTGTTTAACAGCTGTTCACTAGCTGACATGGTCATTACAACCACACCAGCCAGAAAAAGCAAATAACATATATCACTCTGTGTTTGCGTGTGAGAAAGTCGTGGGATGGTGATGAGGATGAGAAAATAATTCTGAAATTCAGAGTTGGGTGGTTCACAAATGAAAATGGATGCGAAAATATTAAATGTATTTGTAACCCTGCAGTATGACTCCTGATGGAAGCAAATTGACCTTACTGAAGCTGCGTCCTGAGGATTCTGGGACATACACATGCTTGGCTGTTAGCCCGGCAGGCCAGGAAAGCAAGATCTACAATCTCTTTGTCCTAGGTCAGTTTTAATATATTATTTAACATCTAACGTATTATCTTTGTTCAATCTCAACTTCATGAATTATTTATGTTTCACTTACTTTGGTTTGCCACAGTACCACCATCAATCTCTGGTGAGACGACAGTCCCCAGAGAGGTGCAGGTCACACAAGACAGCATTGTGACGCTGGAGTGTCAGGCAGCAGGAAACCCTCCACCCCAGATCAGCTGGCTGAAGGACAGCCGCCCACTCCTCCTCTCTCCTCGCACACGTCTGCTCTCTGGTGACTCTCTGCTGAGGTCAGTTTGGACAGTTGCAGCTATTTTGTTTGGATATTACATGTTTATAAGTGAGGTCATTCTAGATGTCGATCTTTCTGAAAAACAGGATTGCTCCTGTGCAGCTGTCTGATTCTGGAGTTTATACGTGTGTGGCCCGCAGTCGAGCTGGTCTAGCTGAGCTCAGCTATGATGTCCAAGTGCAAGGTACAATCACAACAACCTACTACAGCCTACTGGCTGTTTTTAGAAATGTTTCAAATGGACACAATAGGTTAGTGCTCAATTGTTGGTGGACATTTGGAATAGTAGCAAGAGTCGACAGAAAAACAATCTTCCGTTCACCTTTTTAATGCCTAGAGCAGAGGTGTCAAACTGAAGGCCTGTAGGTCAAATCCAGCCCACCACTTTATGTGATCTGGCCTGCGAGAACATGCAAAGACAATGATAAACTTATAACTAGAACACTTCTTAGGACATTTGAATGCAACTGCCCATTTGATTCAGCTCTGTCATCAAAAACTGGAATAACTGAGGCAGAGAGCAGCTGGTTTATGTCAAAAAGTTATGATTTTACAACAAGAATTTGCTAGTATTAGTCAAAACTAGTGATTTTTTTTGTATTGACTTTTTTATATCACAAAAATTTGTGATTTCAGGACAAACAGTTGAAATTATACAAAATTTCCGATTTTAAGATGTGTAATTGTAATTAACTTGTTATTCCCCCCCCCCCCAAACAATGTTGTTTCAAGTTAAAAAGTCACAATTTTATGACTTTGATTGTATGAT
>JBAMYA010000024.1:12923978-12940228 GCA_037176975.1 Arrhamphus sclerolepis | reverse complement strand
ACTTGTTATTCCCCCCCCCCCCAAACAATGTTGTTTCAAGTTAAAAAGTCACAATTTTATGACTTTGATTGTATGATGAAAAGGTTTGGTTATTTTTTGTTTTGTTTTTTTTAAAGGTAGTTTTTTTCAAATTTGGAATTTTACTGCAAAATTTTTCTGAACATAAATGATTTTTCTTTGTGAATTTATAGGAAAAACAGAGATTTCAGTATGAAAGTCTATATTTTTTGATAAAGATCACAATTTTTTTGAAATTTGATATTTCACGACAAAACTCCACCTTTTTTTAATGACAAAAAATATTGTGAAATTTGGCATTTTGCAATTTTTTTAATGAAAAAATTTTTACGCTCATTTGAGAAAAAAATTAATTTTAGTACAAAAATCTGAATTTTATCATAAAAGCTGCAAATTTTGTGAAATTTGAAGATTAGTAATAAAAATTGACATTTTTAAGTAAAAAAAAAAAAAAAGAAATTTGGCATTTTGGAATTTCTTTTTTTCCCCAAACATGTTGCAACTATTTGAGAAAAAAAGGTGATTTTTAGTACAATTTTGATCATAAAAGTTGCAAATCTTAACGGTAACCATGTTGATGATGTGGCCTGGGAAGAAATAGTTCGACACTCCTGGCCTAGAGGAATATAAAGGCCAGGACTGTCAAACTGTTTCTTTAAAACAAAATTATTTAAAACTATTTCAGACAAAGTTCTTCCATTTGGTTTGTTCTTGGCTAGTTTCTCAATTTCCTTCCAGCTGTACCCTCTGTCTCTGCCATGGTGTCTGACTGCCAGGTCTTCTTTGGCCTTCCTCTGTTTCTTTTTCCCTGTGGATTCCAAGTCATAGTTTGTCATGGCTTTCCTCAGTGTCTGACTTCTCCCCTTCCTCTTCCAACTAAGGATCTCATCCACATTTGGGGCTTGTTCAGCTCTCCTCCACAGCTCCAGATTGGGACATAGTGGTGCCAGCATACACAGTGTCACCATGCATGCCGTCATTGACGAATGACTGGAAATTTTCCATATTGTTTTATGTGGTTTGTCACATCTTTGAACTGCAGAGTAAGATCACATTCACATTTGTAGTTCAGCACATTTGCATCAGACCAAAGCAGGAAATGATACATTTAGTTTAGCCCTGTAGAGGAATTTCCTTTCTCATTTTGTTAATATTAACCTTTCAACATCAGACACACCAAAAGATGCAAGAGAGGTTTTAAAGGTAGGGCTCTACGGCTGCTTCAGCACCTAGTGGTAAAAGCAGGTGGCCCATGTATAGAGGCTCAGTCCTCATGCAGCGGTTGCGGGTTCGACTCCCACCCCGTGACCCTTTGCTGTGTGTCTGCCCCACATTCCTGTCTCCCCAGACTGTCAATTAAGGCCACTAATGCCAAAAAAGAAAAAATAGGAGTAAAGGTAGGGTTTCACATGTTTAAATGAATTGCACCATCAGGGAAATCACACCAGAGTTTAGTGAGATTGTATCTAACATGCCAAGTGCAAATACTCCCTTGGAGTGTGAAAACTTCCACTTCAACTTGAAGATCTCACCCTCTGTTTTAGCTTGCACAGCTTTTGTCGAGTACTCCAGATTAGATACATGGTGGTACCTGGGTATAGACGGAGGATTCTTCACAGTTGTTGACAAATGTTTGGACATTTTTCCATCAACTTCTTTGTGGTTTGTGCTAGAACCACATAACCAAGACTGTCTTGACATTTTAGTTGAAGATACTGACACACAATCACTCAAGTGATTTGATTGGCTAATGCCTGCACTGCTACTTGAGGAGTTAAACTGTTCATGACCTTCCATTGAAAGCTAGACTAGAAAAGTAGATAACAGTGGTGTGACTTTTTTTTTTTGAAGATTTTGTGGCTCTAGTGGCCTTTGTTCAGAGTTTAGAAAGAAGAAATAGGGCAGAAAGAGAATGGGGAGGACATGCAGCACAGGGTTGCAGGCCAGGAATCAAACCTGCAACCACTGCAGGAGAACTGTAGCCTCAGTACATGGACTGCTTGCTCTCAACACTGCACCACCAAGCAGTCCAAGGTCTGACTATTGAGGCCTGACAAAGCACACATGTGAATCATTCCTTAGGGATGACAGGATGCATTATGGAGTTGAAGATTTAATTCAGGGTGTGTTTATGGTCTACAGTGCCCCCTGGCGTGGATCATGTTGAACCAGTAGAGCCAGTTACCATCGTACAAGGATCCTTGGTGACTCTGACTTGTGAGGCGCGTGGTGTACCCCCTCCCACGCTGACCTGGATGAAGGACGGCCAACCACTCTCTCTTCACCGCAACCTGTTGCTGGATGGACAGGAAACCCGGCTTCAGCTGCCTGATGTGGCTCCTTCAGATGCAGGCCTCTACAGCTGCGTGGCCAGTAACCAGGCTGGAAGCAGCACTAAGAGCTTTAACCTCACTGTACTTGGTAAAACAATTCATGAATTTAATTTACCTCCATATCATGGTGGCACTTTCTTCAAAAACTCAGCTGAAACATTCTGTTTTGTAATCCAGAACCTCCAAAGGTAACCAGCTCCAGCTCCCCAGACGAGCTGACCATAGCAGTAAACAGTCCCCTTGAGCTGGAGTGCTCTGCTGTGGGAGTCCCACCTCCAACCCTCAGCTGGCTCAAGGATGGTCACCCCTTGGAGGAAACAGACATTGTCCAAGAGGATGGACACTTTGTCCGGATCAGCAAAGTTCAGGTGGGAGTTTGCTTAGGATTGTTCAACATATAATGCTTCTAAAGTAAATTGTTCAAATTTCTAATGTTCGTCTTAGAAAAAAGAAAAAAATACAAAAAAGTGGATGCATTTTTGCAAACAAATGGGATTCTAAATAGAAAATAGAATATTGACAGCATCAGTCCAGGCAAACATGACACTGTTACGATAGAGCCACTCAGGCTGATTAATGCACTCTCTTTAAAGGTCGAGGATGCAGGTCTGTACACCTGCTTGGCCAGCAGCCCAGCCGGAGAGGATGGAAAAAACTACTGGGTCCGAGTCCAAGGTGACACAAGTTGTTCTTTTTAAATCTTCAACAATGACAAAATATATCATGTCCTCCCTCTCCTTAAGCTTCCTCCTCTATGGGACTTGATGCATAAAGCTCTGTGCAGACTTTGGAGGAAAGCGCTGTAAAAACAGACTTGAGCAGCATTTATACTGCTATTGCTGTTGCAGTAGGCACACAATATGATATAGATGCAGTATAAGGGAATTTATGGTTTTTTCACTGATGGTAAACATTTGATTTATGCTACACAGGGTAGTGTTCCTTTATTCCACCTACTTTTTCATGATGTAATCGGATGTTATTTCTATAAATGTAGTCGCACAGTGTTGTTCAGACCTGTAAAACCAAGAAAAATATAAAGTAAATTATTCAAAGTTAAAATTGTGCACAATCCTTTCATCATATGTGACTCAGTAGACTCAAAACTGCATGTGACTCCTGTGCAGAAACACACATTTTTACAGCACATCTATCTTTTTAAATGCTGAGTAGACGCTTAGCTTGTGTTTTTTTCCACTGTCGACACCTGCTTTTTAAAGATATCCCAATTTATCTTCTGACTTCTTGTGTTCTATTTTTTTTCTTTTACCAATCCTTACGAGTGTTTCAAAGGAGCACTCCAGCTACCAAGGGATTTTTTTTCTTTTCCCATAATTTATGCTGGGGCCTGAGTCACTGACAGTAAGATGATTCACCTCAGTGAGAAGCATAGCTTAATAATTACTGGTTGTGTTTCAGTCCCACCCACGCTTCTTGGCTCTGGTGATGTGAGGACATTAACAGTGCCAGTGAAAGGACACCTGACCTTAGAGTGCTTGGCTGATAGTGACCCCCCTCCTGATATAGAGTGGTACAAGAATGAAGTCAAACTGCAGGTACAGAGCCTGAAAAAAAACAACTGAAATATTTCTGATTTGTTATTTTGAGCTCCTGTAACACACACTGTCTTTTCCTTCCCTCTTGCTGTTACACCAGCTGGGTGGCCGTATCCAGCGCCTGGCTGGAGGTCAGTATCTGGAGATAGAGGATGTCAGGCCTGAGGACAGCGGCCAGTACAGCTGTGTGGTTACTAACATGGCTGGAAGCACCAGTCTCTTCTTCACAGTGGAGATTGTCTGTAAGTGTGCCTCTCAATACATTTGTTGCACTTCATTTGGGATGTATGTATGTAATATCTTCTCACTGACTGTACCACCTGACTTGTTTAACCCAAACTCCAGACAGTGACAGAAATGACTCATTCCAACTATGCAGTCTTTCTCCTGATTACAAAAGTGCAGAGAAGTAGGTGGTGGTCTCTTGTAGAGAACGTCATTGAGATCAGCTGAACTGGGCTACTAGATGTTCTGAATAATGTCATTGGAAGATAAAGTCTGTTTTAAGGGTTTTAATGTTCTCCACTTGTGAATAATAAAGACCTCATCGATCACTCTTACGGTCTGTTGTTTGCATTTAAACATGGAGCAGGAATGGGGAATGGAATAAGTTGAAGAAATTAGAGCAACAAACTGGAAACTGACTGAGCTATAAATTCCTGTAGAACTGTGCCAGAGGGACATTAGCTGGATGGGACTTGTGCTTGGAGTAATTACTGAAACAACATTGGAGAAAATTATCCAACTGATATCTTGAGCAACCTACATGAAGATGGAGTCATGCTTTTTTCCTGACATAGCAATGCTCCGCCGCTAGCAACACTGCTTTACTAGGAAGTAAAATTAGAAGAGACATATTTCTTCTTTCAAATCTTCATAACTAGAGGCTGTTCTTTATTTCAAATTAAGAAAGAGACATATCAGCAGTGTCATTTATTTTATTCAGAAACTTGGGACGTTTATGACATCGCATTTATGACAACTCATGAATTATGAAAAATGAGCTCTTTGAACATTACTGGAGATTACTACTGACAAATCCAAGTCTTGAACCGGATTTGTTGCTTTATTTCCAGTGCCACCGGTAATAAAGGAGAGCAGTTCTGTGGTGACCGTACATGTCGGCCAAGATGCGGTTTTACCTTGTGAAGTTGAAGGGGAGTCCTCACCTGCTGTCATGTGGAGGAAAGATGGTTTCCTCCTTCCTAAAGATATCAACAAGTATGGCTATTCATAACACCCTGTCATAGCATATATCACACTTGGCTGATACAGATACAGCGCCATGCTGATAGTCTGTGAATTCATTCATACATTCACTTTGTATTTACTTCAGGTACTCAATGCTATCAGAGGGTTCCTTGCAGATACATGGGGCTCAGGTAAAAGATGCTGGTCATTACGTCTGCACAGTGTCCAACCAGGCTGGCTCTGATCACAGGAGAATGGATCTTCGTGTATTTGGTAAATACAACGGTATTTTCTATGTTTATAAGCTCCAAGGACATTTTTGCTCTCCTATATGTCCCTGTTTATATTTTATCCAGAAATTGTTAAGGGTCACGGTGATAATTATTTCTGTTGATATTAAGCTGTTCTGTCTCTTCTTAGTGGGTCCCTCAATCAGTCCAGGTCCTTTCAACATCACAGTAACCACTGGAATTAGAGCTGTCCTGAGCTGTGAGACAATGGGAATACCGACACCTAAAGTATCCTGGAAGAGAAATGGAACGCCACTTGATATTAACCAGCTTCCTGGTGAATATAGGTAAGGACAAAGCTGTGACTCTTTGACGCACAAGAAGTATAACTCGCATGATATAGCGTTTTAAATAATAAAGTTCTTTCTGCTTCTCTGTCCAGGTTACAGTCCTCTGGGTCTCTGGTTCTTTTGTCTCCATCCAAAGAGGATGAAGGTTATTTCGAGTGCACTGCAGTCAATGAAGTTGGAGAGGAGCGCAGGGTCTTCGAAGTCATCCTGCAAAGTATTGATTTGGAGTTTAGTACCATAACCAGACTGCAGAAACTCATTTCAGTGTCTCATCTCTGAATTTGTTGTATTCTCCTGTAGTCCCACCGTCTATTGAGGATGATGTCACAGCAGTTAAAGCTGTAAAGATGTCTCCTGCGGTATTGCCGTGTCACGTACAGGGACGACCTCACCCCTCTGTCACCTGGATGAAGGGGGGAGCCAAACTGAGCACTAGAGGAGGAAGTTACCGTGTCCTTCCCACAGGTAGAACAGTTAGTCAAAGGAACTGTGCAAGTCTTGCAAAATAGGGTAAAATATGCAATTCTGCTCATTATATTCCGTAATGTACTTGATCATACTGGTCGTTTTTTATGCAGGAATGTTGGAAATAACTGCTGCTTTGCCAAGTCATGCTGGCAGATACACATGTTCAGCTCGTAACCCAGCTGGAGTTGCTCACAAACACATCTCTCTCACTGTCCAAGGTGGGCTCCAATGGATCTCCTGCAACTCTTTTCTTAAAGATGATCTCAATTTGTGTAACATATGAACCCTAAATGTTTGCACTTTCATCCATTTAGAACCACCAGAAATCAGGCCAATGGCAGAAGAAGTCCAAGTATTGTTGCATCATGGAACTGTACTTCCCTGTGATGTCCAAGGCTTCCCGAGACCATCAATCACCTGGCAAAGAGAGGGAGTTCCCATAGCAACAGGTAACAAGCTGTTATATTTCTGTACGAGTCTGCCGCTGATAACTGTCATGGTAAAGTGATTGTGAAACATTGAAACAGTCTGTAGTGTTTGTTATACATCAGCACATACTCTATTTAATATGAAGTGAAGAATATTAAATGTTGCAGCGCAAAAAGCTTAAATCCTACAGGTGTCACTGCATTATTTATCTACTTGATTTTCTTGATCATTGATTGCTTACAGGTCACAGGCTGGTTGTTCTTTCAAATGGAGCTCTTAAGTTTTCTCGCGTGACACTTGGTGATGCAGGAACGTACCAGTGCTTGGCAAAAAATGACGCTGGTGTAGCCGTAGCAAGAACAAAACTGGTCCTTCAAGGTAAAGTACGCTACTGACACAGATGGTCACAGATGCTAACAAAGAATTGAGATTTCCATGTTATATACTTGCAAATTTTTAAAAACCTATTTTAGACATTTGGAAATGAATGAATATCTGCTCATCTCATGTCTTTCCAGTTCCTCCAGTGCTGAGTGTACCGCGTGTTGAATACACTGCTGTTTTAGGCCAGCCAGTCCGTCTGGAGTGTGTGGGTGATGGGCAGCCTCAGCCTGAAGTTACTTGGCAAAAAGAGAGAAGGCCTGTTGTTGATGGTGCTCATATACGTGTATTTTCCAATGGAACTCTGGCAATTATTTCCACCCAGCGCAGTGATACTGGGTTGTACACGTGTACTGCCAAGAACCTGGCTGGCAGAGTCAGCCATGATATGAGGCTGCTTGTTCAAGGTGAGTGAAGACTTTCTCTAACTGTAATTCCAAGTTGTGTGGTGGCTGTAGCATATTGGCATGTCTCTTGTTTCTGCATTTCAGTCCCACCCATAATTCCTCCAGCGCAGACAGAACTATCAGTCATTCAGGGCTTTCAAGCACTTCTGCCCTGTGCAGCTCAGGGTACACCAGAACCCAGAGTGTTATGGGAGAAAGATGGTGCCATTGTGCCCAACCTTCCTGGCAAATTTACAGTCCTGCGATCAGGAGAGCTGATTATTGAGAGGGCCGAGGTTAGTCTGACTGTCATTCACATTCTTTACTGCCATCTGTAGTTCTGGGCTGAGGATTCCTTTTCTCTGCTTTGTTCACACAGACAGGAGATGCTGGTGTGTTCACATGTGTAGCCTCCAACCCTGCAGGCTCTGCCAGACAAGATATCCGTTTGTCTGTCAACATGAGACCTGCCTTCAAAGAGCTGCCAGGTGATGTGACTGTGAATAAAGGGCAGAGGCTGGCCTTATCCTGCCATGCTCAGGGAACACCTTCTCCCATAATTTCCTGGACTGTCAACAACAGCCCCTTTGAAGGTATTGTTTTCTTTTTTCTAGTTTAATAATTACACTCCTGTAATCTTGAGCATATGCATTTTTCTTTCTAGTCCAGCTTGTTGATTTGTCACTGTATCTATGCGGTATTTTGGGATAAACTGCGTGCTATTCAGTGATCTGTCTGACAGCAGTCATTTAAAAAACTTTCAGGAGCTACTGAAGATGAGGCAGGCAGAAGCTCAGTCATCATTGAAAATGTGACCTTGAGTGATGCTGGGACGTACGTGTGTGTAGCAGAAAACAGTGTGGGTTCCATCAGAGCACTCTCATTTGTCCGTATCAGAGGTGTGTATTCGCTCTCATTTACGCTCTCATACTGGTGATTACATCATCTTGAGTCATTTTATAATGCAAATATATCGCTTCTCTGTGCCTCCAGAGCCTCCGGTATTGAAGGGCGAAGCCCACATGTCTCAGACAGTCATCCAGGGTGGCTCTGCAAAGCTGGACTGCCCAGTCCATGGAGACCCCATCCCTGTCCTCCGCTGGCTCCGAAATGGGAAACCCTTGCCCCGACTCCTCCGAATGCAAACACTTCGGAACGGATCCTTGGTCATTTACAGCATCACTGTAAATATAACCGTTGTTCTGTCCCTCTGCCTTTTACAGCTGACTGCAATGACGCTGTCTCTGGATAATCTTGTTAAGCCTGGTGACCCAGGTTTGAACGATTAAGCCCATCTGAACAAATGACATCCAAAAATGCTTCATGCCGTGGGGCTCAAGCATGCCATGGAGCAGCTTTTATCCTATCCAAGCGTCATCTGCAGTCCCCTTGGATGGAGGAACAGTGTGTGGCTGACCCACCCTGTCCTGCTTCCTTCCAAATCAGATTCAGTTGAGGCACACAGGCAAACAGCATTAGCAACAGAGGGAAGAGACAAACAGAGTGGTGGATGTTCCCAGACTCTGCTCTTCTTTTCTTCGCCTGTAACCTTGTTATGGTCTCTAACTGGGGCTATAATTGCACAGCCTGCAGCTGAGACTTTCTCACAGACTGATGTCTGTCCTTCCCACAAAGCACTCTAACTCTAAATTTCTCCTCTCTGGCACAATAATGTCTATTATGACAATTCAGACAAATAAATCAGCCATCCCATTCAAAATGTCAACTTTTTTGTTATTAGATTAGATTTCTTTCTTTGCAAAAATAAATAAATAAAAAACACAAAAAACAAAAACTAGCCAATTTAAAGTCTCGTTCTGAACTTTGAGATTCAGCTGTTAGATAAGAGACTCATAATTAAGCCATAATTAAGTCGTTTGTTCTGCAGGCTGCAGATGAAGGAGACTATCAGTGCGTTGCAGAAAGTGAGGCTGGAAAAGCTGAGAGGACCATCACTCTCAAGGTCCAGAGTGAGTTCTGCCTGCATAATTACACTCATTTCAAAAGGCCATGAACTGAATAACCTGAATAAGACACTGCGCTTTCCTTTATACCATAGGAATCATTTCAAGATACTGTTTTCCCCAAGATCTACACTTATTTGTGCACTTTTCTTTGTTTGACACAAGAACTCATTTAAAAGTACTTAGTTAAACTGACTGTTAAATAATGCATGAAATTAAACTTTAAACTCTGTATCAGTCAATGGAGGTTACTCTAGTTGGGAGGAGTGGGGTCCATGCAGTAGCACCTGTGGGCAAGGCTTTCAAGAAAGAATCAGACTCTGCAACAACCCAGAACCAACCAATGGTGGACGATTATGCAGCGGTCCAAGTGTCGAAACCAGGAAGTGCCAGACTGGTCTATGTCCAGGTAGGACTGCATGATGGTTCTTTTACACAGCAGTTATTCTCAGAAATTGAACCTACTGATATTATGTAGTGAAGAAAATAATATTTAATGAAAATAACCTCAGTCTATTGTTGCTGTCAATCTTGGCTAATACAAAAAAATACAAAACATTTGCAAGTGCACGTATGTTTTTCTCTTTCCTTTCTGTTTATGTTTGTTTCTGGTTGAAGGTGAAGTTCCACGCAAAACCAGAGGCAGTTTGATAGGAATGGTGAATGACAGGGAGTTTGGTGTGTCCTTCCTGGAGGCCAACATTACCAACAATGCTGAGGAGGACAGCAGCACTCTGCAGGCACGTCTGGATAACATCCCTCCCACTGTCGGTGAGTGACAGTCAAAATGTACTATGGAGTTATTTTCAAAAGTAGGCTAGGTAAGTTATATTTAGATTACTCGCAATTTGTAAATTTGTACATTATATGTATAAAATTGCACTTTAAATATAGTATATTATAAGTTAATCAATTTAGAAAGTTTCCCCCTTTTTCACAGCTAATGTTTATTCAGAACTTCAGCATTCAACATTGTAAAGCGACCTTGGGTTCCATGAAAGGCGCTATATAAATGCAAGTTATTATCATTATCATTATTATTATTATTATTATAGATGTGACTTCAGGGTGAAGCTGCAGAACAGAATCTGTTTTGGATTCCTTTACAAACTGAAAAGAGGAAGGTTTTAGATTTATGACTATGTTGTTCCCATTGTTCTGTAAGAAGCCAAAATCTGAACTGCTGTTTTGCTGTAGGTCCCTTGCTGCGTTCACTGGTGTCTGTCTTTACTCCCATCTATTGGACCACTGTGCTGCAGAGCGGAGCAGCCAGAAATGGCTACTCCTTCACGCAGGGCCAGTTCAGACAGGAGTCTCAGCTGGAGTTTGAGACCGGTGAGATTTACGGCATTTCAAATCTTTACTCATATGCACAAGAGCAGCTGATTTATCTTTTAAAACCTTTTAGTATTTGATGGTTTCTACCTGTTTGTTTCAATATTTGAGGCTCAGCAGTTTGCTCAGTCACTTGTTAGACAATGAAAACACTGACTCAACATGCTTTCTTTTTGCTGGTCATCGGGTTTGTTTTGTCTCTATGTCACAGAGTGCTTTTCTGCAAAAGAACCAGCAGATGGCATCACTAGCTATCTTTGCCATGCACAAGTTTGCACATGAAGTAATCTTTTTTTTGCACTTTTCATAGGCGAGATCCTTCGTTTGACCCATGTTGCCAGAGGTCTCGATGCTGAGGGAGTTTTGCTTATAGACATTGTGATAAATGGATTTGTTCCTCCATCATTAGCATCATCTCCGCTCAATCTCCAGGTGAGTATGCTTAAGCACTGAGAATGTGTGTTTAAAGACCTCGATTTTATCAAGACTTTCCCAACATGTCAAAAGGGAGATTTGGATCTTGTTGTACTTCAGATGCTCTTCAATCTGTCTGACCTTGTTTCACTTATGTCCTGCAGGAATTTGATGAGTCATATCTGCAGACAGGCCAAGGGCAGCTGTACTCATGGTCATCGCAGACCCATCAGAGAGCAGGAAGTCCCATTGTGCTACGCTGTAATCACACCACCATTTATGAGGGCCAGGAGGAGCGCCAGGGCCCAGTTCTCCAGCTGCTCAAGGTTTCTGGGATGAAGAGTATCTACCACATGTTTACTCTCACTTTGGATTTTTATGTTACTGCCAGCCTCCTAATACCAGGTCCGGGAAAAAATCTAATGAGCTCAACATCTCTACATCACAGGGATTACAGGATGCAAATGTTCCAACAGCTAACACTGACTCTGTTTACAGATGGTTATGAAGATGCATGCCCTCAAGGTTTCAAACTTGACACAGCCTCCTACTGCGCTGGTATGCTGCTTACCTTGTTTGTGTCTCATTTGTCTTCTGGAAACACTTACAGGAATATTTGTCACTGATCCACTGTTTTTATTACTGTAAAAAAAATAAAAAAAAATAAAAAATGTGCTCCTATTAGATGAAGATGAGTGTGCGCTGCAGTCCCCCTGCTCTCATTCATGTAACAACATAATGGGAGGCTTTTCCTGTACCTGCCCATCTGGTTTCACCATTTCAACAGACACTAACAAATGCCAAGGTGAGACAATGTACTAGTACAGGTTTTGTGATTAAAACACAAATACACAATGGTAATGTCTTATTTTAACCCAATCAAAAATCTTCTGTTTCATGTCATGTGACCTGTTGCCTGAGTCTCAGACAATATGTCCCTTTTCATTTTAAAAAAAATCTTATTTAGATATTGATGAGTGTTCCCAAGGCTCCCACATGTGCCACTACAACCAACAGTGTGTCAACACAGTGGGCACGTACCGCTGTCAGGCCAAGTGCGGACCAGGATTTAAGCCCAGCATCACTGGAACCAGCTGTGAAGGCAAACTACCGTTAAACTCTGATAAACTGCCTGCACAGCATTTAATCTGGAAAAATGAATCTCCATCATAGCCTTTTTAAACATGAAGACTGATTGGGACATATGTTCCTACTTTGTGTTCCAGACGTGGATGAGTGCCAGGAATCCACCGTCTCCCCGTGCCAACATCAATGCCTCAATACTCTGGGTACCTACCGCTGTATTTGCCATCCCGGATACCAGCTTGCTGGACATCGCTGCATTGGTCAGTCAACTCACCTTTTCTATTTTCAAAGGTTAAAATGTGTGTAAAAAGGTACATGTTATAGGACTTCATTTCTAGATGCATAATTTTTCGTGAATAACTGACATGCTCTCTCACGTTTATGAATTGCTGTCTTTTACAGACATCAATGAGTGCATGAGAAATGTCTGCCCAGCTCACCAGCAATGCCGCAACACAGAAGGAGGATACCAGTGTTTCGACAGCTGCCCAGCTGGAATGACCACCGGAGAGAACGGAGCCTGCGTGGGTAAGTCCATGTCTTACTTTATTTGCATCTACTTTCATTATTTAGACTGTGTTAAATCTAGTATTCAGTAGATGTAAAACATCTCATAAATAATTTTGTATATACACAGAATCAACTCATGTAAATACCTTCACGTGCTAAGATATGAGGTATTTTTAATTTACAGAATGTTTATAGTAGAATCTCCATATCCTTCACAACATCACAACAGTTTAAAAAGAAGGCTAACTTAAAGAACTATGGTTTTTGTTTTGTCAGTTTCATGAGTTGAATTGGGCTGGAGCTGTCTGAGGCGCACATTTTCTGTCATCATGGGACAGCAGTCTTCGCACATCTTCACCATTATATACTTTAACACTTTTCCCAGGCTCAAAAGCATGCAAAACCACAATTTTCCATGATTGCTTGGAAAGACAACACTCCAGCTTGGTTCCTTCTCCCTGCCTGTGCCAGTTCAAACACCGTGTTTAAAGAGCTCACAGCACAATACACAGAAGAGAGCAGTAAATCAGAGAAATGAGATCCTGTTTCCCATCTGATTTACTACTGCTATGTTCTATAGCACATAGGAGCACATCCTCGCTTCTGCACACCTCCACACCATCCGTTAATGGCTTTACCGAGCATCTCTGTGGCCTTGGTTACTTATCATTCATTCATACATGCGAGATGTACTGATAGCTGAACAGTGAATGAAAAGATAAAGTGCAGCTTTATAGCAGAACATAAATGTCTGATATCCACATCCATATCCATGTCAACAAATTATGCTAATACCTAAACTCAATATTTGAGGCCAAGTTTCCTCTTTTTATTGTTAAAATGAGCTCATTGGTTAATGCACATTCAGAATAGACTGCAATGAAACTAGTTAAATCGCTCAACATTTTTGGGACATTAGAGAAAATTATACCATGGCTTCTTTGATCTTGCCTTCCATTGGTTCAATATAAAGTTTATTAGTTTTTTTTTTATACTTAATTTTAACATAGATGATGTTTTATATAAGAAATATTTAATTTAAAAGGATCAATTTTCCGAACAGCATGTAGAGATGATTAAAGTACAGAAAGGGATACCATCAGACTTCTTCCAAACATACATTGGACATGTGCTGGACCCATTTGTGTCTTTTCTAACAGTTTTTGAAAGGGTTTTCAAGATAGGGAGAAAGGGGTGAGAAGAATTATATGGGACTTTAAAAAGTCATGGAAAGCTATGGAAAACTGAAAAGTTGTTCGCAACCTTTGTATTTTGTAATTTGGTATGGTATACATTCTCTGTTTTCATGTTGTTGTTGTTTTTAATTATTTCTCCTTTAGTGGCAGAAGCTCTGTTGTATAATGATGGACAAAAGAGTGCACTTACAGAAACATTTAATCAGTTTTGCACCACTTCATTTCCCGCTCTTTGAATACTGAGGGACGTGTTACTTTGTCTCATTTATAGTTTAAATTATATCATCTTTTGTACTCTACATACAACCAGTTCAGAATTAGTTTTAAGCATCGCAAGAGACCAGAGACATAAATTTACAATTGTTGTGTACAATTCTGTCATCTGCTTTTCTTTTCTATCTTTCTTTTTTCTAGATATTGACGAGTGCCAGGATGGCAGTCACATGTGTCGCTACACTCAGATCTGTCAGAACACAGTTGGAGGTTATGGATGTATTTGTCCAAGAGGTTACAGATCTCAGGGAGTAGGGCTTCCATGCTTGGGTAGGACATCATTTTTGTCTGTTTCATAAAACAGTACAACACACCCCCACGAGTGCAAACGTACAGAAAGGACTAACCCGAATTTTGTTTCACCTTTCAGACATCGATGAATGTCTGCAAATTCCAAACCCTTGTGCCTACCAGTGCCGTAATGTGCCTGGCAGCTTCAGGTGCCTGTGCCCTCCTGGGACTGTGGTGCTTGGGGATGGGCGCTCCTGTGCAGGGCTGGAGAGAGGGCAGACCTTCATTAACGGCACTGGAATCAGGGCGAGACTCCGTCCTCAACTGGTGTCGTCTCTTGGCAGGCCAATCCTGTCCCGTTCAAATGGAGTATCTCGCATTACCAGACAGAGCTGTCCCGTGGGGTACACCAATAAAGATGGCACATGTGTTGGTAGGTTTTGATCAAAACTACGTCACAAAAAGAGTAAATATTTCAGGAGTCCTTGTGAGAAAATGTTATAATTATGTTTAATGCCATATTGACATCCCTTCATTATTTCCTGAACAGATGTTGATGAGTGTGTGCTGAAAAAGCCATGCCAACATGAGTGTAGAAATACCATTGGCAGTTTCCAGTGTCTGTGTCCTGCAGGATACCAGCTCCTACCCAATGGCAAAAGCTGTAAAGGTAGAAGTCATTTTAAACTGTCTCCAAACATATGGTAACTTTCAACCTGTTTTAAATGATTAAAGTCAATTGTTTTCCCCTTTCTCCACAAATTAGACATTGATGAGTGTGTTGAACAAGGCATTCAGTGTGGACACAATCAGATGTGCTTTAATACCAGAGGGGGATACCAGTGTCTGGATACACCCTGCCCTGCATCTTACCAAAGTGGAGGGAGCCCTGGGTAAATTACTTGAATAATGAATATTGTAAGGTGTTTAAAAACAGTAATCAGGCTGCAGATGGCGCATAGATTGAAGTATTCTTTTGTGTGAAAGTGATATTTCCCATTTCCTGTTAACTTTTACAGGACCTGCTACAGGCCCTGCTCACTGGATTGTGCCACCGGCTCTCCTCTGCTCTTGCAATACAAGCTGCTCACCCTTCCTTCTGGCATACCACCCAGTCACAATGTGGTACGACTGTCAGCCTTCTCAGAGTCAGGCATCCTGCAACAGCGTACATCCTTTACGATACTTGAGCAAGAATCAGAGACGGGCCTGAAGGGCCGAGTGTTTGGTATCAGAGACGAGGCTGGCAGGGGCATCATCTTCACCCTGAGAGCTCTAGACAGAGCAGGACTGGTGCGGCTCAAGGTGCAGGCTACCACCATCTCACCGCAGGGTCGCATTACATACCAGAGCATCTTCATCATCTACATCTCCATCTCAGCATACCCCTACTGATCTGACATGCTGCTTTACAGATGACTACGTCCTCCTGAAACCTTTAGATGCCTCTCCTTCCCAAGGCACACACACAAAGCCCTTCACCTTGGACCAATTAGACTGTGCTAAAAAAAACAAAAAAACCCTCAAACGTACAATTTATGGCAAATAATGTTAGTAAGTGGATTTCATGAAGATTTGTTCTCTGATAGGTGAATCCTTTGAGACAAAAGATGTTTCTTTTTAGTGTTTGCTTCAGTGGGATCAAGATGTTTGATTAGATCAAAGAGCTAAGCATCCAGTAGTGAGGACAGCTGAACTGAAAAACTTGCAGAAATGCCCTGAGTGAGTTTTTCTGAGACGTGCCTGAAAATGCAGAATGCTAAAAGTGTAAAGGAAACCAAGCACTGAAGTAATTGCAGTAATTGTAATTATCAAGAGCTTTAAGATTTTTTGTGAATGTTCTGCTACTTGTTATGTTGTATGATGAAATGTCTAACATCAATTTTAGGATTGAGATTT
>JBAMYA010000024.1:12913551-12923878 GCA_037176975.1 Arrhamphus sclerolepis | reverse complement strand
GTGGTTCTCCCTTCTTTTTTGGTTTTTTTTTTTTTTTTGCTTTGTTCCAGTTTTGCCCTGCTCACCTTTCTTTCACCCAAATAAAACCAAAAACCTCCTCATCCTCGTACAAAAGCGAAAAAAAAAAAAAAAAAAAAAAAAGCATTCCCAGCTCGACTGATCTTAATACAAATGCACTGTAAGCAATTTGTCTTCAGTATTGACAAAGCAGTTGCAAGTTATTAAAAAATTATTCTAACATCTGCAAGGAATCCTCTGTAATTTAGCTTTTTGAGGTTTAACTTTACAGAGACTTAAAAAGAAAGCATAAAATATTATGAAATACTAGATCAACTCATTAGAAACAGGAAATTCACTGTCAACATAATTTTCCTTGATAAAAACCTTGTTCTTTTTAGAAACAGCAAGAAAACAAAGACAATAGACAAGGGAAGGCAACAGAAAGCCTAAGAAGTTTGCAGATCACTGGCAGAACTTTCCACACTACACTGATAATGAGGTGTTTCATATCTTCTTGTCCACCAAAACACATGGACGCAAGTATACACAGCACCACTTTTGAAGTCATGACGTAACCATCCTCTTGCAACATTCAGTTGTCCATGCAGAGATCCAGACTGTTTCAGACATCCTTCCTCCAGGCTATAACTGCAGACGCAGACACCTGGATCTTTTTCGTATCTGTCAATCTCTTTTGTCTCTCTCACAGAGCAAGTGTTCATTCACGCCCAATTAGGATGTGATCGGTGAGCTGTCCACAACCAGATAAACCATGCAACACCAGCCAGAAATAGTGGTAGTGGTGCACCAGTGGCAAGGGGGCAGGGGGTTGGAAATTTGAGTAGTGTGTTTGTGTGTGTGTGTGTGGGTGTGCGTAACTTGTGTTGTGCATGCTTGTAGATCTCTTTTGTGCCATGGGGAGGAGGGGTGGAGAAAGACTGCTGTTGCTTTAAACAAGAATGTTTTCATTTTAAGGGAGAGGGGGAGGCTCTGCCTACCGAAAAACTGCTTGAGCATTTTTCATCATTTGAAAGCACCAAGGAGGGAGAGTGAGAGAGGTGCAGTTGAGAGAGACGGCCTCTTAGAGCTGTGAGGCAGAAGTGATGGATTCAGCCCACAGAAAAGTGACAGTCTTTTCCTAACGGGCCACAGGCAGTGCACAACCTGCTCTGGACTCTGCACTGTTCACCAGGAAATTACCTCCACTACCCCCCAAAAAGGGGGTACCACCTGACTGTGTTGATAATTTAAAGAGGACTTTGGAACAACTTTCTCTATGCTTGTTGAAGGGGAAGTTGGGCTTCTGTTGGACAAGTGACAAGTTATTTGTTTGGTTTTTTTTGTTTGTTTTTTTTTTTTTTTTGTTTTGTTTTTTTAAATTACAGGCTTTAAAACCCCACTACTTCTCCATTGCTGATATGGACTAAGGTGACAAAGCGCAAGTGACTGGACAACCAGAGTGCAGAAAGAAAACGTGTGGCGCTTTCACACTTGGGATGACTTTCAACCAGGAGAAACTTCCTACAGCTCTGGCAGGAGGGCAAGGCAACTAAGGGAGAATCATCATCACTGTGCAGTTATCGCGTAAGCATTGAATGATCTCATTTCATTGGCATATTTCTGTTCAAATGGTTTACATGTTGGGGAAAGTTCATGTACACAATACGCTAAATCAAATGTTACTAAGCGATGACTCATTGACCATACTTTTAAAAACCATTCTTACAGAGCAAACGATGACCACATCATGTCATTGAACCCAGCAACATTTCCAATGCAATGATTACGCACTTCGATTGCAATTTTGCTATGAAGTCAGACCTTGGCTTTTCACTCAAGTTGCTGAACTTTATACAATTTTGACTAATCATAGATTCAACAGTTGTCATGCAGCATCTGTTATCTGACTCAACACTTGGCGCAAAGAGGCTAACTACACTTTACAATGAGTAAAGTGGACAATGGGGGTTTATATCACCATAGGAGGTGATGGAGATGATAATATGCTTTGAATGACTAATTTTAGAAAATGTTTGGCAGTTAAGAAACTTTGTATAAAGTAGCAAGCTGCAAGATTCTTGAGTAACTTTGGATTCTTTTCACTATCTAAAAAGGAGCCATTCACTTCTTTAAAAAAACAGTGTGTGTGTGTGTGTGGAGGAGGAGGGGTGGGGGGCATCCTAACTATGGCAAGCAGACAGCAGCTTCAGGATGTTCCCCTGGAAGCTGAAGGACATGGCAGCAGCCTGTTGAATCCCGTCTTTGTTTCCATTGCCAGGGTGGTGTTTGGATAAGGGGGCTTTGGGGTACAATGCTGGAACTTATCGAAACAATTTCCCAAGACCCCCTGCCTCCTTGTCTGTCATCACAAGCAAGGTAAAGAAGAGCACATCTAACAGCAAGTGAGACACAGAAAGAAACATAAATGTGAGCATAAACTCAAACCCTGCATCTTCATGGACAGATAAATTTTGCCCATTGCCATCGAACTGAGGAGGTATTTATGCTAATCATGTTTCAAATGAATGCTACACATAAGGATTACCTGCTTGAGGGAAGAACGGCTCGCCTTCAAGGTAAAGTGATAGGGCGCATTACCGTGAGCAAACTGAGGTCCACTCTGATCCAACGAGTGTCATGCAAGAACATGTCATACAGATGACCTGCAAAGAATCCTCTTCTTTTTGATTGTACATACAACTCTAGTGCTGCGTAGTTGTGTTGCACTCTCCCGTTGCTAATGACGATGATGTGATTATGAAGCGTTCACACAGAAAGTAGGACAGCAGGAGCGAACTGGGTCAGAAGATACATCTTGTAGGTACGGTAAGGATTGGGAAAGGGGGATCCTCCATCCAGATGGTCTGCCTGCCACTGCCACTGACTCTCCATACTCACCATACTCCATGGCAGCTAACGCTAATGAAGTGACAAAGAATGTGTGGAATGCCATGCTCATGCTGAAATGTAAGGGGCTGGGGTGAGAGACGTGAGCCAGTCTGAGCAAAGCTGCCCACCTTCTAATTAATATGTGCTGAACATGACTAAAAAGGCTTGAGCACAGTGCCGGTCAGAGACACAGTGACCTACCTTCTACACCAGCCTCTCATACTTGATTTAACACTGAGCAAAATCCAGAACAAGGAGTCATGTAAACACAGACTTACCACCTGAAGACATTTAAACCAAAACATGTTGGTGTGAATTTAAGACATTATCAAAGAAGAGCCGCTAATCACAGTGTGACAAGGACTTATTCAGCTGACATGGGCTGAGCAGATCAGACACATATAACACTTGTTCATCATGAAAATGATTGACTGGTCAATAGCGGTTTGTTCAAAAACATGGCTTTCACAACAATAATGAACCATAGGAGCTGTAAACAGTAAGGAAGGAGGTGAAGGCTTGCTGTTGTTCCCTCTGGCAGACTGTGGATGAGTTAATAACAGGCTGCCACTGCCGGTGCAGATGGGACTCTCTCGTGTCCCTGGGACACAGAGCCCAGCAAGTGTTGTTATTTGAAAACACACAAAAAAGCGATAACACTCTCTGACATTCGCATACCGCACAACACTTACAAACACATATTTCATTAAAAGCTGCAAATAGTTTCCCCTAAGCTTTGAAGTGCAGTGAGGCCCGGAGCCGGAGATTCCAGGCTAACAACATCCAAACTGGTACTCCTGCAGTAGGGGTAAATCACACAGCGTTTTTCTCAGACAGAGCTCATGTTCCAGGGGAGAAACCGCAGGAGCCAAATACAGTCATCAGCACATTACAAAGGGCAAGCCCTACGTTCCTACATTATATTGCTGCGAGCTTACTTGTAAGCTAATATTAGTGGTGACTTTAGGGAATAATCTATGACACTTAATGGGCTATCTCTTCAAAGTGTGACAAATAAATTATAGTATGAGTGAGTATTTGCAGATGTGATGAGATAAGGCTTTGTCAGAAGGATAAGTACTTTAACAGACATTACACTGTGTTGGCAGAAGGCGGCTTCATGCTGAATTGGAAACAGAAATTGAGTTTCTTTACGTTTTTACGTTATTAATAGCAGTTGCAAGTCAGCCGAGAAGTACCGGTTTAATGAGATGCATTAACAAGAGTCAATTACATCATTGTTTCTTTTGCGCTGTAGCCATGTTTCCTGTACAGGTAACTATGATAGTAGGACTTTTGTAGGGTTTTCCCAGGAAGAAAAGTGTTTACATATTCAATTCAACCCAGATACAACCAGAGGATTTGATTGTTTTAAGGGTCATGTTCATGCGGAGTGCTGCATTTCTCTTTTTTTTGTCTTCAACCTAATGTGGTTGCTGCAAACCCTTGAACCCCATATCGTGCTCAAAGTAAAGCAGGAGACTGAAGAATAAAAATATAAAACATGACAAAAATGGCAAGTAGGCACATGTAAGACTAACAATGATTATAGGCATCTCTATATTGCTTTATTATTAGAAAGTCCCCTTCCAACGCTGGGGAGGTGTTACACAGGACCTCATTGTAATCCAATATGCAGCAGCTTTCAATTAAGGTGCCCCAGGAGTTCAAGGCTATATATGCTTACAGACGTTACAGCGTCTGTGGCATCTCCTCCGTTTCTAATAACACCATGTACTGAAAAACTACATGCAATTATTTGCTTAATAATTTGTTGTTTTTTTAATTCTATGCCAGACAGTTCAACATCTTATTCTAAAGTGCTCTTTAAGAAAGCTCTACATTGTGTCAAAAGCTCTGGTTGTATGGAAAATATGAGTAGGGAGGGCTTGAAACCTGAACATATCTTTGATTTAATCAGGGATAAATACTGAGACTGACAGGGATAAACGTAATCCCTTAATCACAAAGATGTCACATGGGTATGCAAATTATGATGAATTATCTTTCATTATATTCCTCTTTGGAAAGGGATGGAGGCAGGGCTGATGCAATACAATCAAGATTTGAAACAGTTCCTTGAATAGCATCATCTGGTACTGTCTCAGTTTTTCCATAAGCAAAGATGTCCAGACCTGCAGGGGTGAAGAGATAGGAGTGTTTCTGTGTGGGGAGGACAGGCCATGGCAGCCACCCAAAGGGAGCCCACGCCAGGCCAGCGAACTAAGCCAAACACTCAAACAGAAATGTAACTAATTAAAAGAATCAGAATAATAGTGGACAAAGAACAATGTTTCTTGGCTTTCAAACAACACTGTATTAATGTTGGGAGTTGAGATCGGATTCAAACACGCCAAACTCAAAGCTTGATGTGTTGAATGGATTAGACTACAAAGCCACTGGGAAAACAGAAATCTGTTCTGACCTTTCTAGTAAGATTTTTGGTTGATTCTGGAATTCTAGAAATTAAAAAAATATATATATTTTTTTAGATTTTATCATTAATGAATCATCTGCATCATCAGGTGTGATCAATCAGAAAATACATTGGAGGCTGCTCGTTTTATGTTCTCCTTACTTTATTTTGAGCCCCCTAGCCTTTAATAGTTTCATAATATTGGACATGCTCTTTTAAACATTTTGATTGTCATTCCTCCGCAGTATATTTCTACCTTGTAAAAACTACTACCCTTTGGATGCTCTATTCACAATGAAAAATGTCCACATCAAAGAAATATTTCCTAATGACTATGAAATCGTGACATGCTTACTGAAATTTGGATTTTTCGGCACCCGACACTGACGCTTTTACTGACAACTTCCAAAAAAGACAAATCAATGGCAAACAGTTGGTGCATATGTAGTAGGTATTCATGAGCAATATACCAACTACTAGCTTCCTTAAACAGAAAATCACAGCACCACAATGGAAGAGCATGTCTTCTCGCATGTATTTTTTTTCCTTTGGGTGCCTTCATTTTTGCAGTTCTCCTCAATGTTGAGTTGTGTATATGCAGGCTTTTACTTGCTGCTCTGTTTGTGCAGCTAAAGAAGTTGAGAGCACTGGCAGATAACCTTCTAGGTCAGACAAAGATTCCGTTGGTCACATATCCAAATGAGAATACCTGATTCTTTTGACTGTCAAAGTAAGGGAAAATAATAATGAATAATACTCATAAAACCTTCTGCTTAACCATGACAGCAGAAAGTAATTTTTGACAGTCTTCTATTGGTTTTAATAATTCATTCCACTCTTTCTTTTTTTTTCTCCAGGATTTGGTGACTTGGACACTAACTCATGGAGGCCCCTTCAATGGTTCTGCTGTGCGTCTTTATATTTTATGGACTAGTCTGTGGTGTCCAGCAGGCACAAGGGAGTCTGATGGACAGTGGCCATGGCAGGGACAAGACTCAAGAATTTGGTAGTAGTGAGGACGATCTAGAGAGAGAGTTTCTTTACGCTGGAAGAAGCAAACGTTCGCCAGCTGACCCGCCACAGGACAAGTGTTCCTACACTTTCATCGTGCCTCAACAAAAAGTGACCGGAGCCATCTGTGTCAACTCCAAGGAGCCAGAGGCTATGCTGGAGAACCGGGTCAACAAACAAGAGTTGGAGCTGCTAAACGTGGAGCTGCAGAAACAAAAGAGGCAGATTGAGACTCTGCAGCAGCTGGTGGAGGTGGATGGAGGAATCGTTAATGAGGTCAAGCTTCTGAGGAAGGAGAGTAGAAACATGAACTCAAGAGTAACTCAGCTTTACATGCAGCTGCTCCATGAAATCATAAGGAAAAGAGACAATGCCCTAGAACTGGCACAGATGGAAAACAAGATCCTGAATCAAACCTCTGAGATGCAACAACTGACCAGTCGATACAAAGATCTTGAGCACAAATACCAGCACTTGGCTTCTCTCGCAACAAACCAGTCAGCTCTTATTGCCATGTTGGAGGAGCAGTGCCAGAGTCGACCTCCTCCTCGTCATGTGCCTGTCCCCCAGCCACGGCCTCAGCCGCCTGCACTCTCGCCTCCTCTCAACAAGCCCTACCAGCCTCCTGTGCCTCCACGTATCAATAATCCAATCAGCAATGAAATACAGAGTGACCAAAAATCTATACTACCTCTTCTCCCAACAATGCCTACTGGCACACACAGCCCATCCACCACTGACAAACCCTCTGGTAAGTTTAACAAAGACTAATTAGAATATTAACTTACCAAACACGCCATCTCAAATAATCATAATCAAAAGCTTATGAGCTCACAAGACAACAGTACGTATCATGTATTATTTCAGTTGGACTAAATTTAAACCCATCGCTCCAATTCCCAGATTAAAAGGGATAATTATCAGAGCAAAAAGCTGTAATCTTCCAACTTTTTCAGATGTATATCAGTAAATTGCTATGGTTTAAGCCACACAAAAGCACAAAGTATATTAGGATAAATGATTGTGTTTAAATGGATACCTGCCATTAAGCCCAATAGTCTTTCAAACATGTGTTCGATTTAAAAATTGATGCGAAGGGTGTTTTGCACGGCCTATCACTATTTCTTTTCATTAGACAACTATGCTTTGGTGGAAAATGTTGGAAAAAAAGAACACATTATTTATATGACGACTTGGGGCAGCTTTTTCCATTGACATTTAGCCCTAATGCTTGCCATGAGAACAGTAGTCTTTGTATGGGCTGGTTGAAAGGAGGCAAGTAATTTCCTGCCCGCAGCCAGGCAACTAACACCCCAAAAATTACACAAACCCTTACTGTGACACGAACAGAGAGCTGCACGACACACAGGTCTTGAGAGAGGACGATATGTGAAAAAAGAAACAGAGAGAAAACACAGGGATGGAGTGTAACAAAAAAAAGGGGAGGGAGTAAGTGCAAACAGAAAGAGATATCCCGGAGTCAGTGATGTCATTTGTTCCAGTTACACCAGGCAAGAATCAGTCATATGTTCCACCAAAGGAGCAGACTTTATCAGGCAGAACAGAGCAGGGCACGGCAGGGCAACTCTCTGGCTTGTATCTGATCAACAGAGACATTCCTAGGAATAAATTGGCTTAGCATGAGCCAAGAAACAGATATCATCCAGAAAGATTTTCTAAATCCAAAAAGCACTCCTTAAAGCATCTGTATAATAAGTATTTGCTTTCTTCATGTAACGTCATCCTCATTCTTTCATCTGTTGCAAATGTTTGCTACACACCCTCTGTGACCTCTACCTCTGTGTGACCCTCATTACTATTTAATTCACGCTGGCTGTATTTAAACACTTTGCAGAGCTTGCCAATTGGCAAACCACACAAGTGCAAAATCTTGAGAACCAAAACACTTTCACAGTCAATTGTAGTCAGGGAGCCAGCCGCCCTAACGCTTTTTCCATATCGGCCAGTGGAATTTAGGGTTAAATCATACCGGCATACATAAAAAGAGGTTTTGGTGATTTGCACCATGAATAACAATCTGACCTTGTACAACATTTGGAAAATATCTGTAGCATGCATACTATTACTGGAGAATAATAAGGGATTGTAGCTGCACTTTGTCTCTTCTCAGTTGTACCATTGCTTTCACAGCAGCAAAGATGCAACACATGTTCAAAAACAAGTTAGTCTTAAAACATGATACCATACCTGAAAAGTGGCATGTCTAGTTAAAATTGTGTATCTATTTAAAACAAAAAGAAAGAAAAAACACAATAAGAAATAAGTTAAAAATAAATTCTTAAAATATAAAATAATAATAATAAAACCCTGGATTTTTAACCATCACTCTTGACGGAAACTTGCTGCTGCTGTTTCATCATTCAGTAGTCGAGATTTCCTTTTGCCCTCTTGTCAGTGTTTCTTTTGGCTGTGCACCCAGCAGTCATTTCCATCATGAGAGGAGCAGCCAAAGTCAATTTTACAGTTTGGATTAGGACTTTTGCTGAAAAATGGGATTCCCTTTTGCAGAGTATAATACCTCCTTGTGTCATTTTGGCTTTTCTGTATTTCCTGTCCTTAACATATGAGCTACTGCTGCAACTGATTGAGATTTACGAGATGCACATGTTTTCTTTTGATGTGCCTATTTAGGCCCATTTAGGGACTGTCTGCAGGCCCTGGAAGACGGACACGCTGCCAGTGGCATGTACTTGGTGAAGCCAGAAAATGCCAACCGCCTCATGCAGGTGTGGTGTGACCAAAGACACGACCCAGGTGGCTGGACGGTGATCCAGAGGAGGTTAGACGGTTCCGTCAACTTTTTCAGGAACTGGGAGACGTACAAGGTGCCAAAACCTCACACTGAATCACAGACCTCATAGTCTGGAGGGAAGCTGACTGCTTATGTAAAGTGTTTTGAGGCTAACCAGAAGTGAAATGAATGAATAGATTATTGTTAAGCTTTCAAAGCATCTTATGTAGTCCAATGTGGTACCTGCTTCAGTCACAGCATTGTGACTCACTCATTCCACTAGCATCATTTGGCCTGAAGCTTTGACTTCACCCTTAAATGTAAAAATGGAAATAAATGTGAGTTTTTGTATTTGCATTTCTGATATGACAACTGGAAATCATCCCACTTCTTATTACATCAGAAGACATCTGTTTGAACACACCATGGTTTCTCCAGGGGAACCATTATCCTTATCTCTTAAATGGAAAACCCCTCCCACTGGGAGCAGAGTTCACTGGTAAACAACAGCTAACAAGGGCCCTGACTACATCTTTGTTTAGGGCAGAGGTGTTTCCAGGGCTTTTGCAAAGACCTTTAAATCACATGAAATCACAAGCTGCTTTTCTGTACAGTCATCAGTAGGAGTGTCCCCATGAATAAAATACTCACAGAAGGAGAGCCAGGTAGAAGCAGTTAACGATTTTTGGTAACAAAATCACAGAAGAAATCTGGGAACCTCATGCAAGTTATAAACTTGAATCAAAGGGTCCGTTTGCAGTAATGTTCCTTGACGGTAAACAACCCAATAGAAGAGCTGAAGCTCATAATTATAGCCAGAGAACTGGTAGGGACCCTCAAGGACCTCCCAAATACCTCCAAACTAACTGTTTAAATCTCTTCAAAGTGCATACAGAAAAGATTTTGCAAGCACATTGATAATGTTTTTCTTATCGCCCTGATTCACAGCAAGGATTTGGAAACATTGACGGCGAATACTGGCTGGGTCTGGAAAACATCTACTGGCTGACGAACCAGGGAAACTACAAACTGCTCGTCACGCTGGAGGACTGGTCTGGTAGGAAGGTATTTGCAGAGTATGCCAGCTTCAGAGTGGAGCCTGAAGCTGACTTCTACAGGCTGAGGGTGGGCCGTTACCATGGCAATGCTGGTGACTCTCTCACCTGGCATAATGGCAAGCAATTCACAACACTGGACAGAGATCATGATGCATACACAGGTAAAAAAAAAAAAAAAATACATATGTATATATGTATATA
>JBAMYA010000024.1:12873973-12913451 GCA_037176975.1 Arrhamphus sclerolepis | reverse complement strand
TATATATATACATGTATGTATGTATATAAACTACCCCACAGTGGTTAATACATTTGCACTGTACAGGGTTCTCACAACAGCTGGCCAACATCTTAGTCCAAAATGCTGTCATTTGATAAATATCATTCCTCTTCTCTCTCCCACTTTCCTGTCAGCTCTCGCCTGTCCCTATCACAAATAAAAGTGAAAAATAGCCTCAATAAGCTATCAAGTTGTTAGGCTGTCTTGGGGTTGCAAAAAGAAATGCTATGCACCAACAATAGTAAAAGAAAAAAAGAAAAACCAAAAACAGTCCACCCCTAAATATGATGTGGTCATTCATAATTCAGAGAATAAATGTCAGTTAAATTCTTTAATTTTGAGTTCACAATTTCCAAGTTACTCCTCTTTTTTTTTTACAGATCTTCTTCCTTTTAAACAGCTGCTCTTGTATTCTGAATTCCCAGCAAAAAGCCATTTCAAGTCACTGATTCAGACCCTTTATACATTACATGTTAAGACACTTTGATACCACACTTGATACCACAAGAGATTCCTCGTGATTCTTTTCCACTTCTTAAGAAAATCACAGAAGGACTTATACTTGTTCAGTATCCCCAGTCGTGTCACCCACCCACGCCACACCACACATGAGGATCTTTAAAGGCACTATCTCCACTTTGCGCTGAAACTAATATTTGCATTTTAAGGTATTGCATAACCATGTCCTCCAGGTTTGAGCTGTAACTGCTATGTGAAAAGTGCTTAGGTAACTTTTGAATAACTTTCAAACATGACCACAATGTGAAAGTAAATGTGAAAATTAGTGGATGTATGGACAGTATGATTACTGTTTGTCCTAACATGGAAACCGCAACCAACCTTTGCTTAGATCAGCAGCCGCAGCATTTGGAAAACATGCTTTATGTTGTGTTCAGTGGTAATGATACCTTCACTTTATGCTTTGATTTGAACAAACCGTGACACCTTGCATTGAAAATGCTAATAAGCAGATATACTTATGAAGCATAATTACAGCACATGTTGCTAGCAAGAAAATAAAACAAAACATCTTTTTTCTTATTAAAAAGCTATGGATGAAAACATTCAGTGTGAAAACTATGATCCCTGAAACAAGATGCCAAAAAACCACATATAGTGTTGGCGTACATGAGAGTCATAATGAAATGTGACGGGCTCGAAACTAATGCATCCAGCAGTCCTTCCATTAACAGCAGAAACTATTTGACTTCATGATGTGTCAATGAGATGTCCAAATACAGCTGGAAAAAGAAGCAAAGTACCTTAGCATTAAATAAACCACGCTCCATTAAATTTTTATTTTAAGACTAAATTACAGTTGAAAGAGGTACAGACTGTTTTGAAAACATTTGAGATCAAAAGGGACCAATCACCAACAAAATGAAACATGTTATGTCCCATTTAAATTCTCTTGGCTTAAAATTGACTATGTCAGCATTTTGTGTGGCCAAAGTAATTATATATGCTTATGTGATGGCAGCCAACACACTTGTCCTACATTATTCTGACAAATAGCGAATGTTGTATCTGGCTCACGAATGAAAAGCTTTAGTGGATTTCTGCTGCTTGACAAAGAGGCTTTGGACAGGACAGAGGAAGATACTCATCACAGCGCCTGTCACTCTTTCAGCTGGGTTTTTACTAAAGACGAATGGGGTTACTGAACAAGTACAAGTCCTTCTGTCATACCAAACACGGCAACACTGATAGCAATCGTATATTAAAACCAGGTTCAATCTGCTTTGTCAATTTGCCTTATCGTGGTAGAACAGGAGATGGTGTTTCATCGTCTCCATAAACAGAGACGACAGACTCCTTGGATGCCTTGTATGTCTGAGGACTCACCACGATGGAAAAGCTTCAGTAAGGGTGGCCTGTTCTGCCCCCACTCCCCAACCAACATGGAAAACCTTGAGCTGACATAGTGCTCACTCAGCAGAAAAAGAACCACATTTCCTGAACCTTCCAACCTTGTCCTTCAAACTGCCCTGCATTATTGTTTCACATCTGCAAAATCTGTCTGTGTACTTTTTTATAGAGGGATTTCTAACTTTCCTGTGCTTTCACAGAGCTGTTTCATTTCAACATGTGACTACACGTAGTCACACCAGGAAAGACCACAAGCTTCTAGGGTCCTTAACCACAAACATTTCATGCTTTTACTATAAGAAAAATAATGGCATCCGGAATAGAACCTACAATGCCACGTAACTTGTAATTTACTGTTAACTGTTTAAAGCTGTGCTGCATTCAATAAATTAAATGCTGCAAATTATGGGTTTATAAATCATCTAATCATGTTTACGACTAGTACCGCTACTTGAAAATTTGTGAGCACTTCAAAGTTTGTAGAATGGCATAAATTCGAAATGAGATTGGCAAGTGAGTTGTAAATGGGAAATAGATAAATCACACGTAATGTGAAATATGCTGAAATGTTATCTTGGGTCACTTGTTTTTGAACCATCCATCTTCAATGCTTCCATTTTCTGCGGTGGCCTTATGAAGAAGTTGGACTGCCTGGAGTCTGTCCCAGGTTTCATTGGTCAAGAAGGAAGTCAGGCAAGTCACCAGCCAATCACAGGCACTGATGCAGCGTCACATACAGTCACAAGAAAAGTATGTGAACCCTCAGAACAGATTGGTTTTCAGCCATAATTTTCCATAATAAGTGATTTGATTCTTCCAAGTCATAATAATAGACGGACATATAACACCCATTAATGATGTAATCTCCAATCTTTTCTTCTTCAACAGTGTTAAGAGCACATATGTCAAACTCAAGGCCCTGCAACTTCTTTTTATCTGGCCCACGAGAGCGTGCAAAGACCGAAAAGCCAGGAGATCACACGATTTAGCAAACATTTATAAAGGATTTTACAACAAAAAGTTGCTACTTTTTCCCCACAACTTGTGACTTTTGTGATATTAGCTTAAAATAACAAAAATCTGTGCTTTTAGGACAGAATTTTGGAATATTATATAATATAAAATATAAAATTTGCAGTTTTATGTGACTGTTGTTATTTTATGTCAGAATGCTGCAAAAAGTTTCTATTTTCCTACAAAAAAATTTACTTTTAAGTTAAAAAGTCAGTTTTGTGATTGTTTGATGTAAAATCTTGATCTTGCAAAATTAGCAATTTTACATTTACTTGTTTTTCTTTAATTTATGATTATACAAGAAAAAAAATATGATTTTTGTGGAAAAGTTTCAATTTTTTTCGATAAAAGTCTTGTATTTTGTGAAATTTTGTGAATTTGTTTTAATTTTACAACTGAATGCAGAAAGAAAACGCAGGACATCAGACAGAATAACTGGTTTGGAAAACAAAGAATAACCATGGTGATGATGCGGCCCAGCAAGAACTTGTGAGTTTGACCAATAAAACCAACTGCAGCAACGCAGCCGCTGCAAACCACGCCCCTAGCAAAACATGCCCGTACAAAATACGCCTCCTTGGTACAAGAAGGGTTGGGGTTAGGGTAGGGGTTTCTGGTTAGGGTAGGGGTTAGGGTTAGTGGGCCTCGCATAGTTTGTAGGGGCGTGGTTTGTAGGGAGTGTGTTTTTTTAGGGGGCGTGGTTTGTAGCAGTGGTTTGTAGCAGCTCTGGCTGCAGCTAGACCCTACTCAGTTTGGCAGCAAGTTTGACTTTTGGATGTAGTTCTTATTTTTCACCAGCAGGGAGCGCATTCAGGGGGCGCTTATGTCTGGTTCCCTGTTGATGTTTTTTTTTTTTTTTTTTTTTTTCTTTTTTATACACCTTCTTTGCTTTATTATTTATTTATTTATTTATTCATTCATTCATTTACCTTTTTTTGTTAAACTGATTAATTGACCTTTAGTTTTGAATTTGGTAGTTTTAGAGGAATCTAACTTTTAGGAGTGAGTTGTTGCCAATTTGGATCTTGTGTGAAACTTAAGTGAGTGAAATATTAGCCTCATACATTAGCATTTTACTTTATTCCAGTTGGGGCTGATTTTTTACTTCAGTTCTCAAATTTATATATATGTCTCGTATAGGCCTAGTTATACTTTTACAGTCGTAGGAAGATTGATGGGGTGTTTAAATTGAGTCTTTTATTCAGTTGTCGAAAATCCAATATTAAACTAGCTATCACTGTTTTAGTCGCTGCTATAAAGCAAAGAAAGCTGCTTTGAGTTTTGACACAAGCAGTTGTGTGCACAGAGCTGTTTACAGGAAGTAAATCCATCAAGGTTTTTTCTAAATCAAATAAAAAAATGTTTTCAATGTTTTGAAAGTAATTTATGTCCAAGTACAATATGCTCTGATTAGTTCTGAAAATCTAATTGTTCATATACACACACAGTTAACCTATGTGTTTGCAGTTATTCATTGTTTTATGTTCACTGATTTGAGGATAAGAAAATGTTGTACTGTGCAGTTAATTAGTAGATAAACATATTAAGAACATAAACAAAAGCAGAGAAAAGCCAGATTATATTTTAAAAGAGAAATTACATCAGTGCTTTGCTGCTTTTGTTTTTTTTTTTTTTTTTGTTTAATTTAGAGCAGATTATGATGACAGAGCCTGGATCAGTAGAGGAGCAGGATGAAGGCCTACGTGGAGGGTGTAACTCTACAGTTGCTTCACTGTTATGTGGAAGGAGGACAACCATCTCTTCACTCAGATAAGACGAGACAAAATCATAAAACTGGCTAAACACTGACAGATAGACTATACACAGACTTTTGGACACTTAACATTTTTCTTTGGGCCCCATTTCCAACTTTTCTTTATTGTTCAGTTGCTAATGGAGAGTTAGGAAATGCTGGAAGTTTTATTTTGAGAACTTATTAAAATCTTAATAAATTAATAAAAATTGTTCTGTTATTACTCTTTTCAAAAACCTTGAAAAAAAACCACTCTATCCTCCTTGAATGTGCTTATGTCTTCTGTTCAGCCCAAACTAAGAGAGTAAGTGATTGTCACCTTTTTTGTAGCAAATATATATTGCATAAGAGCTTTGCAGTGTTGCAGACACATTGTACCAAAGCTAATTCCTGGTGTCTTCACTGAACACACTTAAGTAAGGAAAAATTAAGTGAAGCCACAGACCTATTACTCCAACAAAAGTTAATTAGATCACAAACTTTGCACTCTTGAAGTTCAATTAATTAGTTTGGATGAGTCTTTAAGTGTGGTTTAGAGCTACTTTGATTGATAAAAGACAGTTAAACATTTTAAGTCCACTGTTCATCATCTGCTGACATGACAATGACTCAGAACAAGGAGATCTCAGGAGACATACAGTATGATCAAGAATAGTTGATCTGCATAAGGCTGGAATGGGATACAAAGTCATCTTAAAGTCTTCAGTGATCCATCAATCCAAAGTTAGACAAACTGTCTACAATTGGAGACAGTGGCTTCTGGGTCCTTCCTGGAAGTAGGCATCCAGTCAAGATGACTCCAAATGCAGAATGCAGAATCTTTAATGAGGTAAAGAAGAAGCCACAAGGGGCAATTAAAGACATCAGTAGAACTGGAAAACATCTCTGTTCATGAGTCTATCGTGTGTAAGCCATTAACCAGGCGTCCATGGCAAAATACCACGGAGGAAGCCACTGTTCTCCAAAACTATATTACTTCATGCCTCAAGTTTGCCAAAGTGCACCTTGGCTGTCTGTACTGGTACTGAGTTTTTCTTTTTTCCTTTTTTTTATGGACTAATGAAACAAAAGTGGAATTACTTGCGGAGTATACTCAGCACTACATATGATGCAAGGGAACAGCTTACCAACATCAAAATATTATCCAGTGGTTTTCCTAACTGTGAAATATCATGGAGGGAACATGATGGATATTTGCATGCTTACTTGCTTCACTGCCTCAGGGTCTCTACTACCTTTCATCATTTATTAAAATGTCCTCTAGGATAATGTCAGGGTGACTGTACCCTAGCAGAAGACTGGAAATTGGGTGATGCGGTAGACCAATGACATTTAAGTATCATGACATTGAAATAAATCCACCACAGAATGGCTTGAGGAAAAAGAAAATCCACATTTTGGAGTATTTCAGTCAGATCGGTGACCTTAAGCCCATAGAGATGTTGTGGAACCCATGTGGACCTCCGGAGAGCCGTTCACATCAGACATCCAAAATGTGAAGAAGAATGGAAGAATGGAAAAAAATTGCTGCTGAATGCTCCAAAACTTCCAAAAGTGCTTGCTTGAAATCACTGCAGCCAAAGGAGGCTTGACCCATGAGGGTCCAGTTACTTTTCATGCCAGCACTATAAATGTTTAATGGTAGATACAATAAAGATGAGAGAAATTATAAATATTAATCACACTGTCAATTATTGTTTATTTTTTTTTAATTATTAGAATTTTTTTTTTTTTTTTTTTACATTTTTTGAAAGTAAGTGAGCCTTTGTTTTGTTTTTCAATAATGTCATAATTCCACCACAGCAATAACAGTTTTCAGTACTGTTGATCCATGCTGGACATCAGCTTGCACAAATTTCCGCCCATTCATCTGTATAGAGCAGCTTCAGCTCTGGGATGTTGGTGAGCTTCCTCACATGAACTGCTGCCTCCAGACCCTTCCACATCATTTCCTATAGATTAACTGGTGAAGCGTTCAAACTTGGCCACCCTCCCTTATGTCCTGCATTGCAGCCAAAGAACAAATAATAATGTAACAATTTGAGGGTGAACCTTTTCTTCAGAACTCAAGTAGAATATCAAGAATCAATAGAATATATAGTAGAATATGTAGTATAGATGCGTGCTTCATTCAAATTAAGCCTTAATAGTTTTACAGTGACTTGCTTACATTAAACTGCAGTCTACAGTTTCTAGACCCTGACGATGACAGATCAAATCAATTACAGCAGCTTGTAGGTAGACCGTGTGCTGTACCACACAGCAAATTTAGTCGTCAGCAGTCACCATCAGTTTGCTCAAGTTTACTTAAGCAAAACCAGCATGTAAGGCCCACACAGCAAGGGCTTCATGTCCACTGCAACAGAGATTCAGACAATGATGAACTACTTCTTTCTCTTTATCTTAAACGGTTGGGAAACAATCCAGCAAGACTGAAGCAGGAAATGAAAATGGGCAAATGAAAGAGCAGCACATGTTGCCTTAGTGTGACACGGTTTGATGAATGCTTCTTTATGTTGGTAAATCTCAACAGCACCAGAGCCAGTCCACTGAACTATAAATGTAGCTGCAGTAGCTTCACTGACGTTTCCAGAGCTGTACAGTGTTGTCTTTGTAAGCACTTTGTCAGGATAGTCTTTGACATGAAGCAGCCTTTGATGGATTTAGATTGAATTAGGTGAATATTTCCACACAGAAAGGCCCCTGTGGAGATTTGAACCAGAAGCCTTCTTGCTGTGAGGCAACAATGTCACCGTGCTTATTCGTAACTCAGACATCACTGTCTGAAGCTGGTAGCTTTGTCATTACATTAGATAAATATTGATAGTGGCACTATTCCATGAATTTAAAGGTACGTGATAGTGACTATTCAGGAACTGATGACAATTTAAGTCTGGCTGTTGATCTAAGGTCCAAATGTTTTTCTGCTTAATATGCAATATTTAAGGTGCAGAACAGCCTTGGGCACTCCAAAATACTAACTCTACTGTTCATTAACGCTGTTTTTGTAAATGAGTAGCATCTTTGTGGTCTTGATGCTGGGTTTATTATTCTCTTGATATCCAGTTCACAGACAAATGTCCTCACATTTTCCTTGTGAACTTCCTTGTATCACAGTATGTGAATCATACTGTGACAGTACAAGTGCTTACTGAGTGTCCCTGTTCAAAAGATCTGAGTTATAAAGACGGTAATTATTTATTCTGTAATTCTGGAGATGAAAAAAAAGTGCTGGAACTCACAATATCAAGTTCTCAGGTCTTTTGTATCTGTGGATGTTCACAAAGTTTTTTTTCATTTTTAAAGTGTAATCATGTGACTTTGCAAACTTATTTTCGCAAAAACAAAATTCTTTTCCACACCTGTACTTGAATTATAGTCTGGTACAAGAGCTAGACACCACATGTCTAACACTGGTTTACCAGATCATTCCACTGAGCTGACCCAGCACTGATCTGAGCAGAAACTATTTTTATTATAATCTAATAGCACGTGAGCAGAAGCACAGTTCTGTGCAAGACTGAATACAGAGTTTATAATCCACTACTTCTGTACAATAGCAAGTGACAAATATCTTTTTCTAGGAAATTTATTTAACCTCTCTGCGGTTCTTTGGGGAAATGGCTTCATTATTTAAAACATGTGTTGTCCATTTCGCAAGAGAGCAGCCAGCTGAGGTGATTCAGGTATCTGGTTAGGATGGCCCCTGAATGCCTCCCTGGGGAGGTATTTCAGGCATGTCCAACCAGGAGAAGGCCCTGGGAAAGACCCAGGACATGGTGGAGACATGACATCACTCAAATCAGATTTTAGCTGCTCAGTCTTTATTTTTCTTATTTGGTTTAAAATGTTTGCATCTTTGTGAATCCTAAAGCAGGACCTCAGTTTGGCACATGTTAACATTTCCCTCCATGTGCAACCTGTGTCTTATTATGTTGCTTTGAAAAGATTAAAATTATAATTACAATAGGAACTGTAATCAGTTTAAAGGTGACCACCACTATGCAGTCAGACTGTGCATTTTTGGTTACAGTTCATTATTCTAATTACTCATTTTAATTGACAGTAAGCACAATGTTTACCCTGCTTTTCCTTCACAGCTCTGTTATTATTTAACTCCATATGTTATTGTGAGTGGTAAACTAAAATGATGCCCATACTGTTTATATGTGAAGAATCAGTTGTGCTCATCATTATGTGCAACACTGACTGGAAGGTTTTTGGACCAGTCATGATGCTCCAGTCTTTCTTGGTTACTTTAGTTTTAAAGCAACACAAATGTGTTTCTGGCATTTCAGCATGAGATTACAATGAAAAATACCAGATTTAACAGTGTTCTCACTCTCAGCCAAAAATTATGAATATTTAAAACTATGAATATTTAACTATAAAACCAAATATCCCAGCTCTGTTATGTGAAATTTAACCTTTAGCAAACTGCACAATATTTCACAAACCCAATATAACTTGTAACTTAAAAATCCTATTTTTAAAAATAGCTAGTAACTAAAGCTCTCAAAGAAAAGAAAAAGAGCAAATGGCACAATATTTGGATGATGGATGGAAGTATAATGAAGCAGAAGTATAAAGCAGTGGTTTTCAGTCTATTGCAGTGCTGGGAAAGAAGTCACATTGTGCTGTAACAGCTGTCCCTAAAAATTCAGCAAAAATTACAATTTATTTATTTGAGGAAATGTTTGTTTTGGAGGAGTGTAGACAGACACCTGCGGCTTATTCAGGTTCACATGTTTCATACTGAACATCCAGCATGAGGCTTCACTGAGTCGGTGAGTTGAATTATACACTCAGTGGTTTCTTACGACGATGACACAACAAAATCATCCCTGTACAATAAAGGTGATAAACTAATAAACAGAAAACAATATTTATTCTACAACCACCTTTTCACAGTAGCATAAAAAAAAGTCACGTTACAGTTCCGGAACCCTCAGTTATGACATCACAATGAAGATAACTGAAACAGAACCAGAACCATTTGACTAACTACCTCGAACACCAGTTCACTCGAGTTTTTCTACATTTCAGCACTGCAGGATAGTTTTTCGGGGTTTGATCATCTGAGTTTAACGCAGCTTTTTAGCAGTTCCACATTCAGGTGAGTCTACCTGCAGGTATTTGCTGCTGCTATGATTTAAAATAAAAACAAACTATCGATGAGGTGATAAAAACTAGAAATGGCTGTTATGCACATCATTTTAGTATCAATGGAGAATAATCTTCCTGGAGGAGAAGGACTGCATCAACATCAGGGTAAGATGTTGACTCCATGTCTGAGAAATTACAGTAAAACAATTAATCATATTACAAAGCATGTTTTTGTTGTTGTTTTTTTGTTTTTTTTTAAAGTAGTTTAAACTGCAAAACCTATGTCTATATCACAATTATTGGAGATTTTGGATCAGTAAGTCGCAGTATTTGAGAAATAAAAAGATTGTTCACAAAATGTAGATGTTTCACGAAAGATGTCTTAAATATGTAAAAAATGATCTATTAATGAAGAATAATAATAATTTTTCTGGTTGGAGGGTATGAAACCTTCATATCACAGAATTGAAAATACAAACATTATTTTAAATATTATGTTAGAATTTCTCTTGTTGGGAGTAATTAAAAAGCAAAAATCCCTCAAAAATCATCATCCATCACGTCCAGTGATTCTCAAATGGGATACGTGAGATTTGAAAAATGTGTATGTTTAAGAAATAGAATTAAATCAATTTAAAAAATAGTTATTTCATAAATCTATATTTTAATAGAAAGAGTAAGTCTACAAACTAAAGTTCATATTCAATTTCATTTCCATTAAGTTAGAAATAAATTTGTGTCTTCTTTATTTTTGAATAGTTCTAAAGAAAGGTTAGAAATCAGCAATGTTTCACACAGTTACAATGTTTAACACATCAAAACACTAATTATGCAGGGCTGAGTTTCTGAAATAATCGTATGGGGAACATCACTGATAAAAGGATGATGAGCACTGCTGTTGTCTCTGCAATAATGAACCTCTCTTTCAAAGACAGTGAAAGATTTATTGGTTAAAAGCATTTTACACAGAGTATAGCATAGTATGCTGAACAATGTAAATGTTTCCTGTCATTGAAATATTAACTAAAATATTATTTTTGAAATGATCTGCAGATCAACTACCACCACTGGGTAAACTGGACATACACACATGCAAAGTTATTGTTAAAAGAAACGTGATTATAGGACATAAAAATAATAAATAACAACTTATACTGAGTAATTTACATGAGTAAATTACTTAAATTAGTCCAAATGGGCTGTGGCAGCAAGTGAGTTTATACCAACTCATACAGAGAATGTGAACTTGACTTGATGCATCATGAAGATTTCATGTTGAACTCCCGTTTGCTCTGAAGCTCAGATTTGAGCTAAAATCCATCCATAAAATCCATCATCTTTCTCCTTTACCATTCTCCATCCCTCCATCAGATTTGACCATTTTAACCAACTTTCTAGCCGAAAAAACAAAACACAACCCCCCTCACCTGTGGCACACATAGGTAATGGAAAAAATCCCATCCCAGGATGCATCACAGCATGATGTATATTCTTTCTTTCTCTATTTTAGCTTTTATCAGTGCAATTCTTCTGATGTGTCATTCATTTGAATGGACATAATATCCAGATATGTCATAAAAAGTCACAGCAAAAGAATTTCCTTCTTACAAACCAATAAATGAAATCAATAAAAACACTAACAAGGTGACAGCTGAATATCAAAGAAGTAGAGAGTTTCACACCCTCCAGTGTACTCAATAATGTATTTTAAACAACATGATGCACTTGTTGGGAAGTGCAGAAACATTGCCTATCAAAAGAGTGAAAATATTAACACAAGCCTCAACACTATTTCAGGAGTGGACTTTCACCACTGGCCTCCTGCAGCAGACATCTTTGCAGGAGGAGATGGACCTCACCTCATTCCTCCTCAGAGTAAGAAGCCTAATCATGATTTCATGTAGTTCTATATGTTCAAAAGCTGTTTAATAAAAACAGTCAAATAGTTCTGGCTAAAGACGCTCTGATGTATTAATGCATCAATGTTATGATAGATTTAAGAGTAATCAATACTAATATGTAACCTTATAATAATCCATACTCTCTATTAAATTTTTGTTCCCCTAAAAAGACTGACTAATTAAAATTATTTTGCACACAATATTGTGCAGTTGTTGAGCATGAACATGTTTATTTTCATAACGGCATTAACTATCACGTTAATGGTGAAACCATCCTTTAGGAAGACCCCTTCCACGTTGGCCTCCTTGTGTCCAGCCTTTTCCTCGAGGCGACCAGTCTGCAGTTGAAACGGACCATTTTATGGACTTTGATGATGACATCATTTTAATGTTTGAACTACATGAGGAGGAAGTGGAGAAAGAGGAGGATGAGAGATATGAGGATGAGGAGGAAGAGGAGGAAGAGGAGGATGAGAGATATGAGGATGAAGAGGAAAAGGAGAGAGAGGAGGATGAGAGGTTTGCAGTGGACAAGGAAGAGGAGGAAGAGGAGAAAGAAGAAAGGTATGAGGAGGAGAGAAATAAGGAGGAGGAAGCGACAGACCATCAATATGCAGCTATTTTCAGGAGCAATGGTGAGACATATCAATGCTGCCACTTAGTGACCTTTGGACACACAAAAAGCTCACACATAAATCACTATTGTAACATAAGTAATGTTACGACATTAAAAAAATATATCTTTGTGGTGAGTTTCAGATAAATCCAGGGGTTTGTCTCAAATCAGCTCATAATCACGAGAGCAGCAAAGAAAATCAAATAATTTTAACATAATTCTCTCCTATTTTAGTGTGTACATGGATTAAAGCCACATTTTGATCTCGCTGCATGTACCATGAAAGCATAGATGTCAGTATGTCAAAATAAACCACTTCCTTTAACAGTTTAGTTGATGCATCCCAACTGCAGCAGTGGTATCTGATGGTCACTGATGCAGAACTACTGTAGCAGCGTTGAGACTAATTAAACACAGTGTCTAAGCTTTGCAAAATCTTCCAATAACTGATTGATCTACTTACACTGAGTTGTTTATTAGAAGTATGTGATACAGAATAGTCTATAGGTTGAAGAGGAAAATGGGAACAACAATGCTAATACAAGTTTGCTCTTTTTCACCACAACAAGGAACCAGTAATAGAGGAAGAGAAGATGATGAGGAGGACAATGAAAGAGGCAGCAAACGATTTAAATGCTGATACAAGTTTCCAAATAGTTTCATAACTTCTGAAATATCAACAAGACACTCACATATCAGCACACACTTTGATTTCTATCCATCTGCCTGTAGCGTGGACAAATCTGGTGCAGTTAGGACTTCCACAACTGCTGAAGCCACTGGTACCAGAAATACTTGTTACGGGCAGATGAAAAGGCTTCAACAGGGTGCTTATTGATCTTTGCTGCTGTGACTTTTATATATGTATATATGGTCAAATAGTTGATTATATTATACTGATTCACTGTTATTAAAACCAAGATTTTAAAAAAAAGTCTAGTCTAGAATGGCTAGTTCTACATGACAAGATGTAACAGCAATGTTAGATGACAGATTAAATGTACCATTTTGACAAAATATTTTGGAGGCATTGTGGCTAAATAGATGTTAGATAACCTGAGATGAATAACATGTAACATAATAACATAATAACATAATTGTAACATAATTCCACACATTCCTTGTCAAAATACACAAGGAATGTGTGGAATGAATAACTAAATAACTTCTAAAATCATTAACTTGAGATGATTGTTTTCTGTATGACCTTATCTACAATTTTTGGTTGCCTTTCTCCTTTTTTCCTTTTTTAATTGGACCATTGCGACATCTTTTTCAACCATTCTGGATCACTGTCATTTTATATGAGCCAATTTTAGCCAAGCTTTGACTGTACTGTACATTTAGCTCTTGAGCACTTCAGTATACAGAGGGCTTCAAGGTTGATTCGATGACTACAAGGTTCTCAGATCCTGTGGCTGAAAAGAAAAAACAACTTATCCCTCCTCCGCCACAGAGTTTGACAGTTGGTATGGGTTGTTTGGGATGATGCTGTGTTTGGTTTTTGCCAAATGTGACACTGTTCATTACGACCAAACATCATGAGAAAACATCTCCACTGGTTTGACTGTCAGAACGACATTGTTTCAGAAGTCTTGTGGTTTCTTCAGAGGCAGCATTACAGACTTTAGTCACGCTGTCATGTTCTTTTTATAGACAAGAAGCTTTCTCCTGGCAACCCTACTAAACAAGCAAAACCTTTCTGTCTTTTCTTTTTTATTTATTTCATGTTCATATTTTCAACTTTTAAAACATCTAACATGCTAATTAAGGTATATAACCCATGCAACGTTTAGGTTTTTTCAGTTTCTCTGAACACCACTGGGGTTATACTGGGATGATACTGGGGTGGACGTACTTGAACGTTCACTCCTGGGGAGACTGGTACCTCTCCTGAATGTTTTCCCATTTATAAATGATCTCTCTTACTCTATAATAGTAAACTTCAACTTGCATGGAAATTGTCTTATTAACCTACCACACTGAGGAATCATAAACTAGCATGATCTGCTTCATCTTATAAAGCAGTCAGTATTGTGGTTGACCTCAGCTGACCTTCAGTCTCCTGCCTCCTGTGTGAAGGGACCGGGTCTCCAGCAGGCTGCTGAACAGTTTTATTCACCAGTCTGTATAGTGATCCCTCTCTTCCATAACCCCTTCTGATTTCCCTCACCTCTTCTCATAAAACACAAAAATGCAGCAGTCACCTCAAAAATGTGTTGTCATTTTGATTATATAACTGTATTTTGCAGTCAAAAGCTAATAAGGCTACTTCTAAATTGCATATATAAATATAAGAATAAGTATATAAGTATTTTTGACTGTCCTTCTGTGTTATTATGTGTTATCTTGCATTGTGTATTAATTTCTGTAAATTGGGTATTTTTCAATTTCCATGTTGACTGTTACATAACTGTGCATCTGAAATCGACGTAGTTGAACTTTGAACATCTGCTTCTCTAAGATTAGTACTGATGTCTTTCCACCTTGGCATTGCATTGAAACACCCAAATGGTCTGGACCAGCAACTGTCAAAACTTCTCCTTTTATACAGATGGTCACACCTGCTGATGATCAGCATTTATTTGGCAACATCTGGCCGAAACGTGGTCAGTTAAATCTTGTTAACATTTACGTCTCCCCCATCTGCTTCTGCTTTTTTTTTGTTTGTTTGTTTTTAAATTTTTAAGATTTTGTCTTGTTCATTTGACGGTGTATATTGCAAAACCTTAACAGCCACATTTGCAGATTATGAACACTTTATATTAATGCCTACTCTATACAAAACCAATGGCCTAATGGTTTCACAAAGAAAAGAAAAAAGAGAAAAAAAGAGACTCCAAGAGCCGATTACTGGCCTGTGAGTCACAACCACCAGAGCATGACTCAACACAACTACCCTCTATCATTTTTAATGAAGCAAACCATGAAGAACATAAAAAGGCTTAAACTGGGAAAAGGAGGAGATTATCAGAAATCAGGTGTTCCTCTCTCTTTGGGGTATGGATACATGCCAGTTCAGCTACTCATCCAGACTGAAAGGCCTTAAATGGTACTGCTATTGACTTTAAATTTATCCATGTAATAATAAAACATATGCTGACTTTAATACTGAAGCTTTCAGGTTGTAAAAATCCTTTCAAATCTTTGTCCTTGAAGATAAAGGTGTTCTAAATATTGCCAGTGGCTTAAAATTAAGTAATAGGTCAGTTAAGAGACAGAAGTACTTCCTGTGACACCAACAGCTTTGCTGATCCTTATAGTTATGTACTTTTTTTTATGGCAGACATGAAATTAATTCTATCTCAGTCCTATTAAACATCGCAAGGAAGGGCCATGCCACTAATAAACCTTGGCTCCTGAACACCTGCAGTTTACAACTAGCAGCACAGTTGATAGCATGCAGCTGTTTAGAGTGAAATGTGGCCTTACCCTGTCGGTGGTGGCGTATGATATTTCCCATACTGTCACACGTAGACCTGCAACACCTGCAGCCATAGCACACTGGGGACCATGGTGTGGTTTGAATCAGGTCAACAGGTCAGAGGTTAACTTCCTTGGTTGCTACACTTTTACACTGATAAACCGACGTTTCCCAACGGCTTCTTAACAGGGATGGAAATGGAATAAATGAACCCGGTAAGAAGATTAAATATTGACTTTGTGAAGGTGGGGGAAAATAACTTGATGTCCCATTTACTGATGACCTTCCGTTTCACACAGAAATTATTAAAACATACAGCCACCTTTAGCCAGACAGTTAAGAAGCTACAATCACAAACAGAACTGCTTGTACTAGCAGCAAAAATATATCAGCACCTAAACAGCACCCTAACACTACATTTTACCCTAATCCAGCTTAGACTGTGCTACAAAACTACATCATACTCTTAGAATGCAGTTAAAGATGCCTTGTGGAAACAACTGCCTCAGGCCTGTTGGCCTTGTATTTTGTGGTTCTTTTTATTCTCATATTCCACTGAAAAGAGCTATTTAGATTGTTATTTGAGGATCAGATGTCATTGCAATCCCATAACACTGCCATTTAAATAATGAATCCACTTTGAAATTCTAACAATACTATAATAGTATATATATATATATATATAAAATGTCAGATGTTGCCAGTTATTTACCAAAATTATGACAATAGAAATAGCACAAATCACTGAAATTCTCTTTAGTTATGCAACAGCACACACAACTACCCATCAAGATTAATATGAAATTTGGCTTTTTCTTGGCCTTATATATTTTTTTTTTTTAAGCCCATAAATATAGGCTATAGTATTAACACCTAGGGAGGCTGTTGCACATGTGCTGTGCCACTCAGTGAATATGTCTCTCCCTTTGGATGCATTTTTTAACACAGTGGAGACAGGAGAAATAACACCGCTGAAAATTATCCCAAGAATTTGGCTCGAGATCCAGCAGGACTGGTGATAAATTCATTTTATCACCAGTCATTTGAGAGTAATGGTGGTTTATTGTTTTATATGTTGCTACTTGGCCTCTGTGACTTATGTGAATTGTCAGTTTTCCACAAGCATCCCTTTGGATGGGAAATAAAGAGTGAGAAAAACAGGAAGTCACTTTAAAATGAATTAACTTTTGTTTATCAACTAGTAACATTATCTGCAATTCTTTGCAGTAGTTAAACTTTAAATACCATCGACAAAGTCACAGAGGCTCATTATTTCTGAGATGTATCACGCTTCCAGACAGCATGGAAATACTTTGTGGCACCAAAGAGCAACAAACTTAGGTTTATCTTATAGCCCCCTCTGGAGGGTTAAAGTTGTATGTACATACATCATTCATTCATCCACATGGCTTTCACTTTCAATGAACGTGGTACATCATTTTCATGTGTGCTAAAGTAACCACATTTTGAACAGTTGTCCAGTAATGCAGGTAAATAGATCAGTAGATTCTTCTCTAATCTTTCACAAGCACAAAAAAAAAACAAAAAAAAAAACAAACTCATCTGATCACTGGCGTTTTAATGCATATATAAATACATATTAAGTCATTTTACTTGTGAGAAAAGAACCAGACAAAATTTTGCCAAATCAGCGTCTTTAATTTACAAACGCATTATTCTATCGACATTTTCTTTATAATAAAAAGGCAATTTACAAGCTTAAGAACCAAAATGAAGCAGCACAGAATGATTATGAGTAAAATATATAATTTGAATAAATATATTTATTTCATGCTATAAAATAAATTCATAAATGGCAATAAGATACATCAGCTCTAGCTAGCTTCATTTACTTCATAGTTGTACAAAACAGTAGAGTTCTGAGGTTCACAGTTGGGTTGTGAGGTTGTGTGTAGAGTGGACAAACAGGAGCTACAACATTTCTGCCGTCATGGTTCAGTTCATGGTCTCCAGTGGGCCTCAAGTTTCAGCTCTGTAGAAAATAAGGGCTCATTGAGACCTTGAGGCAGAATGTTTGGGAACCACTGACTGAAGACTTGCTTCCCCACCTGAAGAGAAGTGCACAATTATACTATGGACACAGAATATATGTCCAGTGATACCACTTTTATCATTATATACCCTGAGTTCTACATTTGTTTTTTTTTCTTATCACCAAATATATAAGAGCCAGAGACATTATCGTGGAGAGTTTAGGGTTATGGAAAATGGACAAGGAACAATAGCAAGAGTGAAACGTTGCCCTTTGATCCTGAACTACTGCAGCTACTGTCTCTGTGCCTGAAGAGCCAAAGGAGACCTCTGAACCTCAACATGCCAACAGGAAGCCCACTCCCAAACAGTGGCAATGCAGCCCAAAAATCCCTTTCATTATCTGACTCGGCTTGAGGTGCAACTCTGAACAGTGCCAATGAGTTTGATGACTGAACTACATGTTCAGTTTGTGTTGCACTTCACGTACTACCCCTGGATTTGACTTATCTACTTTTTTTTTTGGAGAGTAAGTCAACTGTCACAAGTTTAAAAAAAATTAAAAAGAAAAGAAAAAAAAAAGTCAATATCCAATTGTCCTGGTCCTACTTCAGTTCAATAGCTCCCTGACATTTAATTTGTTTGATACATGACAGGCCCATATTTCAATAGCCTTGATGATCCCTATACACCCCTCTCATTTTCAAAAAGGTTATTGCTTTTCTTTCGATAATACACAGTGGACAGATACTGACAGAAAAGCTATGGAAGACTTGTGATTTTTTTTTTTCCTAAGCCTGTATCAGTGTTCGTAAACTACCTGAAGTGAGTTTAGTTTATTATAAAAGAAATAGGTTGAGCTGCAATTTTAAAAAGTAGTCTGACAGCCTTCCTTGTAAACACTTCCTTTTGATTACCTGTGGCCCAAAATGCATCTCCTGTTTCTCTCTCAGGGTGGTAGAACTAAAGGTTGAGAGTTGATGCGAGCGTGTCAAGTTCTATTGTTTCTATAAGTATGTACTGCCACAGAAGAATTTATAGTTCATAAAAAGCTTTAACTCCACCTCCATTCACCAATCAAGAATACATGGGCCTAGTTACTAAATTTGATGGGATAAAGAAAAAAAAACAAAAAAAACAACACTTTAAGTGCACAATCAATGCAAAAAAACAAAAATACAAGAAAATAAACAAAACAATCAAAAACTATCACATGACAGTTTTGTGAATTTTGTGGTCAAGCATGTTGTGTTTGGCTACAGTATTTAAAGGTAAGCTTATTTCAAGCACTAAAATTCAGCTGATTATCTCCTAACTATCCAAGCAGTTTCCCTGTCAGATGATTCAAGAAAACAGAAAGAAAGTTCACTTGTCTCTCATGCATCTCCTTCCTTCACTGAAATGCTTCAACTACAGTACAATGTTCAGATTGTCTTAGAGTAAAGTTTCTGAACATGGAGCAGTGGCTTACAGAAAACCAGTCTGCCTCTTTGATTGTGGTCAACTGTTTAAAATAATAAGCTACACCTTAAAATAAGTTGCTCATCCCATGCAAAAAAAAAAAAAAAGAAAAAGAAAAGAAAAAAAGACTAAGAGAATTAGAGACATAACCTAAGCTAGGCATACTATTAAGATTGGCATGATTTCTATTCATTCTTGGCACCACTTAACATAGTCATAAATAATATGAATATAATATTCTATAATCTCACCACTGAATAATTTCAAAATGAAAAGAGGCACAGGAATCCAAGTGCCGGGATCTAAAGTACAGGTATAAAGCTTGTGGCAAGGCACTGAGTTTAAGATGCCACTCTGAAGTATCCTCTCTTCTGTTTATGTAGGTTTTTAACAATTCTATGTATTGCACAGCTTTTCTATTATCAGCTCTTGTATGGCTTAATATGCAAATTGACTTATAATATTTATGGGCAATGTCTACTAATGAACATTGTTCAAATTTTACATAAGTGACTGCTATAAGCTGGGAAACAAACGTATCAATGATGAATATCAATGCTTTGTAATGAGCATTCAGATACAGAATATTGTCATAATTATCAGTTGAAAATCAGGTATTAGTCTTTGGTGTGACCTCTTGGCACAAAATTATTCAAGCAGTTTGCACCCATTATTCACATATCAGTACTGGCAATGTTCCAAAAAAGTATGTATATTTTACTTATTGTGAATCTGAAGGGCAAGAACCATCACTGTGCAGCTAAGATGATTCAGCAACTGATTTTGGTGATATTAGATCAATTGAGAAACCTGCCTGTGTCAGCTTCTGACAGAAAGAAACTCGACAAAGTGCTGTAGAGGCTGAGGGGCTGTTGGTGATAAGTGTTTGTGATCAATTCGTACACAAAGATAAAGAAAAGCTAGCTATACTGATTTTTGCAAAATTCCCCAAATTTTGGTATGCCATCTTATCTGCTAATAAGTAAAGATGATGACTGCACATTCAGAGGAACAAATTAATAAAAGAACTGCACTCTTGACTCAAAAATTAGACAAAAACAACAAAACACAATATCCTCCCACCAAAATGCACACTCAGTACAAAATTATATGAAAACTGTAAAATAATCAATTCTCATTCGATTGACACAAATTCAGCTTTGACTAGATAGAAGAAAATTAAAGGATATAGCAGGTGCTCTTCAAAAAACAAAAAAAAGGCAACTAACAGCTGGATGGCAAATAAGAAAGCACAATAGCAAGAAGAAAACCACCTGACTGAGCTTTAACCTGCAAACAATTAATATGGCCCCTAAGTGCCTTATTACAGTAAATTTAGATATTTAAATCATGTGGAAATTAATTCCCATCTCTATAGTAGAAAATCTCTCCACCCTGATCCTCTTAACTCAAAGTGTATAGATAAAACTGCACCGCTTTAAAATTCATGCCTTGCAGCCAGTAGTATTCATGAGATTGCAGAGTGTCATCCTAGTTCACATCATAAGTCGGATTCACGGTTTTGAAGCAAGTCCTTCTATTAAATGTTTGATTTATCAAAACTGAGACAGAGATTTGCACATTTAATAAATGGGGAAGTACCCAGTCTAAACCAAAACTAACTCTGCAAAGTGCATAAATACTTAGAATCACCAACTGCATTAAAAACATTTACTTTTTAACCTTAATTCAGCTGTGTCACATCTATGGAAATGCAATAAAGTAGGATTGACAAACAATAAAAACGTTCAAATCTGGAACATAACATGAAAATTAAAAGCTTTTCATTGATAATGGAATAAAAACCATGTCACGATGGCTGAGATTCCTTTGTTCTTTCTGTTTGCATAATGTTCAGACTGTTTCTTGTGTGCTATGCTGACAATAAGTACTCCTGTCTCTGTCAGACGCTGAGTTTTACATTAGAAGCCTACCTTGGAATAAGAAAAGTACATACACAATATTTCTGCACAGATATGCCATCTTGGTACAGAGGAATACAAACAACTATGGACGTTATTTACCCAATATATGGATGGAAGCATCTCAAAACCACCTTGGCAAACTGAATGAGACTTCCAGTAGTGATGCGCAATAAAATCCTGAAGTGTTTTATATAACAAGTATTAAAAGAGAGCGAAATTGTATTTTGAAAACTTAACAGGGCCATTCTCTTTATATGTTCTCCACATTTGCCAAAAGCACAAAAGTAAGCTAGCAGGTTCAATGCTCTCCTAAAACATAGCACCTTCTTAATCATCATTTATCTTGGCCGACCATGAATCATTTGTAAGGACTTTGTCCCTAATCCATACAATCAGCAAGGAATATTTCCCCAAGTATCAAGGCTTTGTGTTAAAAGAATATTTGTTACAGGGATTGGCAATAAGATAAACTGTACATACAACTTAAAACGGATTAACGGTTAACAAACAGTTAACACATCTGTGCCTGGTAGGTTCTTGGCTATGAGGTAGAACCCGGTGAGTTTCATTTAAGTTAAAATACTGTCTGTTATGAGTGTGTAGTTGCATCATGAGGTATTGAACGGATATGTTACACGAAGCTTTGCACTGGCAGAAAAATCATTCCTTGTGAGTAAGTGACCTCCAGTGGCCACATGTGCAAAAACAGGTCAGGTAAAAAGGTGATATGACAAGCATCTTACCAGAGCTTTCACATTATCAATTATTGCAACATGCCTATATAACTCTGTAAATATGTTTTTAAAAAACATGGAAAGATAAAAAGAGAAATTAACTGGAGGCCTTGATTATTGGGACCCCCTTAAAAATAGTAAGTTGTTACTCCCTTTGCTTGAAAGAATTTCTATAAAGCACCCATGTTCTTTCTGCTTTTAGCTTTTAACTTTCACAAAATTGGCAGAATCCCTTGACTCAAGAAATGTCCATAGCAGAGGGAGCTGATTCGAAAAAAAGTGGGTCATTTAAACTGAGTTTAAATCAACAGTTCTTAAAGCTTCCTTAACCTGAAGCAGGACCTAAAAATCACATCTCGATGCTTGAGCCTCCTCTGGACTGCATTTTGAACTCTCTTCCATATCATTGGCCGGTGCCTCTTCTGCATATTGTGCCTCAAAGACCATTGCTTCTGACGTCTCCTCTTGGTCCTTCTGGCCTGAGCTTCCCTCCGTCCTCTCTGGGGAGTCCACATGATTGTTAACCTCTGATGCTCCCATGTGCTTCTTCCTCAGGTGCTGGTTAAGGGTGCCCTGAAATGGGAAGCATTTACCACAGATCTGACAGTGGAAGGGCTTGTTGTCTGTGTGTCCACGGATGTGGTACTCGAGCTGATCTTTCCTCGTATACTTCTTGCCACAGAATTTACAAACAAATGGAGTAATTCCCATATGTAAGCGCATGTGGCGGTCCAGACTCCCTTTCTGATTGAAGGTCTTTCCACAGTAGATGCAAATGAGTCTTTCATTATAGGGGTACCACTGGCTCCGCAGGCTACGCTCTCGAACATCTTTCTCCAACCCAGCGCGCCCCACAGATGATTCGCCATCATCTGAGCTTGATTTTAAATGGCTCAGCACATCTGCTGGGATGGCCACCGGACGCTTTGCTCTTGCCCGCCCACCTCTGAAGCCACTGAGCATGGAACGAGAAGGACTAGAGTTGCTAAGATTGACAAAGCATGAGGAGGAAAGCCCTGAGTAAGAATAGGCAGCAGGCTGGATGACAGGACCATAAGAACCCACACTGACAGCCAAAACCTGTTCTCCATCCACTAACTCTGTATGGTAGCCATCATCACCAGCTGAGGAACTATCTGAGTAAGTTGGCATATTGGTCTTTTCTACCTTCACATGTACATCAGTTACTTGCCCATCTTTGCCAATAAGTTCCACTTGTTCTGTTTCACCCTCAATGGGTGCCTCGTGCTCTGACACACTATCACTACTTCCACGGTCCGACTGGGCTTCCTCTTGGTGCTTTACTCGGCTATGGCCTTTTCCTGCCAGCTCCAACCGTGCTTCATGCCCTGCCTGACCTTGACGGGAGTAATAAGGGGGGGAGATCTGGGTAGGATTTATAAAGAGATTGCTGTCATTCATCCCATTGCGGCTTGTCTGCAAGTTGTCCTTCTCTGGGCTGCAAACACTAACTGGGATGCTGATCTTGGAATGGATGCTCTCCAGGATTTGGGTGCACTTGTCGATGATAGACTGCATCTGTAGAAAGCTTGCTGCAGTGAGGAAACTGATAATATCCTTGAGCTGCAGGGACATGTGACCTGTGTAGCAGAAAGCCAGGAGCTGCTCAAACACCTCAGGGCTTTTAATGACTGAAATGGAAAGACCACTCATAGTACTGAGAGCTGAATGGTCACGGAAGTAAGGTGAACTAGCTGCCAGAACAGCCTTGTGGGCTCGAAATGGCTGGCCCTGAATGTGAACTATAATGTCACACAGTTTCCCTTGGAGCCGCAACTCATTGAGCTGGGTCAGAACAGTGTTACTGAACTCCGGCACATCAAACTCGATGTAGCTGCCGTCGTCCATCTCTTGGATGTGTTTCTCCAGTTTGTCGGTGATCTGGTGGGAAAAAACAAAAAAGAAAACAAAACATTAGGTAATGGGCTTTTGCAACAGACTATGAATGAACTGATCTGATTACAATGCCAGGTATTCAATACCAGATACTGATTCGATACCAATGTTCAATTTACAAGTTGCATATTTCACCATGTGAAAGACACTAAAGGCAACCGGCTTAACTTCATTAACTAACATTTTTGTCCAACATAAAAAAAATCATTTCCTGAGACAAAACGTAACAAAATAGCACATACATAAATGGAAGGAACCTGTATTTATTTGTAACAAAAAAGTAATTGTGCGCTATCATTTTATATGTGTGTTTTGTGTATATATATACATACACACAGACATATATATATTAACTATTTACACACACACATAGCACTCTGTAACTGAACTCAGCGTGGTGAGAGGTCCTCGCCTTCCAGTGCTCCGTGACCAGCCAGGCTCCTCCTCAGACCCTTTCAACCACCACCACTCATGGTGGTCTGTGTAAATGATCTAAGAACAATATTTGGAATTCTGGGGGTCAAAACAGAAGCCCCCTGGTTATGTTTTGCATCACACTCAAGGGTGTTTATTAGGAGAAATATAGTTATTTCTACAGAATCTAAAGTACAAGTCACAACATATAAATAGCATTTTAGGGTTTATAAAGAGTTATGAAGGGGTTACTAGTAAGAGAGTCTTTTATGTATGCTCTTTCATAAGTTAAAAGCATTAAATATTCTACTACTTGATTAATTGATGGAAGAATCAACAGTGTTTGACCACTAAAATAATTCATAATGCAACCCATACACAATAAAGATGGAGTATGCAATTTTTTATTTATTCATTTATTTACTTATTTATTTTTAAACCACACAGCTTTTGGTGTGCTCTTGGCAAGCTCCAACATTCCCACTTTGAAAGCAATACACAAAAGTAACAAAACTTGTAGCTCTACTACACACTGGCTCCAAAATAGCAAATTCTAAATGATCTCCAACGTAAAATGCCCAACTCTAGTTACATTGCACATCCATGACCACTGAATGAGAGGGTGACTTTTTCTGTACCACATCAGGTAGTTCTTCCCAGCTTTTAAGACCACAACGGTGCTGCCAGGGGGCCACGCCCCTCATAGTCTTTCCTTTCTCTCTTCTTTTGCAATTAAAATTTTAGAAATAACTGTGTAAAATTCAACATTAACAATTTAGGAATGTGCTCAAGTTAGAAATAAAGATAACAAAAAATAAATATAACGACAAAAACTAAAGAAATAATATTTTAAATAGCTATATGAAAACTATATAAATACTTATAAACAGACATTAAAAATGCTGCCACCACCTGAATGTACATATATCAGCACAAAGCTGCGCTTCTCAGCTTTCAGAGTCCGTTTGACTTACGTCGCTGCAGCAAACAGTTGAAGAGTTACGGGCATTCTAAGAATGCATGTTATTTTCTGTTGCCATCTGTTATTAATCGATATTTGGAGTCAGACATCGATGTAGCACTATATGGTGAAATGTATAGAGCCATATCGATATTTTATCACACCCCTAATGTCAGTGCACTAAAAGATCCTGCAAATATACAAGTAAGTGAATGATGCATTTTAAATCCCTTCTCAGTATGAGATCTTTGGGACGTTTTACCAGGCTGGAGGACCTGCTGTTTGTTCAGACAGTTTCCTCATTTTTAAGCTTCATCCTGACTACATGGCCATGAAGGAGGAAGTGCTGCACCACCTGCACGCCTTCCTTCCCCGACCCACCACGCTGCCTCGCAGACGCGCTTCCCGTGCGACTCTGGACTAGAGCAGGTTTGCTTTGTTTCCCTCCATTTCCTCCAGTCTCGTTAAACCATTCTCTGCTGTTTTGGGTGTCTGTTGTCATTCACATTCTTTACTTAACAGCACCTATTTTTCCAGGATGTTTGCTTTAACCCAGTAAGACTGATGCAACATATAATGGTCCCTGTTCCTTTGGAGGTGGCCTCAGGTCCTCACAGGTTGTTTGGATAAACCACTTTTGAATTTTTTTGCTTTGTGATGTTTAGTTTGAATTTTACTTGTGCAAATTATGAATGCGCTCTTCTGTTTGTGACCACAACGCCTGTAACGAGGTAGCCTTTTATTAAAACTGCTTCATTGCAGAAACCAGTTCATCTCACTTTAAATCATGACCCTGCTAAATCTCCTATTGCTTTTATAATGCCTAAAACAAATGATGGTAAATGTTACCAGATTTGCCTGATCATATTTCTCTGTTTAGTTACAACACCAGAATAAATTGAAAGCAGAACAACATGCTGCTTGTTAAAGTGGGATACAGAGACAGCAAAACACAATGAAATGCCACAATTCCCAAACTGTGAAGTAAAACATGGACAACTAGCAGTGCAGAAATGCACCCATTATTCTTCTTGTATGTTATGGACGTACCTACGCAGTTGCCCACCCAGGGACAATGGTGGTCAAACTTGGCAATGCAACGGTTGCACACAGCACAGTGTTTGGACCGGATGGGCTTCCGTATCTGTGATGAAAGAGAATGTTGGATGGTCCCTTCTTTTCTCCTTCATTGAATGAAAATAAAAGGTAACCCTTGAAGAAAGTTTACCAAGCAAGTGCTGCAGAATATGCTCAGATCCAGGCTGCCTGTCTCAGCCAGCTCCACAATCGTCTGGTGCGGGGAAACAAAGACAGACACGTGTTGCAGAAAAACGAACAAACAAGCCCAAAATTAATCGAACAGTCACTTGCCACTTGGCACAACAACAAAGAATCTACTGACAATGTTCTAGCTGAGGCTGGGATTTCCAGCTTAACAAGCGCCCTGGAAGGTTGGCGATTGGCTGTGGACTGGGAGAAAGTCTACAATTAAATTATAGCTCCATTCATTGACTAGTTTGAATCTTATTTTCATTTCAGGCTTGCTGCTTTTTATGAGGACACAATGTTTTACTTTGTCTGCACAAATAAAACAACATTATCTGTCTCCTGTGTTGACATTAGCATATTCTTGCAGCATGTCTGAGCAAATGAACTAAAGATGGACAACAAGAGGTGGAAGCAGGATATACAGAAACTGGAGAGCTTTGTAGTCTTTGATCTGAAGTGGCTGACAAGCTGGATGGCTGCGCTCACAAAGCAGGATAAATTTAGCTTTCATCAATCACAGGATGGAGAATGGGGGCCTTTGTAAGGGGAAAAGACTCTTGCTAGATTGGGATACTGAGGGATTTAGAGTCTGGAAAATTTGGGAACAGTACACGTGACAAATATGCACATGTCAAAACAAAAACACATGAGATGAGATCGTAAGTACTCTTGATTCATACTTAATGAAATATGGCAGTAAGAGAATCTGACTGAGGGAGAACATGTGGTGGAAAAAAAGAGAAAATATCAGTTACCTTTTTCTTCTGCTCCTCTGACGCCTTAATAATTCCCGGATCAGACTTCCAGGATTTGCCAAAATTGTAGAACAAAGCCAGGGTGGTAATCAGGAAGGGCACATGGACAGTGGCAAATGGGAGATGTGCTGAGAGGTCAAGGAAGAAGGCTGACAAAGCTGATTTTTCTCCATCACCACAGTGGTTTGTTTTTATTGTACAAAATAAAACAGCTGAATTAATATCCTCCAAGATGGGTGATTCTGTAGTTTCTGGCTAAAGGCTGTAGCGGAACAACAGATTTAAATGAACTGCTTGAACTGTGCGGCTGCTGTTACAGACGATACCAGCATATGACGCACAGTTGTGGAAACTATTCAGAACTAGCATACATGTTAAATAATGAAACTGAGCTGACATGAACCCATGCTGAAAATCCTGGTCAGATATGGCTGAATTGCTCTCATACGTCCAACTGAAAACTGATGCATTCACAAGTGAAAAACTACTGCAAAGTGTCTTTTCTTCCAAAGTGAAAGGTTTTCATATACCCCTCTGAAAATCATCCTCTTCATACACAGATGACAATTCACACTCTGTACCAAAATCTCTCACACACACATTTAAAAGAGAAATGGGAAGCCAAACCAAAGCAGCACTGGTGAAACACTGGACACTTGTCAATGTGACAACTGGGCAGCAGCCAACCATGAACGGTCACTGAAAATATCTACTGAACACACCTTCTACATGAGCAAAAGCAAACTGGCATAAATTAAGTTAGAGATGTTACAATACTATTTTGTTTTATTTCATTATGAATCAGGATTTGAATCATATTGGCTGATACTTGAATGCTGACTGAGAATCAATCCAATATTAGTCAGATGTCATGATGGAGGTCCAGATGTTCATCATAAAGCAAACTACATGTCTTCTTTTCTTACATACTATGAGTCATGCTTACAAGACACAGTATGTTCAGTCACAGCCTCATATAGTTTCAGAGATGCATTTCTGACCCAGCGTTCAATCAGGCAGTAAAATCTGATATTTTCTACAACTTCATGGACTGGTCATCCAGGACACTGAGTTTATGAATATTTCCGATGCTGGTTTTGGTAGGAGAACTACTACATTAAATACAGTTAAATGGGTGATTTTAGGAGACAGACAGGCCTATTATTCCAAACAGAACAGAAAAAGAAGCCACAGGTTTCTACTAGATAACCACCGTTACAGGAATCAGTGTTATGACGGCCATGAGCTGCTCCACTGAAGGCTGGAACTCATTAACAACCAAATCCACCCTGCAGATGTGACAGAAGAAACCTGGAGGGACACTAAGAGGTGCACATCATGGAAGAAGTAAGTAAAATAAACATGTGGAAAATGTCGCATGAGTGAGAGAGGCCTCTACAACACAAAGTTGACCACATGAAACCGTTGGTTTTATGAAGACCTTGATAAAGAACGTAGAGCTGAAACTAGGCAGGCAGTTCTTAAGAGGTCTCTCAAAGTTATGGTTGGTTTCTTGACGGACAGGTTTCCTCCGTAGATAGGTAGGCTGATATGACATAATGGCCAGCAGGTGGGTGACTGAGCAGTCATTTGAAAAGGAAAATAAACCCTGTCAACTTTTCCAGCTGTCTGTTAAGTAGAGACTACTGGAGCTGCAAAAAGAGGGTCCTTGTGATCAGCGCAGTATCAGGTCCACAAAAAACCAGAAGTTAACGTCTCCTCTTGGAGAGACAGTCAGCACACCGTGCTTGCATTCATTATCTCTAGAAGGGCTAAGTGGTGGCAAGGTTGCTCCAACAGCTGACAACAGAGGCCCATTTGCCAGCTGCTGAATTGGAAGTGAATATCAGTGCATAGGCATGATGTAATTAGCTGAATGCACAACAGCTGGTACAGAAAAAACAGCATAAAATGTAAAAATAGTTGAGTACAAAGCTGCACAGTTGACCATTTATCCTTCCTAAATTTCAACATCATCTGACCACTGCACGCTAGCAGCCTATTTTGGAGCAAAGTCTTAACTCGTTCCCTCCACAGCATTGAGGGAAATATGATCTCAGCCTAGGAAAGATAAAGAAAACCCTTCTACATATGTCATTTGATCTGTTTTCAACCACATGCCTGAGGGTCATAATGAGCTCACAATGGAAGAAAAGTGGGTCAGAACTGGCAGACACAAGGTGTTTAGGCATTACACACAGGTAGCATGAATGGCGGGCAGGAACACCTGTACTCAGTATGGCTTAGAAGTCTCAAAGTCAAGATGGCAGACGCCTCAAAGACTGGCTAACCAACCAGTCTCTATGGTGGTCTACAAACCAGAGAAAAGCAATATCAAGAGACATAACAGCTGCAACATTAGGAAGATGGAGCATGAGAAGCTGGAAAAGTAGCGAAGACTGAAGGAAGAAAGTGAAAAGAATTATAAAGAGAAAGCAACAGCGGTGCCAGTGGAAACTGGAGCACTTGGACCTGAACTGTCCAAGGTGGGAGAATAGCGCCAGCAGATCCCAGGACAAACGAACAGTGTAGCCCCAGGAACAGCAAAAATACTGCGTAGAACCCTCAAGCTACCATAACCCTGGTGGAGGACCTGATCTAAGAAGGAAACTGCCCAAGACAGAATTTCAATACATGTGTTGGCATGTGGAATTATAAAGCAGGAGGAAAAACGCCATGTCTCTGGAGCTTTTGACTTACCAGCAGAGGCTGCATGCCAAACACACCGTTCACAATTTTAACAGACTAACACACAACTAGAAGATTTAAATACATCACAATGAGACTCCAGGACTTGTAGCACTTAGTCATTTTCTTTGTTCAACACTCTGTCCAGCAACCGCTCCTCCTGTTTGCATAAAGCATTCATTTGTATCACATCTTTCACCACTAAAACCAGACTGCTTCCAACTGCCACCACCATCAGCACTTTTGGTTGTAATCTTTTGTCCCCGTCTGCCTAAAGGAGCCAGCAGAAAACGATAAAAATAAAACTGTTTAGCATGTCCATAATTCATGAGACTGCATTTGCAAAATGTAGCGGCAGGTCCAACGCACATAAAAGCTTAAGCTGAGCAACTTCAGCGTTTACTGCTAAGATAAGAATCCAAAAAACTATTACAGAGAACATCTGACAGAACTGTGACAAGAATGAAAGTATTTGTTTCTGGTTAAACACATGTCACACTCAAATGCAGTCTGACAAATATGAATGAAGCAGTAGGACAGAAGAGCCCATCTGCCACTGATGGGTTAGAAAGAGCTTCAGTTGAGCAAGTAAAATTGGTGTGGTGTATAATCTGAGAGAAATGCCGTGGTGATTGGCTTGTACGTATGCTTTGTACTGCATTTTAGTAGAGCAGATCTCTTGGTTGACAATGTAAGATGTACATTTAAGCCTCTGCTGAATTCAATGTTTCATGAAATAAGTCCCAGCGGGATGTACGACGTACAAGCTTCGAGTTTGTTTTGCTCCGGAGGTCTCAATCACCTCCTGTAATCCAGATCATTCAAGCAGTTGAGTTATGAATATAAACATCCTGACAAGGGATCAAACAGGCAGACAATGAAGATGAAGTAGATCCAGAAGGTGAAAATGAGCTAAAACAGCACCAACAGTGATCCTATGAAACACACTGACAAATATCAGGGAGATAAGAGCAAATTTTAATCATCTATTCCTCCACCCAATAACAAACTGTGCTGTATCTGCTGCAACTTTGATGTGTCTCCAGCTGATAAAAGAACAGAACTGACAAGATCTGGTTCAAATGGTACTTTTGTACAATATTTCTGTGATATTTTAACCAAATCATGTTGCTGACCTTTGAGATGATATGACCAAAATCTATATCAGTTTTACATGATATAATTTCAACATCAACGTGAATGATATGAAAAGCATAGAGAAACTACCAAGAATGTCCAGAAAGGCTAACTGTACCCACAGACCTCAGAAAAATGAAATTATTAAACCTCGCCCTACAAAACTATTTGATGCTGTGGATAGAAAGATGCTAAAAATAAAGAAAAATGTTTATGCAAACTCATTTTGAAGAAATGTGACATGATCTCCAAACAACCAAACTCTGTCAACTAAAGCATGGTCATAGCAAAAATGTATATGAAGATATTTAAAAAAGTCATATTGCCATTACTGAAACATTTTATATTGTGATGTATATTGTTTCTGAATTATTGTATATCCCTACCAGAGTGTGTAAACCTTTTTAAAAGACATGTTTTCTTTAAAGCTGAAAACAATTCCCAAACGGATTCATAACAAACACATTTTACAGAGTAAGTTGAGACGTTGAGCAGCATTTTTTCAGGAGTGAAAACCTGGAGAACAGAACTGCAATGCGTACGTGTGAGCAGGAGGTTTGGGCCGTGCAGGATCACCAGCAGCGTTCCACACTCATGTCCTGTGTAAGGTCAATTTACCAGTCTAATGGAAAAGGATATCATTCCAGAACCAGTAAAACCAAGTGGTGTACATCCAAAACTTGGTTGCCAGGTAGATTCCCAGAGGGAGAGCACTGTGCATGGAGTGATCAAAAAAAGCCCTGAAAGACAGAAGAGCCGAAGTGGGTTAATATTAGGAGTAATATTATAAAGTCCTGGTCATTCGCCTCAACACATTTCCTGCCACAATTCCAGTTTATGACAATGGCTTTATGCTCTTTGGCTTTATCAAAGCATGACGAATCTAAATTTTCCATGCATTATCAATGATAGCCACTACAAACAGTGCTTAACCCAAAGCTTGTGTGTCCAGCACATGAAGGCATTTTCCCTGCATATGTTGACTTTTACCACTGAAGCACATATGGACTTACACAACTGGAAACTTTGATCTGAATCCTGCAGTCAGACAGCCGCAAAAACAAACCGAGCCTTTACCTGATGACACAGCACTGCAGCTGGACTCAACAGCAGTTACTCACAGCTGCTTTACAGCGAGCAGGCATTCCAAGAACGCCGGTAAATATAAGGCAAACACAGCAGGTAATGAGTGCCAATGTAGACACGGAGACAGTAGTGGTGAGAGGAACAACAAATTCTCCCAACAGGACCAGATGGCAGGTTGAATGGGGTTTAAGCAACCAGTGGAGTGTGTGTGTGTGTGCGAGAGAGAAAGACAGTCAGAGAGACACAGGAAGGGAATGTATTCCTCACTGCATGATGCAGAATTTTGGATGTTGTACGCACAAAAGAATATGGGCGTCTAGAATTGATCCAACAGAGACCTGTGATTAAGAAAACTGATGCCAGAACATACAGAAAGCTAAGTTGTAGAAGTGTGGTGTTCACAATTATAACTTACAACTTAAAATGTATAAAAACATAAATGCAAAGCTGGAAACTAAAATTCTGGATGAGCCTGTGTACCACTAAGAAGTGCATGGTTCCAGGACTCTAAAAACATTTGTAGTTTTAGTGTATTTTCCTCAGCAGGGACATACTTGGAGAGGAACTGCACGGCGACCCAGACGCCAGCGTACATGACGCCCTTCATCAGCCAGGAGTCGATGTCCAGGTCAGCAATGAAACCAACGAGCCAGATGACCACAAAAGGTGTTCCCAGCATCACCTTCTGCCTAAATTCCTGTTGAGGAGTGGGGGAGGAGAGAGGTGGGGGGATGAGTGTGGGCATTAAAGCGCAGAGACCGAAAGGTAGTAAAACAATGCAGACAAGATAATACCAATTCAAAAATCAATCTGCAAACAATGCGCACTCTGTCAAACCTTTGAGCAAGAAGTTGCTACACTACAATGAGCAAATCGTGAAAGTGACCTTCTTATAACACAAATGGGACATAGAAATAAATGTATGGAAGGGTTAGGGTTAGGGTTAGGGTTATGGAATAGTTCAAGCAAGATAAATGTCCACAATCTACGACCTATGAAGCTCTACCCACTACAGCACCTGGCCAGAGACCTGGACGAATGAAGATACACCTACAAGTTAGGTCTGATGCAAGAAAGGGTCTACGATCAACAAAACCCAGCGCATGTTTTACTTCTATACAGAGGGTGGGAATTTTGGTACAGCAGATATTTTATATTGTAGCTTCATTTACCTTTATTACCTGATAACATCGCAGATAAGTGGAGAGATAACATTTAAGACATAATTAAAACACAGTCGCAAAAAATTACTAAATTAAGTAGAAACAGTCAGAGAAAAACATGGGTATGTTTTGGCTCTATTAAATAACACGAGATCTGAACGTCCCACATCTCAGGATCCATACTGAATCAAGTTTCAAATTTCAGTACAAAACAATGTAAACCAAATAAATATGCTGTGTATCTAAGTTTTATTAAGATGAACACGAACATCCACCCAGTGTGGTTGTAGCTTTTTTTTAAAGGCTTCTCTGTGCTTTGTTGTGTTTTCTAATTGTTTTCTTTGTAAATGAAAGAGCTGATTATGAAAGGCATCCGTCTTGTCTGAGTGACAGGAAACAGCAGACTGAATAGACTGAGAAGTGAGGACTACCCCAGACATGCTGCAACAGTGCAGCCGTGCTGAAAGGCGTTCTGTCTGCTCACGCCCTGAACTGAACAACATTCTATACAGCCAAGTTAAACACGTTCTTAATGAAGGCAATGCTCATAAGCTGCTGCCTCTGCCAAAGGCTTTGTCCTACCTACTGATGACTTAGTGTAATATAACAGATGTACTTTTAATTCACTCAGAAAGCTACAGCATTTTTTATATTTGATGAAAGCGACCGTGTACGTGCTTGTACCTTATCCATCTTCAGTCTTTTAAGGTAAGACGGGCTGTCATAGCCTTTAGCTTGTCGTGCTTCCTGTAAGTGATTAATCATCCAAACATTCTTTCTTTGCTTGGCAAGGTCCAGCGGTGTTTCACCCTGACAAATTAGAAAGAAGACCAGATGAATTGGACCAAACTTTTTACCATCACCAAAATATTACAAAGAATAACAGGTTCATGAAGAAAGTGTGATAAGCCATTAAGAGAGCATCACCTTTATGTTCTGTGCATCAACATTAGCGTTGGCATCCAGCAGCAAACTAATGACGGTGGTATTGCCAGCAAGCACAGCCCAGTGCAGGGCTGTATTTTTATGATATTTGTCACCCAGGTTGACAGAGACATTAAAGGTCAGTAGCAGACGAGTAGGATCCACACTGTCAAACAGAAAAGGAAATCAAGCAAAGCCAGCTCAAACTATAAGGTATCAAGTCTATCAAAAAGTGGTTTGTCACAATGCAAGTTAGTGACAGCTATCATTTAAAGCCTTCCTAACAAGAACCAGAAAAACTGAGCACATCGCTGCTGTTCTGAGGTCCTTCCACTGGCTACCAGTTACCTACAGAATAGACTTTAAAGTGTTGTTAGTTTACAAATCACTTCATAATCTGGGGCCAGAGTCCATGACTGGTCTTCTAGCAGAATAAAAAAGCAGTAGAGCTCTGAGATCTTCAGGTAGCAGCTGCTACAGCTGGTAGAACCTCAGTTATGACCAAACAGGGTAAAAATGTATTTAGCCACAATGCTGTACATACATGGAATAACCATTTTTACTTATTTTTATTTTATTACACAAACAAATTGTTGTTTTTATTTATTAATTTACTTCATTTCATCTTAATGTCTCTGTAAAGCACTGTGAGCTGCCTTCTTAACTGTGAACCACTTCATCTGTTTTTTCTCCTTGTACACGACATCATGACTCATTTGGCTTTACAGGTTTTTAATAAAACATTCTACATGCAAAATATCTTATAGAAAAACTGCTTGATGCTAAATCTTTTTTTTAAATTATTTTATTCTTTGTTATTGATGTTCTGTTAAGGAACTTAAACAAAGAAGTATGGCGTTTGGCTCCACTCTGCAGATACATGCCCTAGCTTGTGTTAACTTGTGTTAGCTTGTGTTTTAGCTTGTGTACCAGGTATCGGGTTCTAATTTAAACATTAACATTACACCATAACTCCTATCATTAATATTTTTTGACTAAGGCCAGCTATGCCCTTTGGAATGAACCCATGTAAGGCTTAAATGATTTAAATATGTGACCTTCATGTACAAAGCCAGTGAGCGCACCCTCTTTCAATCATACGATTATGTGTCAGGAAATAAAACATGTGGTGCTTCTGTCTTAAAAATAGATAGATACAACCTCAGACAAACAACGCTGGACTGATTACTACAATGTGTCATTACCTATTTGACACAAGCTATAACACAATGCAGAAATGTGGGTAAAATGAAGTTCTCCTTTATTTGTTTCAACAGTCCAGTATTCTCCACTCAGGAAGATTATTCACAGTTGGAAAACCAACAAGCCACTTGCAAATCCCAAAGGTGGATTTTCCAGTTCATCTAACTGTCAGAATGTGCAGTAACTAGAGAAACTGCAAAAATTCTAAGAAGAACATCTCAGCTTTTAAAGGGATGTAGCAGTCAGTTAAATATGAAAATTTATGCCAGCCCAATTAGGCATGGACAGACAGAACAGCCACTGCCAGGAGAAAGTCTGGATATGAATATGAGCATATCAGCACCAGCTGATGCAGCGTGGAAGCTGCAGACTCACATATGCTGCATGACAAAAAATATATGGTCCAGGTATTTCAATATCTATCTATTTATTTTAAATATTCAAAGGTCAACAGGAAGAAGCATTAAATCTGTTTTGTTTTAGGCTACATAATCATTCATTTTTCATGGAAAGAAATATTTTTTATAAAGATGCTTCTCTGTTATACTCCACTGAAAAACAGGGCAGACAGACTATCCATTCACCAATGTCTTCTTTTTATTTTTCCTTTTCAAAGACAGCTGATTGGTTGGGAGGTAGTCAAGCAGGGTAAATTTCTAGTAAGAAGTGAAGCATCATTACAACAACAAAAAGCCACTGTTAAACCTGCCGAGCAGTAAAAGCACCGTTCAGTCACGGAGTTGAACGTTTGTTTTTTGGATATACTCTACAGTCAAGTGTCAGTCCATGCGTCCAACAGGTAAGGCTGGACGAATGTGTGTGATACAACGACTAAAGGATCCAAAGCACACAAGCAAATCTACTAGTCAATGTCAAAAAAGCTTTGTGGCAACAAATATCATAAAACTTTGCTGAGCTGAAGCGTTGGTGTAAAGAAGAATGAGCTAAACTGTGAATAAAACAATTACTCCAAGTTACTGCTGGCTGCTAAAAGTCGTTCCACAAACCACTAAACCCTGATTTATATGTTTCATGCACTGCTTTTGCATTTTCTATCATTTTTGTTAAATGGATTTGGAATAAATAATGACATTGTGTATTGATGCTGTATGTGCCTAATTTTAAAGACCCCAAAAGATTTTTTTAGAATGGAACTGAAATATTATTTTACTTCTCATACTTTTAACTCGTAAGCAGGCTGTTCAGAGTCTGAGTTCTTTCATGAATAAAAGAGATTTTAAGCAGTTGAGCTAACCTGTGTTTGTACATAATTATTACTCTGAAAAGATCTACCCATGTTAGATCGCAACAGTTTATCATTTTAGATCCACATAATTAAAAAATCACATTCATCTACCTGCTGTATAAACATGTATACCTGTGTGTCCGGTAAGCTGCCCACATCAGAGGAGTCATGCCATTCTGATCCATCATATCCACATCCTGTCATGGTATAAACATCCCAATAAGACAACATAAGGAAAACTGAAGCAATGGAGCGCCCCCTAATGGAGAACACCAGTAAAAAATGCTGTCCAAACAGAGTGAGTGGCTTAAAACCCAAATGATGCAGAAACATGCAAAAACATCAAATCGAAATAAATGTTGTTAAATACCATAACTCCATAGACAAATCCTGTCAGACAAGTGCATGTCCTGTTGTGAAAATTATCACTGTAATATTTTTTCCCACACACAAAAAGCTGTTAAGTTTGCTTTCCTACCTGCCCTTTCGCAATAAGGTAGGCTACAATGGAAGTGTGTCCAAACTGGGCGGCCAGATGAACACAGCTGCAGCCCTCACCATCGATCAAGGACGGGTCTGCGCCATATTTCATGAGCTGCACCACCATGGACAGATGGCCTTGCCTTGGAGGAGGAAAACAGCAACAATAAAATACAGCAACAGCAAATATTTCATGCAAGAGGTTCGGGTTTAAAAACAAAAAGCAGCAGCATTTATGTAGCTATAGGGTGGTCCAGGCTAAAGTCACCTGTCCAAAGATCAGAGCCCAGTGCTTTAATGCTGCTATAAAAGTGATGGAACCTTAAGAGACTGACACAGACTGGTGTCCAGCTGCCACACTCCACCTGCCTTTGGGTCAAGGACTTCCTGACTTGACCGCCCCCAGAGGGTCAGAATGGGCCATCACATGTTCATGGCCTTCAGTTTCAGTACTGGGTCCCCACAGGGCTGCGTACTGGGCCCTCTACTGTGCACCCAAACAGTAACACCATGGTCAAACTTGCTGAGAATATTACAGTAGTGGGCTCATCACTGGGGAAGATGAATCTGCCCACAGGGACGAGGTGGAGGAGCTCCTTGGAAGAACTCCAGAGTTCCTGCTGCCATACGAGAGCTGTCAGCATCTCTCAGGACTCATCCCACCCTGTCACACACCGTTTGAACCGTTGCCATCAGGCGTTACAGGACTGTTAAGACCAAAACCAGGAGACTAAAAACAAGTTTCTACCCCACAGCTTTCAGACAAATGAATGCTGCTAAGCAAATGGTGGATGCACTGTGCAACACCTCTGCAACACTTTTTTTTTAATCACTGTTGTATCATTATAAAAATACTGATACAACTGTGCAATACTACAATTCTGTGAATTGTATGTCCATACCGCTACAACCTCATTGCTTTTACCTTAAAACTGTCCATTTATAATTTATTCTAACTACTTCATTGATACTGATATTTTATGTCTGTAACCTTTACTCTTTTCTGTAACCTTTACTCTCTTTTTAACAACTTTTTTCATTTAATACTTGCCTTCTTTAGCCTTTCTAGGACAACTAATTTCATTGTACATGCTACAATGACAAAGACTTTCTGATTCTGATGTGCTGTCTATTCTACCACGTTGTCTTTAACGTAGTTACATAACTAGCTCGTCTTTTTTTCTTGTATAAAATGAGGTTTTACAACTGTCAATAAATGGCACCTTCACCCCATAGAGCAGTGAAGATCTGACTATAAAAGACAAAAATTAACTTTGTTTTGATTTTATCTCATTGTCCGTCTGAGCCAAAACATGTTCTCGTACTCTGCATTAAAAAAATGAAAATAAAAAAACAAGATATTTATTTTCTACAAGAGAATTTGAGCAATCAATACATGAGCTGCAGAGCGCTGCTCTGAGACCGTATGTTGCTCAGAGTTTAGTAAAGGTCACTGGCAGCTGGAGGGTGACACAGAACAGCTGAGTGCCTGTGTAACAGTGATGGGGCAGATGTCTGTTGTTAAACCATTAATAATTCAGGAGGAAGGTCTGTCATGACCTCTTGTGTGTTTGGACTAGGGAGTTGGGTGTTAGATCTCATGTGATCTCCTCTGTATCTTACTGGCATCCAAAACACATGAGATAAATGATTGTTCTCATTCTGAGTTACTTTCTGTCTTGAAGAAAAAGGAAAAATAGAGAAGCAGCTCCGTGGATAGCTTATAAGTAAAGTCACCAGTTCTACCTTGTGGCCCAGTGCAAAGGTGTGGAGTTGAGGTCTCCTCCTAGCTGGTCAACTATGGCTCCCTTTGATATGTAGTACCTGCACATATAAACACAATAACCAAATGAATATTAATGCATATTCTAGCAATGAATCAGAATCTGCAAGTTAATCTAATTTGAATATGGCCTCTCTAACTAATATGGCAACAACATGCAGATAGCTAGCTGTTAATTTGAGAAGGCATGTAAAAAAAAAAACAAAAAACAAACATATTAACATCTATCATAACATGCAAAAAAAAAAAGAAAGAACCATACCGAGACCACCCTCTGGAGGTGGTCTCGGTACGGTTCCATGTGGACTCCAGTTTGGTTCGCTGCTGTTGAGAACGCTGCCCGGCCTCGATTCGGACCTACTCTGGTACGTACTTAGCTTTTTGGTCAACCGAAGCTTCCGCAGCAAGACGCCTGGTGTGTTTTTGGAAGCATAAAATTTCTCCACATGAGTTTGTTTTGGAGCCGATGCTGGTGATGGTGTTCTACACCACGTCTTCTCTGCTCCAAAAACAGCCGCAGAGTGTTCTCGTGCCAAATGCAAGTTTCATAATAGAACAGCAGCAGTATTTATGCTGCACAAAGCAATGATCATAATATACAGCTGCAAACACCAGCAGCAGAGCACAGTTCATCGT
>JBAMYA010000024.1:12857238-12873873 GCA_037176975.1 Arrhamphus sclerolepis | reverse complement strand
TGTGTGCAATGGGAGGAGGAGAGAGTATCAAGATTGAATTGTCATTGATGAAGATAATTTGATTAACTTCTATGCTGACACCACAGAGGGGCGCCAAAGACCAAACTAATGAAACAAACTTCCTAACCTCAAAAGGATAAGGTACACTGGCCTCATGTATAGAGTAGGCTATACTGCTGACATGTAGCCGATATTTCTAAACATCACATTGATTCATTCTCAATGCAGCAAATAGTTAATTTTATCTGTATTAAAAATATCAAATTAATGTACATGGGGGGGATTATTGGATTTTTATTTTATTTTTTTTACTTTTAATGCATGCCTTATTTGTATGAATATTGGATTTCTGGTCCCAATTGTATATATATTTGGCATACATATCAAATTTGTGCATCATAACAGGCGAATAAGCATTGACAAATTCTCAAATGGGGAAATCGTATAGAGTATAGAGTATATAGAATATATGCATATGTCTTAGAGTGCAAATGTATATTTAATGCATATTTTAGGGTGTGTGTGCTTGTTTTGTTTTTTACTCTTTGGAGCGTCTGCAGTTTTGTTGCATGCTTGCACAGAATGACAATAAAGTTGCATAAAATAAAGTTTAAAGAAACTTTTTAAAATATTTTTTTCTCAAAATAGTGAATATGTATTGTTGATCTTAGATGTGGTCAATTTCAGTTTCAGCTAAATCTTCAATGTACAACAATATTCAACATTGTTGATTAAAAAAATAATAATAATAATGATAATAATAATAACAATGACCGTCCATACATAGGTGAAAGATGCATGTTGCGGATGCGATGAGGCACAAATATAAATTCCTGTACATGTGGTCTCTATGTCCATACATACAGTGATAAGACAACAGGAAGACCAATTATTTAGTCGGCCAATTACAGACTAACTTTTATTAATTGCAATCGTTAATGCCAAACACTAAATAATAGGTACAGACAAATAAAACCGCTCAATATTTAAAAACAAAGAAACAAACAAAAACACTTAGTAAGCCAGTATTGGGTGTGTCCTCTTTCAGAACGAGCACAGATCTAATTCTTTGCAGATGTTTGCCATATTTAGAAGGATTCCATTCTATTTCAACTTAAGAGAGGTAGGTTCATGTATTTTCTGTTTGTATCTTAAAGAGACTAGAAAATAAACATGAATGTCATTATGAATTGCTTTTGCTTGATAAAACAACAAGACAAAGGGTCCCTAAGTCTGTTGCACATCACTGTAGATATTGCTTGGAGTCAATTGCTTATTTGAGCTATTAGATTATTTACAAACATTTTACCCTTACACAAAAGCTGGAATTTTCCATCCATCTATCCATCTGTACTCGTTTATTCCTTTGCAGGGTCATGGGGGTCCGCTGGAGTCTATCCCAGCTCTCGTCGGGTGAAAGGTAGGGGTACACCCTGGACAGGTGGCCAGTCCATCGCAGGGCTGCTAGAATTTGGGTAAAGATAAAATGTAGAAGTATAGTTGTACTCAATAATGTACATGTCTGTAAATACTATATTGTACCACACTATCTTGTCAACAACAGAGATCAAAATTCTTGGTCATTTTAACTTGATTACACCTTCACTTGTAAATTATAATGCCTCTTGCAAACACTGTTCTCTATGTGTTGCACTTGATTCAAGTGATGATTTCAAAATGTCTATTTTTTTGTTGATGAAAGGGGCAAGCAAATGTCTGTGCTTCAGCTCCCTGGAGGACTTTATCTGTACTACCTGTGGTGGAGACGAATGAATGTGCTGTGTGTCTTTCTTTTTTTATAGTGTGAATGACAGCTTGGCAGCTCAGGTGAATATCTGACCTAATCTGTGTGCAGGTGGGTGATCAGCGTAGAGAAAGGAATCGCTTTGTCATTACACGTGCTTCATGTTCAACAAGCCACTCTTCTCTTCTCTGCAGTGATTTGCTTCTTTTTCTTTTCGGGAGATTGATGCACAAAACAAAGGTGCAGAAAAGGTTTGGTGGTTAGAGATGGTTTCCGTTGATCCGCAGGAACGATTGTGGTATTGATAACATTTCAAACAAACTCATAATCAAAGGGCTTCCTGTTGAAGTTATAATCTTTTTTCTGAAATGGGGCTTTGTTAGCTGTATCATTTGGCTGACCAGGAATTATTTGGCGATAAGCTAATGGGAATGGTTTTGAGTGGTGCAGCACAACAGACTGCATAGGGGCTCCAGGTGGTGTGGCCTGTAAGGGCTCTGATGTGCAGTTCCTTTTTAATCCCAGATGACATTGCAAAATCCCTAAACCTTGTGCCCCTGTATAAGACTGCATAGGAGCAGATGATTTGCTTAAAGAGCACATATCATGTATCAAACCAAGGGAATAAGGAGCTCCACTGTTTTGCATTGAGCCTGAGACCACAGCTTATGCCCTATATGAAACATAGGTATTTACATTTGTTTAATTCCACTCACACATAAACATATTTTTCATTAGTATTAACAGCTGATTTGTTATGTTGTCATTTGTTTCAGCTCAACAATAATGATAAATATAAATTCTGCAATGCATGACGCACTTCTTGATATGGTGATCTTATTGTGTCATCAAGTGCCATCAAAGCATTCTGCTGCAATCAGCAAGCGTCACTCAAACCACAATTTGTCAACTTTATGTTTAATATGGTCGCCCAACTTTTAAATCCAACATGAATAGCACATTGTTTCCTGTGTGTGCCAACAGTCTGAGAATACTTTGGCTGTCGGTGCAGAGGAGAACAATGGTCCCCCAGTGCTCCTGTCCAGAAATAGTCTATAGCTCACTGATGGACAACATATTTCCCAATAGCAGGTGTCTGAGCCAGTCAGAGCTTGATCCTCACCATGACTGTAAAGAAAAGGGCCAGCTCGTCCAGGTGCGAGAGTACCCCTCTGGCCCTCTCAGGTTTCTCCTTCATGGAGCAGCTTTCTTTGGAAGAATGAACATCAGAAATATTTAAAACTATAAGCACTACTATTAAAATCCATATGTGAATCCCTTCATATGATGTAATATTCCATATAAATGTACAATGGCACAAGTGGTTATGCTGTGCATGATTGAAACGCTTACTGTGTTTAATTACACATAAATATATTGAAATCATTTCACTTCTTCTGTTCATGCTTTGCCCATTTTTAAAACCACAATATAAGTTCACATTTTCTTTTATATACCGCAGTAATTTGATATATCTGTCGCTCATTTTGAAAATCAGCAGGATTCTAAGCATAGCCAATCAAAATAAAACATCTAATGCTTAAAAGAGCATCACCAGCGAATGCAATAATTACTGGCATCGCAAGGAAAATGAGCTCTCAGATGTGCCGTATATTTGCCTGAGAAATTAAGCCAATTTGTGAAAATGGTGGCAGGGGGTTGAGGGAGTACAGAGTGGCTTGTAAAGATGAGTGATATCTGGCACAGCATGAAGAGAATGAGAGGTGTGCTGCCTGGTGCTTAGCTCAAATGAAAGCTCTGATTAGTGGAGCAAAGATCAAAATGACAGAGCGGTGGAGGCTTCAGCTGGGCCTTTGTTATTGATAAGTCTGTCATCTCTGCTGATATTGAAGCAGTAATGGCAGCCGATGATTAGGCCACTCCTGAGCTATTAACTACATTTCTTATCCTTTTACTGGGGCCCACGAGAGCCTGTTTGAGAGACAAAGGTGTCCTTTATGAAGCTGGCTCCTTAAACGCCATCCACCTGACCTAAAAGGCACAACTGTTACGTCTTTCTGCCAGGCCAAAGAAGCCAGGGATGAGATGCATGTCAGAGGTCGCTGTGTGCTGCTGGTTGAAATGAAGGGGTTCTGAGTGAGTAAGTTGCTGAAAGAGGACTGCAGCAAAATTACAGAAAATTGGCTGTTTTGTCAACATTTCATCAGAAGATTTACAGAAAGCTGACCCTGACCCATTCTCTCCCCCTCTTTCACAAGACTAAGGAGATTGAGTGGGTCAGAATTGACTGACAAACAAATCTCTTCTTTATTTCTTTCTCGCTTTCTCTTTCCCTCTCTGGAAGTGATATTTGATATGATCTCTTTTTAATGATCCTGAGTGGGTGAAATTACATATCCCCAACACATATTGTTGAGGCTGTTTTAGGCTGATTCCAGGGCGCACTATGGGCATAAAAAGTAATTATCAGAATGTTTCAATTCTCCAAAGAAAAGAAAACTATGGCCATTCATTTGGTGTTATTATACCATGGTGTGCATAGATCCAGTTAACTCACTTTAATATTTCTGTTTATATAATAATACAGCATGACAAAGTGTCAGATGATTATCATACGTGACATGGGAATAATATGAGTAATACATTTAAGTTAGCTTGCAAATGTGCACTGTGATTGCCACTCCAGAGGGCACTTTTGAAGGTGGGAGGGATTACATAAAAAGTTTATGAAGGTAACTTACTTGAGAAAAAGAGGAAGGGTTAAAAATAAAAAAAAAGGATTTGATTAAAATATCTTTGTCATAAGCAGCTGAGGTGTAAAATGTGAAACGTAAAAGGCCTAATTGTTGAATCCATATGACCAAGGGACAGGATTGCATACAACACTGTTTTGGTTCCAGCATTTCCATCTTCAGGTCCACGCTTTATTTCTGACCCCAACTGAGTCTGTTCTCTTGCTTTGGTATTCCCCTACAAAGACTAACAGGAATCCAAGGCTTGTTGATTTAGCCCCCAGTAGCCGGAGGCAAAGCATCTTTCATTAACGTCTAAAACCTCAGGAATGAGATACCGGCCTCACGATAAGATCTGGTAATGCAGTAACATGGAATTATGGAAGAAGAAAATTGCCATTTTGTATGTAAGCACCTGTGATCTCCCATGAAAGCCCCCTGTTCGCTGGCTTGGGTCAGTCCCAGGAGAGAGGAGTCAGCCCTGGAACACAATTTATCCTGGAGAGAAGAGATTTCAGGCTGGAGGGCTGGAGCAACGACAAAAAAAGGTGCTGCATCTTAGAGTACCAGAAATGCGTATCTGTCAGGGAATGTCATCTTCTAGCCCAAGGAGAAATGCCTCCCATGCTGGCAGCAAACGCTTTAAGGTCAATTTAAAAAAAACATATGTGAGTCAGATTTTTTGCCCCATTTTACCAGCAGCTGTGGACAAATCAGAGAGCTGCTGTGAGAATATCGTTTTTGTTCTTGCTCTTACTCCCAGAAAGGCATGTCAGACTTGCCACTTTTGGAGATATATTTCTTTTCTGAGCCTCTGTTGAGAGAACATGTCAGGAACAACAGAGTTATGTGGCATTCTGACATTTTGAATAGTCTTTTACATGAAATCTAAGGTCAAATACTGTGTGCTGTATTGGAAACCTGCAAAGAGTGCAGGTGTTTTGCTTGTGGCAAAGGGCCCAAAGAAAAAAAGTGTCACTAACTGTGTACCTTGTTCATCCTGTAGTCAGTGGGAAGGCGAAGGAAAAGCTGCTCTCATTCCCAAATATCTCTGATTTGTAAGTTTAGAATTGTAACTATCAGTTGTAAGTTGAGCATTTCCCCCAATTCTGTGGTAGAATCATCAAAATGTTCCATGTTGTTCACTGGCTTAACATAAAAAAATAAAAAAAAATGAAAAAAACATGTTCAAAAAGTGGTTGTTAATGAATGTTCAGTGTAAGAAGAATCAACTGGAAAGAAGAGGCTGGAGGGGAGGCAGAGAAAAGTCTTATTGTGGCAGAACTGATGTGTTTTTGTCTCCTCTGGATAGTTTCTTCATCACCTCTTTAAATTTTAAAGCATTTGGCACACAGCCTGTGGCAAGTTCTCTTGAGGAAGCACTATAGCAATGAGGGTCAATGGTGCCATAAATCTTAGACCGTCCACTTTGGAATCCAACATGGACACTTGAGATATGCATATTTTATAGAATGTTCATGTCAGCGTGTCTTGAATCTACAAGTAAAATGTATGCGATATAAGCACGCACAGAGCCGTTTATCAGTGGGACATTCTTATCGCTAAATGTGCATAATGGGTGGGGAAAGTGGAGGGGTGTCATGTTTTTGCACCTCATTCCAAAGTACTGCAATAAGTGACATAACTTTGGTTTGAACATAAGGATGACACTCACACTAAAAGATAAGCTTTACCTCTTTAACTTCCTTCCTTTTCCGCAGCTGTTCAACTTGGTCTCACAGTAAAATACCAGGCAAAGAAATTAAACTACTGATTTGTCCACAGACACAATCACCTGCCAATGTCGTGTGTTATGAAAAAAATAAATAAATAAAATAAACCACATTATGAACCTTGAATTGCTTCCTTCCCTTCCTATCCTTTTTTTGTTTGTTTGTTTGGTTTTTTTTTTGTTTTGTGAAGAAGAGAAACATAGTGCAAATCATTGTCTCAGCACTGGTGCGGCTGTAGAAGAGAGGACCAGAGGACCCGAGCAGACATTGGTCAAGATGAAACCACGCCACGTCGAATCTAAATTGAAAAAAAAGACAGCTACAAAACATAAACATATTGGGTTCATAATGTTTAAAAAGAAAAAGAAAAAGTGAAAGTAAATTCATTTATTTTTATTATTATTATTTACCTTTTCTATTATTTTAACTACTTTTTCGATACCATCACGACATTTTCTGATTTGAGCTTGTGGTAAGGAGGAAAACGCTAAACATATATTGTGTAAATAGTTTCTTGCAACATAGAGGGTATAAGTTCAAGACAATATTTGGAGGCTGCAGGACTGACAGTAATTCAATTAGACAGGAATCCTCACCCATTCCGTGGGTCAAAGTTATCCATGTTAATCAGCAGAGACCGGAGATATATAAGCTTCTGGTTTCCTGCTGGGGCTACTCTGTCTGTCTGTGGGCTGCTGCCAGAGTTTGTATTTCATATTGAAACTTGTTTTAATGTAACATACCGTCATTTAAAAAAAATAATAATAATAATTAAAAATGGTCAGAAAAAAAGGTAAATATGATATTACTTTTGCCTGAAATTCTTAACAAAATGAATTTTGAATGATAAGTTGAAAGTTCGTCACAGCATTTTTTACTAACTGTAAATCAAAATTAAATTAGCTACCAGGATTTCTTTTTTCTTTTTTGAAGATTTTTCTCTGATAACATCTGTGCCAGTGAAAAGCATAAACAAACTTCAGCATGTGACATCTCTAATATAGTCCATACAGTTAATCTTTTACACGAAAGGCTCTTATGTCTTCTCTGCACCTAAATGCGTTGCTTGTAGTAATTGTTTTGAAACTATTGGAATAACATTGATCTGGTGGCACATTTTCTTCAGTTAAATGTCTAGGATGTGGCATATTCAGTGTCATTGTCTTGTATTTTTACAACAGACAGGGAAACTTTCCTATCAACCTTTCAGATTCATATTATTTGGTTTTCATTGTCTTAAAGACTGCACCTCTACTTCTATATCTCAGAAAGTGAGCATGAGTATGTCCTGCACACAAAATCAGCGTAGAGATCATAAACATAGTAGTCTGTTCAAGTGGTTTCCTGAACAACACAGCGAGCTGTGTCCTCACAGTGACCCTCAGAGTACCATTGTAAGGATATGGCTGTCGTCTGGACACTTTGCACCCCAGGGGATGTCTGCCGAAAGTAATTACTCCGACCAGGATGCTCTCAGCTTGGTTATAAGAAAATTATCTACTGTTTAAGAAAGAAGTATGTCAGTTCTTAAGATAAACCAGACAGAAGCCGAGGTTGGTTGGTATTAGGAGTCTGATAACATGTATACGAGAAATAACTGGATCTGAGAGAGAATGATTCGGTTACTGTAACAACTTGTGTGCAACTTTGTTGCTCCAAGAACAGGTGGATGCTTCAGAAGTTGAAAGAGTTAACATAAACCCACACAGGGAGGACAAGGGCCAAAGCTGTCATCCTGCCTTTCAAATGAAGTGGGGGATTAGGATGGAGGTGAAACCATGCTGAGGATCACAGTGACAGCAGATGAAGGGAGACAACACAAACTCCTGTGGAATTCACAAGCATCCACAGAAGGATAGATGGTTGCCATGAGAGTGCTGGAGTGCTCGCTCAAGTATTTTTGGTAATGTGAATCTCACACCAAATGCCTGTGGTAGTGATTTATTGGACTCTGTTGAAGAGAAAATTATATTTCTAAAAGGATCTTAGATGTTAAATATTCTTTTTAGTTGACAAAGTCACCAGGGAGCAAAACAAATTGATGAGTGAGTCTCTGTACTTTGAACTCAATCAGTGGTGAGACCAGAGAAACCCTGTATGCCACCACTGTTACAACTTTGATATTAGTACAAGAAATTATGTTTTACAAACTGCAACTGGAGTTTGGGATTGTCCTGTGTGCTTTGGAGTCTTCCATTTTTTATTTATATATTTAAAATTTTGCTGTGTTTCTCCTGCTTCTGGGTTTAGCTGTGGTGGTCTCCCTGTGATGGCAGTTCGTCCCTCCACAGTCACGCTGACTCGACTAGCCCAGGCTCAGGTATCTCCTCTAACCTCCCCTTTGTCCTGCTTTAAAATAGGCTCTTTTGTCTGCTGTTTTCTGCAGGTCATTGTGAGGAGCGCGTCTTAGTGTCAGCTTTAATTCACACTGTAACCCTAGCCGTGATGCCTCCCAACTATCCACGCTGGCTGCCTGGTATTCAGCTGCTCCTTGGAGAGCTGAGGCGGCATTATTTCTCCTCAATGCTCCATCTCATAACTGCACCCAAGGGACAACTTACAAACTTTGTTGCTTAATTATTTAAATGACCCCTTTATCAGTGTCTCTTGGAGCTCACCTATGAAGCCCAACCTGACAAATGATGCTCTGCGGACATACAAGAATATGTTGCCGTTGTTTTTAGTCATTGCTGTTTAAAGTACTCATTTTTTTTCCATCCATGATTACAGATTTTGTTGCAGTGCTTTTGAATTCTTTAATGTTATAACATTAATACATTTATTCATTTAATCAACAATAACAGGGGACAGCTCAATTGCCTGCAGTATCTTGGCAGTATTTTTATAACCTTTTACCTTAGAATGAACTGAAGTTTGAAAAAAAATGGAGGCTGTAAAATAGAGTAGCAATGAAGGAAATGCACAAAGAAACAACATTGGTATTTTTCTCTTTGGAGCTTAACCTTAAGATCCCAGCTGGGGAGATACAGCCTCAGGCTCTGTCTGACTGTCCACCCTTGAAGAGGAGAAGAAACAACAGAGAGAAGAAAAAAAGGAGGCTCATGTTAAAACAGCAAACATTATAACCTGATATCAACACTCAGTTGGGGTTCTCTTTACTTCTGGAGTTTCTGTTTTTCTCTCCTGGGAGGGTGCAATCTATAAGGGCTTCCTCAAACCATCCGCAAGGCTAAAAATAAATCTCACATACAGTACGGTGGTGTCAAGAGTTTAAAAAGCATTCTCATGGAAGCGTAGATGCCTTCATATAAGGACAGAAGGAGTTGGATTTATGTCCAAGATATTTCTGACAGAATCAAAAAAGCTGTGAGGTGGAATACAAACCATTATGTTAAATATTTGACCAAATACAATCTCTGGACAAAATTACTTTAAGACAGATATAAAAGATGCAATTGTTGGTGAAGTGGTAGATTTGGAAGCAACCATGGTAAGGGAGACTTTTGACTTCCGATCAGTGAGGACCGAGTCTCAGTTGTGACTGCTGTCTTTTGGAATGGAGGGGAGGTTTGTGGGAGCTCGTCTCAGGCCAGTACCCCTGCTCAGCTCACATTCTCTGGGTGAACCTGTGTCCTCTGGGCCAGTTGGGCGGCACAGTCTCATGTCTCAAGTCCTCACAGTTCACTGGGCCCTTTAAAGTGAGCACACCCACCGGGGGCCCTCAAGACTACAAAAACTACAAACACTGGGCTGTCCAGGCTCTTATCTGAGACACACAGATGCACACTTGCATGCATGCATTCACACACATATACCAACTGTTAACTGCCCATTTATCTTCAATACAAAAGAGAGGCATTGGCAAAGACAAAGGTGTTATCTATCAAGGTTACTTGCAAGGCACTGTAATTTTGACCCTCACAGGAACCAGTATGACCTACAGGAAGCATAGGCAATAGTCATCTTTTTTTCAGAGAAGAGATACAGATCCCGAGATACTTTTTGGGAGGGCAATGTCAGAGAGCAGATCACTTTTCAGACACGGCACACTCCGGTGAACATATGTAGCAAGATCAAAGTGACCCCTTTGCCTACCGCAGTGCATCCCCAATAGATCTGACAAAGTGCCCCCATTGTGTGACCCTGACCCATTACTGATAATGGATCGCCACCAGAACCGCCCCCTTTGGAGGCCGAACTGGTCCTGCACACAGAGCTGCAGTCTTTGCCTGGAGCAGCGGCATTGATGAACACACATGATAGGACATGTCAACTTTCATGCAGACTGACAGCCTCCTTCGGTACCAGTGTCACTATTCTCACAACAAACCTTCACATATCAGTCTAAATATTGTTGTACTAAAGCTTGTGTTCATTTAGACCTGTTGGAGTATTGGACATTTGTTAGATTTTCATCAGAACTTTTTGTTTCATTTTTCAAGGAAACATATAAATGATTTTTAACATTTTTTTTTAGCACACAGAGTTTACTCTAAAGTCCAAATGCTTTACATAGGTGCCACTATATCATTTATTCTGCCCCTATTTGAATTATATAATGTTGTACGCTGTCCTGACATGAAATATTCTTGAATTATGTTTCTATTGGTATGATCGGGCTTTGTGTGTGAAATATTTCAATGGTGTTTCAGAGTTGCTTGTGTTCTGACAAATATGTGAACACACCCACGAACACACAAACATTGACACATAGTGGTTTTTTTCTCTTCTGTTCTACCCTGTCCACAGCCTCAGGCATGTTCTCAGTCCCGCCCTCTCTCATAATTACCTCAGTGATCAAGGTTAGAGCCGTAGTGAAGCACACTAACCCTTTAACCTTTGGTGAACTCTCCCATTAGTCCACCTTGGAAGCTGATGCAGGGTGTCAAACACTGTCTCCCACAACAAGCCAGCGAATTAGTCTTGGCATGAGTTTGAGAGAAGGGCCCGAAGGGCTCCTGTGTCCCTGTATGAATCACGCGATGCAGCAGAGACAGCAAGAACAAGAGGGGGTCAGAAATGCAGTGTTATCAAACACTTGCACCCCCCACGCCCCACTTGCTAAACCCCCTGCTTGGACTTACAGAAACAGGACAGACCCCCACTACGCACCCTGCCATTCTGCCGGCCCCGAGGGCTCCTTCAGAAAAGCTCAGGAATTCAGAATGGGGATACGACAAGGTCTACAGCTGGGAGGAGAATTTCTCCCATCCTTCGTTTCGCCTTCTCATTGTCTGGAGCTGGCATCCCCGTGTTCTCTGTCTGGCTCCACTGTTCTCCCAGTGCAGTGTTTTGATATTGGTTTTGCTCAAGGGCAAGGGTCAGCTGGGTTGTGACATCTGAGTTTGACGGGAAATGAATTGCAAACAGCGATCACGATAAAGGTGAAAATTTAAACTCTGTTTGACTCCGAAAGAAAAACAGAGTGGAAGAACAGATTCTTTGTCATTAGTAAGTGTGTTAATCAGAATGATATCATGCCCACAGTTATTAAAAAGAATTCTTAGAATGAATACATGACTAGTTATTTTGGCGTGTGTGGTCTACAGCCATCTTAATGTTGTTGTGAGCTACAATGTCCAAGTGCTCCAGTGCTTATCTTGGCCTGGTTGGAGAATTACTGGAGGTGGATGGAAGTGCAAGATGACCAATCCAGGGTTCTGCTACTTTTTCTTTTTACACACGATGCAGCATTTTTATTTATTTATTTTACACCTGCAGTACACAGACTGCTTTCCAGGGGGCACTATTGAACTAAGAGAAAGACAAACTTGTAACATTTCAGCTGTGTGATGGGGCTCAATATAAGGAGAGCAAAAAAAAAAAAAAATGTAAATAGTTACTTACTGACAACTCTTGAATATTTCATCAACATAAATACTCAATCTACAGCTGAATTAAGGGTAAATTTTGGTCATCATTTGAAATATAAAATTGGCTTTGTGTTGCATCTTACGTCTTTTGGATTTAATGATCTGCTGTGATTGAGTTTTTACAGGGAAACGGATCAGATAAACCACATTTAAGAAGAATTAAGTGATATCAGTTTGTTCTTCCTTGTTTTATGAGATATGGGAGGATACATGAACATGCATTATATTTTTATATTCAAATGTACTAAACACTCCTTAGAAAAATCAGGGTTATTTTATTTTATTCATTTCATTTTATCTTATCTTATCTTATTTGTCCGTATTAATAAAATGCTGCCAGTATTGACCTCCACATCCTAATCTATAGACAGTAAACAGGTTTGGCATTAAAGATCATACAGCTCGATCTCAAAATCTTCTTGACAACAGCACAGCAACAAAATGAAAGGACTGTTCACAGCTGAGGCCACAGACCTGCCCTCTGCATAGAATTCAGCTGGTGTGATGGACAGATGAGATGGACTGGGCAGATATTAAGAGTGGGAGTAGGATATGGACTGGGATGCAGATGAGGTTTGCCGGGGCGTGGAGGTGGGGGAAGGGGTGAGTAGCTGCCTGGGAGAGTGAGGGATGGCTGGGGGAGACCGGGCGAAAGGCAGTATGCAGGTGGTGACTGGCTGGTGCTCCTCAGCTGGGCTGGCCGCCAGCTTGGCCCCCAGGTGCCCAGCTTTGAATTCAGCCCTTTGTGCTTTCCTGAGTAGGTCGGACAAATTCATGTCTCATCATACACCGAGATAGCAGTGATACAGGATAATGACTCAGCTGCAGTTTCAACTCTGTCACCTCTGCTGCAGAAAAAAAAGGAAAATAATAATACTAAAATAATAATCAATACAGCTTATATCATATAGCATGTGTGTGTTGATCTCCTTAGTATTAAAAAAAGTAAATTTATATTTGTATATGCAATATTCCAGCCATTTAAAAAGTTTATAGCATTTCTGCTGGGTAATTTTAACAGACGTGGGTGTTTTCCTGTGAAAGATGTAAACCATTACATCAACATAGTCATTCAAAGTAAATGGTTTAAATAGAGTAACTTTAATTTCAGTGGATTCATGCTAATCATGCAGTATTTGAGTTTTTTTTTTTAAACCTCATATCTGAATTGCAATGAAATGACAACTAATAAACCTATATGAAAGCTCACACAGTTGTAACCTGAGAATGCACACACATACATGCACACGCGTGCACTGCGTTCTAGATCATTTGGAAAGGGCCAGCATGTCAGTGGCCTGGGTGGCAGCCCACTTAGACCCAGTCGGACCAGTGGACGGGCTCTAATGAGAAGCAGGAGCAGAAAAGTGGGAGGCTCTCTGGCTCAAGGGAAGGGTCACATGGGGTTAACTATCAAAGATGAGTGCAAACCTATCCCTGTGGAAACGATTCTGAAGAAAACATCACCCTGCACATGCTAAGCTCCCCAAACTGGGAGTTCCTCAACTTAATTAATCCAAGACACAACATCCTCCCCCTCTGAACAAAAAAAAAAAAAAGTGCTTTGGTCATCAGAGGACTGAGCGCAAACACACTAAAATGTCATGGTCATTTAGCTTGAAGACATTCTTCAGACACTGGTGTTCATTTTTCTAATATGCCAAAATGGAAAGAGTTAATCACACGCTTATCACTAAATCGAGTCTAATAAAGGATTTTTCAACAGCCCGGTCTACACACATCCAAAAATAAAATCAAATATTTGTGATGTTTGAGATGCTTCTTAAACAATAACTGGGGGATACCCCCTTGTAGATATGGGTTACCACAGGAGAAATGCAAAAGTAAATTTATGACTGGACTTGGAAAGATTTGTGTGGGTTTACTGAGAAACACCCAACAAATTTTGGAAACATCACTGTGATAGACAGTTAAAACCCACAGGAAAATAAAAACAGATGTGGATGTCTAGAATTAAGGCCGTCAGAACCAGTGACAGAACAGAAGTCATCTAGACAGTTAATTTTTACAATGAATAACTGTCTTCTGTTGTTTATTGCAACAGAGTGATTAAAACCAAAAGTTTGCCCAATTTGTCAATTTTTCAGATTCTCTACTTTCAAATAAACTACTTAAATCATCACAAATTATACAGTTGTTTGACTCTGGAACACAGCTTGTTGATATTTAAGGTTTTTTAAAAATCAGCTACATTGATCTGGCTCATGTTAGCTGTCAGCAGCTATTGTCACAGGCCTTATTGTGTAAATCCTTGTTCTCAAGCACATTCAGGACATACACTAAAATCTAAGATACACAAAACAAAGCTCTGTAGAGGTTACAATTGGAGAGGAAAACCATATCAAAGCAAACTTTATCTTTCAATAATGAGAGTTATATGCTTCAGCAACCCACTCTCTGTGCTCAAAGCGACTAGCTTAATTTGAAATTGATCCTATCTCCCCAGTTCGACGTTTGATGCATCTCTCACAACCTTTCGTCACAGCAACACATTAACTTCCCTCCACATGTCCAGACAAGGATTTCACTGGTAATGGCTCTGTAATGGCCTGCAGGTCCTTGGGAATCAGCTGTAGGGACTATATTATCGGACAGTCACCTCTTGACTGACAGTTTGTGTAAATCTGTTGAATTTGCCATGAGGCAAGTGGAACGGTCTGCTCAATCAGCCAAATGGAAAACAGGACCACAAAGAATGAAACTGATGAAAGCGAAAGCAAATATCTTACAATAGGAGGGGAGACATTTCAGCAGGCTGGTGTCAGTTCAACAGGCAGGACGTTCACCACCGATGAGCATGTGGAAGGTTAGAAACTGAAGAAATACAACACAATGGTCATTGGCTAATTGGGATTGCATCACAACATTATGGTACTGCTTCTTCAGTGCAGTATGGAAAGTAGAAACTAACTTACAGTTTATATGAAGTTGTTTCTCCAGTATATATCTAACTCAGATAATTTTACTGTTTCATATGGAGTATCTCACTGAGATCATTTAGCTTTTAGATCATTTCAAACTGAAGTCATGCTGAAATTTAAGATCTCAGACACCACAAATTAATTTAGTCTTATCACCGTGATGCCATTTGCTGGTATATCTTTGTTGTAAACACTAAAGATAGCTGGCACCTGTCTCTGCATATGCAGCACAGCACTGGCACCCCACTGCGCTTTGCATATTTATATTTTAATTGTATTTCTACCTGCATGGTCTATTAATGCTGATCTGTTCCAATTGCTGAAGTGATTCAAATGTGCCATGTCCCCCGTCAGGTCTGCTGAACATGCAAACGAGAGTGCAGAGGGATGGCTTGCTATCTTGGAAAGAAAAAAAAAACATTAATATATTAAAAGTGGTACTTTGTATTATTTGTTCCAGTATGAACTGTAAATATGTTATATTGCAGCAGTGGAAGCATCAGTGCATGGAGTCAAACTAGTATATGCAGAGAAACAAAGCTGATGCATTGGTTTGGGAATATTGTTTTTGAGGATTAATAACTTTGTACCTCCCTAAATGACTATCAAGTGTTTTTTATCTTTTACATCATGCCACACAGACTGAAAACCTGAACCAAGTGGATGGAATTCAATGTTCCCAAGGCAAGTTGACAAGAAATGTCAAGAAGAGACATGCACCTTCAAAGGTAAAGCCACAGGCAAGGGTTTGTGGTTGGGTTTCTGTGTGATGGCAGCTTTCTGTCAGGGCTTGCTGCCTCCACCTGCCTCTTGTATTAAAGTACCTGAAGAAGAAAATCAAGCTGGTTTGAAGGCTGACACCTCCAAAAGTTGTCATGTAAGCCAGAAACGCAGACCAACAACTTAAAGGAGCATTTCAGTTAACTCAACCCTGGGTCTATTATTAGACAGCTGGGAGTAAACTTTTGTTAGGGGCCAACATCTGTGCACTGTGTGTCCATGTCACTGTGCAGTCACAGAATACACCCAAAGCACTTGCAGGCAGTGGAGTTTCAAACAGTAGCTGCTGTTTTGAGTTTCTTTCTACGCCTCAAAAAATGGCTACTGAAAACAAGTTGTAACTCCAGTTTTATATTTAGGATAGTTCTTTCACTTTCAGTACTCTGAGCACAGTTGGAGGTTAAACTTGAAATGTTGCAGTTTAGGTAGTATTGTGCTAAAGTGCTGCTAAGTTAGCTGTATGCTAACCAGCAATGAAATTACCGCAGTCATGTGAACACTTCTTTCTTGCAATAACTAAAGCCAAATGCACAGTTGTGTGAATAAAAGACAGGAAAATGTAACTTAAAACAGATTTTGGGCTGTGTTTGAATTAACTTGATTTAACACGTAAGCTATTAGGAGGATATCTTGCTCCTACAATGTATAAATTTCTGCCCTTCATTTACGATTTTCACATTTCACTTTAAAAAAAAACCTTACTTAAAAAACAAAACAAAACAAACAAAAAAAAACAACCTTGAAAAACTCAAAGTTTCTGCATATTCCCAGTCCTCATGCCACAATGGTTGTCTTTTTTTTTTTTTTTTTTTTTTTTTTTCCAGTATTTCCTTAGCTTCTAGTTTTTTCTTTCCCCCCTGTATTAGCCAAACAACACCAACTGCTCTTAAAAAAGAGCCCAAAAACCAC
>JBAMYA010000024.1:12813937-12848564 GCA_037176975.1 Arrhamphus sclerolepis | reverse complement strand
GCGTTTGAAACCTCGGGGGGAGATCTTTCGCAGACTTGGTGGGGGTGTTTGTTTGTTTTTTTTTTTTTTTTTTTTCTTTTTTTTTTTTTTTTTTTTTTTTTTATTTCCCTCATGTATTAGTCAAACAATACTAACTGCTCTTGAAAAAGAGCCCACAAGCTACATAACAAATTTAGTAACACAGAGCATTTTAAAACAGGGTTTTACTTAAAACCTTAAAATTTTATTTCAAGGTCCTACTTGGTGGTTGGAGCTCAGCGCTAAGAAGTCAGGTCTCATTTGTCAGCAAAGGAAGTCAACAGAGCGCTTTCACTGAGGTGGGCACAGTGAGTCTGATGACATGCATGACAGTGGGAGTGAGGAACATGCAAACTCAGACGCTGCTGTGCTGCTCTGGGAGCCAGCCAGTCAGTGCCCCAAAGGAAGCACGAGCACGAGGACAGCGAAATTCTGGGGGCTTGTTCCGATGCACCACCGTGAAGGTCTGGCCAAGCAAGAGCCCAGGGAAACCTGAGCTTGCTGCAGACCCACACATGCTGATATGCACAGCAGAGAGAAGCATACCCGGCTGGGGAGAGGGCAGGGCTGAGGCCAGGGACAAGAGCAGATATTACTCTTTAGAAAAGAAAAAAAAGGCATCATAATACATGGCTGTGTTCTCCTCTGTGGCTCCAGTTAGTTGACTGACTGCAGTGTAATCAATATTTACTTATAACAGCCACACTGGGAGGTCACAACCTTTGTTGTTCATGGCTGGTTATAATCCTGAGTTAGAGCACATAGATCCTGATCTTTTGAAAATAATAATAAAAAAAAAAACAAAAAAAACTCAATGAGCAATTTCATTGAAGTGATGAGTCATGGTACATACACCAAATAACTGCTGCAGCATACATATGTTGGCATGTAGCTCTACATTCAGTCAGAAACAACCTGTGCACTTTCTTTTTATTGAAGTTTATTTTTTGTATGGTCAAACAATGTTTTCTACTTGTGGCAAAGCCTTAAAGGTCACACTGTCTTTATTACACTCAACATTTCATCTTTAAATCTATCTTCATTAAACACAAAGGGAGGACAATGGCCTTCTATGAACTCCCAACACTTAACCTCGCCAGCCACAACAATATTGTAAAAGTGCAAATCTCTCTCCAAAATGGCCCCACAGTTAATAATTAAGCCTTGACATTTGGGGAAGACACCAAAAAATCCATATGGTGAGATTTACTAACCTTTTGAAACGCTAGCGAGGGATGGCTGTTAATCCTCTGTTTATTTGGGCCGTTTTGCTCCTTATAATAAAACTGTCAAAAACACACCAAATGGCCGCGCGGCACACAAAGGATGATTGCCTGTTGGTGGCTGCACGAGAGCAAGAGGGTAATCAATGCTCAGCACATCAAAACTCAATTAGAGGAGCGCAGTCTCAGGGTGGATTTGACAGAAAGACAGGAGAAACAAATAATATTCATATGTAACACTATGGATTATTTTTCTCATGATGAGCTGATAATCATATTGGTTTCCACAACACTGAAAAAGGTCACATCAGGGCAGAGTAGCACTGACCTCTGTCTTCTGAAAATACTGACTATCGTGTAAAAAAGGTCATGGAGAAGGTAAAAAAAACCCCAGTGGTCTTTAAATGAGCTCTCTGCAGTAGATAGTGGTGGTGGTACCCAGCTGACAATGACAGGCTGAACTGAAGCTTTTTAGAGTATATCTTGGAATTACTTTTAATTGGAATCAATTTCTATAAACAAACAAAAGGCATGTAATGCAACAGACTTCTTTTATATCTTCTGAGGTGAAGGACAGAGGTCAAGCTGTATTTTAGATCAAACATCTGTCTTAAGTCATAGATGGTCGGTATAAAACCTCTCATAGGAGCCGTTAAGAGTATACAATAAATAGGGTATACATGACAGGATGTGTGCTAAAAACAGGGCTCCTACCAGTTTGGTTTAGCCCTCACTGGCTGTTGACTTTCAGATTTACTGTCCACACTTAGCTCTGAATGTACACTGCAAGTAATTTATCAGACTCACAGATGAGCTCTGTCAAAACAAATATATATACATATACGTATACAGCTCACAGCCAAACTTTTCCTCTGCTAACATACATCCAAAGGTAATGTTTATGAGAAGTGTCATGAACTGCAACTGTGACCAAAGTCATGAGTGAGCCTGACTTCTTCAAGTTAAGAGAAAGAAAACCCTAACTACTACTATTTCTTTTTCTTTTTCTTTTTCTTTTTCTTTTTCTTTTTCTTTTTCTTTTTCTTTTTCTTTTTCTTTTTCTTTTTCTTTTTCGTGTTCTCTATTTGCTGAAAGATAACTCAAGGAGTAAATGTAAACACAAGTATGAATTAGCTTTGCATAACAATAGAAAACAGAAAATAATCACTATTCACTCGTCACTTGAGTGAAATCTGTTTATCTTGTGGTTGGATCTTCATTATTAAAAGGGAATGCCAAAACTACATGTGTACAAGAGCATAAAATATTATACTCAAACTGCTGCACAGCCAATAATAATGGAGTTGATTCGTTTTGTGGTTAGTTAGAATTCTTGCTGCACCTTTGATTCCTTTCAAGGCCTTCTAACTACCTGATATGAGTTCAACCAAGAAATGTACGTTCATATCAAAGTGAGTTTTGTTTTTGTTTTGTTTATTTTATTTTATTAATTAATTTATTTTTTTGTTTATTCTTTTCTTCATTTAATTTTATTAAATTCTTCAGCCTGAGCTCATGTGTTTAACAATGTCCATTTTGTCAATTATAGTACAATTTATAGCAGGATATGCTTTTTAGGTGCAGTTGCCTCACAACAGACAAGCTGAGACATGAAACGTGGTAATAAGTAGTTCCCATGTTTTGTTTTTTGTTTGTTTCTTCAGATCCATTGCTTTTGTTAGTACCCATTTTTTCAAAAGAGCAAGATGGTAACAGTCAAATAGCCAAACGGCAACACGTGTTCACAGACAACACAGTATGAGATCATGTCTTTTTGTAACAGCAAGTTCATGTAATCTTCTGTCGAAACAAGTTGCTTTTTTTTGCAACCAGTTTGCTTTACCCCCTTTTGTGGCGTTTAGAAAGAATGGAACTGCTCACTGTTCAGACATTGGGGCTGTTTTCAAATCATTCATAAAATCTGTGACAGTGGACATTCACATTTTTACCATCCATCCAACATGACATTGAATGTAGCATAAGCACTATCTCATATAGAGCTGATGGCATGGCAGTGGAAATGTTAAAATATAATATATTTTGATTATGAATGGCATTATAAATTTTGACACTACGATTTTGACACTTGCCGTAACTATGACATTACTTTAGTTAGCAGATAAAAAAGGAAACTTTGTCGTGTCCCAAGTGCCTGGGGTTGGAGAGAGTGCAGGACTTTAGATTCCAACATCAAGGGAGAGGCTCCTGGAGGTTAGGAGTGCTGGCTTGTGTTAGACCTTAAGGTCATCATTCCTTCAGCTAATGCCCCTGGCATCACCTTCCTCCTTCACTTCAAAAACCCTGGCTAAATTCCTAGACCATGTACCAATAAGCACTAATAATGCAGAAAAATGAAAACCAAAACAGATGGACTCCAATAGTGGTGGGGATTACTGAGCCCTATCCAGGGCTCTATCTACACCCCTGGGCACTGAGAAGTGAATCCCACACCATCTTTTTCTCAGCATAGGAACAAAGGTAGTAGGTGGAAAAACAGTTGCAGCAATATGTTTACATGTCTCTGAAATGTCTATGAAGAAGTTCAAACGGTCATCTGTTTCAATACATGAGTCAATGTGAGACATTGTGGATTACACCTGAGCCATCTTTGAGTTGTGGTCTTCTTGTATTTCTCTTATTTATTTATTTTTTAAATATCATAAATAAAATCTTGTCCATGTGCAGTATCTGCTCATATTTTTGGCGTTGCAGTGCTCTGCACCTGAATTATTATAATAAGAGACACCCTCTGTTGTTACTGGATCTACAGCATGCACGCACTACCTTACACAGTGGCAGCAGTGTCTTGTGCTTCTCACTGACACAAGAAAGCTCCACACTTCTGCGAGGGCATACTTGGATGTTTGGCTCTAACCCCTCACTACAGCCCAAACTGCGGTTTAGTCACTGATTTGATTATACACAAGCCCTCAAGGCTCAAAGAATATGTGTCAGACATTGGTTAAAAGTCTCCCCGAACAATTAACCACACGCCATGGAAAATGCCCAGTGAAAACACCCAAAAGCTCCCCCTCTGTTCCCACTGGAGATGGGCTGTGAACTCCAGCGAACGCTGTGAAATCATGAGAAGAAATCTAGACTGTACTGAACCCACAAGTGTCTGAGTGTCTTTGGCCTGGCAAGGCATGTGGGTTTGGTTAGTTAAAAAAAAACGTAATATTGGTCTGTTGTAAATGCAATGTTGAGAAATGACAATTGCAAATGTCAATTACAAGTACAATAAATCCAAGACGAGTGCCCTTTTAAAATAGTAGAGTTGCGTTGTTTGAATGAAGCCCTGCCTGATGGAATGAGCATGATGAAATGAGGTTGGGATGTGCAGCCATGTTGTTCACTCTGCAGCTACTGTCTTCAGTTCATGCTGTGCTTTTATGGGGCAGAGGGTCAGAGGCTTGCTTTAAATTATCCCGAATAACAAACCCAGCTCCATATGTTTCTCATGGGCTGGGCAAAGAGAAGCTAAAACCTAGGAGTGTAAATGAGTCACAAACTTCCAATTGTGTCTCAGGTGGAAAATTTCAGGATTTTGGTTATCTAATGAAAATATTATTGATAGACTCATTTCCTATGTGGTGCCAGAAAGGCAGAAGAGTAAATGTGTGAACAGTGTACTGAAGGGCGACTCTTAACTCTCCATGAATTTGTGTGTCTCCGGCTCAGGTTTCGAGGTGACTGTTTTCATATCGAGGCCACACTTACCTCAACCTCTTTAGCTGATTCACGCCCAAAGAAAAAGTGGCAGTATAGTTGACATTCATTCATCTCTTTGACTGGCAACTGGGGACATGAGCTGCGGAAAGTCAGAGGTGAGGAAAACGGTGAAGAAAAAAAAAAAAAAAAAGCAGCAGAAAGTGGATTGGAATATAGAATGTAGAGGGAAATTGTTAATAAAATGTGCAGCAAGCTGTACTTTTGTTTTTAGCTCAGTCTGCTCCGTTTGATTCTCTGCATTTAGAACCTGAATGCAGCACGATAAAATCTCGGGCAATGCAGATACACTTTGTGAAATTGTAGGAGGGATTTGCAAAGAAACAAATGAATAAATAAGTAAATGGAATCCAAACGGAAGCATCAAAAAGAGCTGAAGCACTAAGCTCAATATGAAGCTAAATCGTAGGTTCAGGCTGAGCAAACAAGCGGCTGTTATGTATTTAGTATGCAGGCATAAAAGTGGCATTCATGTTCTCTGGTTTGTCAGCCTAAGATTAAAGCAGTCCAGCATGCTTAAATTATTTTTATGCTCTGCTGCAGTTTTGTTAAACACAGTGCAATTTCATACTTGTATTATTAAAAAAATGTTGTACATTTTTGATTCACCTTTTTGTCAGTTGGGCTATGGGAGTGTGTAGTTTAAGACAGTAACTGAAATAAAAATATTTAGAAAAATTACCATGTTGGAGAATTTATGGTTGTTGAGGGTTTCATGTCACATTTCCACTACAATGTCAGCTGGAGGACCTTCAGTCCTCTTTTCCACCGAGACACCTCTCTGTAAGCTCACCTGGTGTGCCCTGAAAAGGGTAAGTTTCAGTCAATTGTACTATCTATTCTCTGCAAACATAACGTGTGCGTAGCAGGCCCATCCATGTTTACTGTAAATGGGAGTCTTTGTCATGTCTGTTTACTCTGTGTTTCGTACTTGAATCCTTATGTATAGCAGAAACCTGATGCAAACCTGCCCATTGTTCTCATGGTGCTTGGGTCATACAGAAATGCACACACACAAGTGCTTGCTCATCTGACATTTTTAATGAATTGATTTATTTTTTTTATCTGTCTAGCTGTGTTGTATACCTGTCATCAAGGTGTTTGTTTGCAAATTATCCTGACTTTTGTCAGCAACTATCCTAAGAGGCACTGCACAATTACATCATCTCAGCGGGACGTGTTCATCTGGTCCTTCAGCACAGGGACAGCTAGCCAAGGTTATTAAACCCTGTCTTGGGTATGACATTAGAAATATATTGAGTCACAGTAACACAGAGCACCACAAATGTTTATGAGTGTGGTCATGTGACTACACAGACAGTGCGTGGAAGCTTGCCCAGCCACAGTGAAAAGCTGTCAGAAAGATGACGCTCCCAGATGGTACTTCCAAGCAACCGCCTGACAAGCCCTGAGGTAATAGGTGTGGATTGCTCTGTAGTCGTGCAGCTGCGTTGGTATGTCACCTGAACTTCACCTACCTTACATTCACTGGATATACATGTTTCTGTCTCAGTGTCCTCGTTGCCTTTACAGGCAGGACATACACTGCAGCAGGAACATGCTGTATCACTGAAGCCAAGTGTCTGAGGTAAGACGGTAGACTGGCGAATAAGAAAAGAATTAAAGTTGTGAACGTGTAGAACTCTGCAAATTATTAGCATTTGAACATGCTCACGAAAACGTTTCTGTGCGTGTTAGCCATACTCACTGTCTTGCTTTAGTTGGTAAGTGCAGCAACACTAAATACAAGATTGACTAAAATTCAGTGCTGGTACTATGAATGTTTATGCTAACTCTATCGAAAATCTAACCTCTAAGCCATTCTGATAGGCCAAAAAAAAAAATCACAAATAAAAATGTAATAGGAAAGCCTCAATGGTGCCTTTTACTGAAGAATATAATATTGAGCTGGAATTGAACTATGAACATGTATACAGTCACTGGTGGTATTTATTTAATGTTATCAGGAGAAAGACATTGTTTATTCATCAAACCAGTCAACTTTGGTCAATTAGCAACTTTAACATTTTGAAAATGCACATTGGACAAAGACAACAAAAGGTTTATGGTGTGTACGAAATAAATAGCAACTTTGCTCATTTACAGCCTGGCTGAGAAAAACAAAACAAAAACAAAAACCAAAAGGGTTAATCTTCATATTAAAAAAAAAAAAAAAAGTATACAGATGAATTGTGATACTGATGAACTCACTAATTGCGCAACAAAAAAGGATCTCCTTTTTAAATAAAGCTTTTTACTTTTATAACGTACCTTCAAGAGCCTGTTATAGTTAAATAAATAGAATGCTTTCCATTTTGACATGCACATCCAATTTGCCTGGGGAAAGTATTTACACTTCACTGATCCAACTTGACCACCTAATGCTCCACCTTTTTTTCTTCGGTACACAATTCTTTCTCATCACAACCTCTCATACATACACAAATGTACAGTCACTCTTGCAGACATGCTGCATCTATGTACTATTAACACGATATCTAAACCTATGGCAATTGATCAAAATGCTAACGGTGAAGATGAAAGTCCATGTAGTTTGAGAGAAAACGGTCCAAACACCACATCTTAACCGGAGGTGGAGGGGGCGTACAAAAAGTTTTAGTTTACAATTGATCATGCACTGTATAAATTCACTGCGTTATTTGGTTTGAGTGTGTAATCAGTGGCGTCAATATCTACGTATTTTCTCTAAGTGAACAAAACAGAGTAATCCTACCAAATAATTCCTAACAATATTTAAGTCTCCCCCTCTCCCCCGATTCTTCACTTTCCTACAACAAGTGGTTTACGATCTTTGAGTAAGCCTCCGCACATAACCAGGAGCTACTGCAGGGGAGTGTTGGTGCTGTCGTGTCCGCGCTAGTGTAGAAACTCCTGGCCATCGGGCTGTAGGTGGAGATGGGCAGTTTATTCTGTGCTGATGCTTGTCACTCCGTTCTTTTCATGATGCGAAGTAAGAGTTCTGCATGGAGTACAGGCGGTCGATGGGGTTTCCTACGCGGGCCTGCAAGGAGTTGACTTCCGATGATGCCATGAAGCAGTCACTGAGGCTGGTTAAAGATGTGTCACTGTCTATGTCATGGAACGCAGAATCATTACCTGCAGAGAGAAGAAAAACAAAAACTCATGGAGATAGCTGTCAAGACCTAAAGGGAGAGGTGTTGTTAGGAAAAGAAAAAAAAAAAACTAAAACACATAACACTCGCTCTCTGACTGTGAAATCAGTTCAGTCTTTTATCTGAGATTTATGGGAGGGTTGGGAAACTGTAAATACTAATTGTCAATTTGAGAAATTGCTGTTGTGTGTCATCACAATCGTGAGAACAGTTTTGTTAGATATCATCAAAACTCACTTTTTGCTGCCCTCGCTGGGACAATCGTGGTCTGTGAGGAGGCATGTAAACAGGGGGCATCCTCCTAAAAGATCTGGTTAATAGCAACTGTTTACGCCTTTCATAAAACCTCAATGTGTTATTTCTCTGGGGGGAATAGTTAACTTTATTACACTCTGGATCTTAATGATAGTGTTGCACAAAATGGGGACAGTGTTTTGAGAGATATCTTTTAATGCCTTGCCAATATTGTTCTGTTCCCTAAACCAAAGGAGAGTGATGAGACGGGGGATTTGGTTTCTTACTACTGAGAAGAACTAAATGGAAGCAAATTATAAGGAAGTTATGAACTTCAGGAAATGGTCCCTCTGGGGGATGTTAAGGACATCACTCAGAAATGTGTTATTCCAGTTACATCCTGTGCACTAACACTTGATTGACTGATTTTTTTCCCCCCCGTCCTTGTTTGCATTTTAATTCATTCTTGTATCAAACACAAATCAGAGACTTGTTTTTGTTCCCATTGTGGTTCGTTAGCTCACAACGTCCTCAACCACTCTTTAGTGAGCAGTTTATCTCTAGCTGTCCACACAGACCACATGTTTTTACCAACATTCGGAAGACATCATCATGTCTTTAGAAGTGGAGGCGAGAAGTTAAAACCATATTAAATGGATTTGAAAACACACTTCAAAACCCAAGAGCTCACAAGAACACTTGTGTTATCTCATGTGGGCGGGGAAGCTGCTTGTTCATCTCTGAGAGCAGCTTACATCAGGGAGCTGTGTCCTGATCAAGGGACAGACGAGTGTGTTTTGTGTTTGAGTGTCTTAGTCGGTGGATGCTCACCATATGGGTTCATGTGGTCCCCGGGCATCTGTGGGGGGGTGAGCCCCTGTTGAAATGGGTCTGTGCTGTAGCCGTTCTGATCCATAGCGACTAGCTGCTGTTGTGGCGGAGCCAGCGGTGTGAAGGAGTTCATCATCCCCTCCATCCGATTAGACATCACCTCTGCAGGGAGGTGAGAGCAAATGGAGAGACTATTACAGAAATGTATTTTATAAAGGATTCAGATAACGGGAAAGCCATGAGGAGCATTACAGGCAAGGACATGTTCGTGCCTACATGGGCCTGGATTGCTTGACTACCTCTCTGTTAGTATTTCCATGGAAACCCACCTCAGTTCTTTTGGTAACTTATACTACAATTCCCTTTACAAACAGATCTCTTGGCTGAATGACTGGTGAGATGGGGGATGGGGAGGCGGCACAAAGCTGTTGTAGTTTCATCACTGGAGCCTGTCTCCCATGCTAGTCTTTGCAGCGGTTTTTGCAGGAATGATGCGTGTCATTAATTTTCTTTGGCTTCCGTACAGAATGTCATACTTCTGATGTGCCCTTGTTTACCCAATGAGATGTTTGTCATCTTCTGTTCAGCCTAATTACTAAACAGAAATTTGATTACAGTCCCGGGGAGGCTGCAGTTTTAAGCATCAGTCTTCTGTGCCTGAGATGACCAGCCTGCATTGTGTTAACTGGGCATGTGCAGTGTCATACCTTGGCCAAGCCTTTGAGAATTCTGTTGTTCTTGCTGTTGCTGCTGCCTTCTTGCCAACTTCTTCATCTGAAACAAAAGAGTCAAAGTTGTGAGGAGCCCCCAAAACTAACATGCTGCCTTTAATTTAAAAAGGGTGCTCCTCGCTGTTCACCCTTGCGTGAACTGCAGGAAATCTGTATCGGAGTGCACTTCATTGTCAACTATCAAAGGTCTTCACGAGATAATCATCAGAAAAAAAGGAGGGTGTAGACATTTATGTGAGAGTGAGCTGGATCTGAAACTCCTCACTCTGCTCTTTGTATTTGTGAAAGGAATGCAGTGATAAGTTTAACACACATAGTTGTGGGGATTTATTGGCTGGACTTTAAAATGGTGCAAAGCTGTTTTTTCCTTTTTTCCCCCCCTTCCTTTCTGAGGACAAAATGTAATCCAACCAGCTTTTGTAACTCTCACCTTAGCTCTCTGGTTCTGGAACCACACCTGGACCACCCGAACACTGAGTCCTGTCTCTGCAGCCAGTGTCTCCCTCACCTTAAAGACATCCAGGCAAAATATTTTCAGAATCACATCAGAAAACAAAACACCCTGAAACACTTTACGTCCTTAACGTTTCTGCCACATTCTCCAACAGGCACATTGGCTTTTTGATTTGCTTTGAATTCACCATATGCTTGAATCAGAGCAGTGGTCTCTTTTGGACCTCTTGGTTATTGTTTCTTCAAAGCTTTGGACCCAAAGCAGCGCCTGTTTTAGAGGCTGCTCTCCTATCTCAGTGTGGCATTTAGTGCAGACGGACTGTGTTACAGCAGCCTGCCTCAGTTAACACAGAACAGAATGCTGTTTGCCACTTCAAAGCTCAGCTGGGAGGTGGAGATTTTTTTTAATTTGAGAATTTTATTTGTCAAACTACTGTAGGGTTCGTGGACAGCATCTGAATCTCCATATCCTAAAATCTGAGAATACAAAATGAAAGAATCCCTCTTTGCCATTGCTGATTAGTTAAACTTCGCCTTACCTTTCTGCAGGGTTTTGAGGACACCTCAAAGGAGGCCTTGAAGGCCCGTCTCTGTTGAGTGGTCAGGATGGTGCGTGGTCTTTTGGGCCTCCTTGGATCTTTTCCATCATCTCCTTTCCCCTGGTTTCCAATGCCTTTCTCTGGCTTGATGTCCAACTCTTCATCGTCACTTTTCTCTGCAGAAATAATAATTTTTTTCATATCATCAGCTTGAACTAACTGCGCCCTTTTAGTCGGTGACAGTCTGCTGATAAATCTATTTCCTTTCCTCCCTATTCTTGGAGATTCACGTGGCACAACTGCCTAATCAAAGGAGTCACATGTGTTTTTGATACTTTGTTATCAATTTATAACAAAAAGGAAAAGCCACATGTACGGCTGCACTTACAGGAGTCTGTGAAGAGCGCAGTGAAATATGTCCATTTGTCACTGAACTGGACATAGTGTCACAAGTTATTTATTGCTCTCAGCTTTGTCTGATTTACAGTAAATCAATCTCTTAGAAGAATACTACATCCAGTGTGATGTGGAAAAAAGCATCATGGGAGAAATGTATCTCATTCAGCACAAAGGGTAAATGCAATTTCTGCTCAGATTTCCCTCCTCAAAATAACGACAAAATCTACAGATGTAACTCCACTCTATATAGAAAGACATTATAGTTAGGCTGTGATGGTAAAATATGAGTCATTTATTCATTTATTTATTTTTCCATATAAAATATAGAACTATTAAAACAAATAAAAAAAGGAGCTCTTTAAAGTTAACACATATTAAAGCTTACATATCTAATAATAACTAAAAACATTTTTTCTAATAAAGAACAAGTGAATTGTTTGAGCCACATACATACGTATACATATGTCATTAATGTCAATTTAATGAATTAAATCTACTATCACTTTGATATTTGGTTTCAGTTTCTGGAGATTTGGGTTGATGTGAGATAGGTGTGGTTTAAATCTCCAATGAGTTTAACCATTTCAATATATTTAGTTTGAATCAAAATGAAATATCAACTCTCACTGTATGTTACGATAAAAACAAGCGCTTCCAAATCTGAAACAGCAGTGCTGCTAACAAACCTTAATGATTGTGGGTTCTAGAGGCCGTAAGGAGACGCTCACATGTGATGGCTCCTCTCATCTGGTTCTGATATGTGTCTACACTTCTCCGCCAAAAACCCACGTTTCGGCTTCCACGAGACGGGGGTTAACCTCTGCTCATGTCGACATTTTCCCCATGTTGAAACTTGGAGATGTGCACAAAAAGACGTGCCTGAGTGATGCACTTGGATGCGAGCAAACGAGGGGGATGCGGAGCAAATATTCCCACAGGTTGACAAAAGTTGACACAGGCACAGATGTATTTGACAAATTCCCCGCTTTTGTGCGTGTTTAAATGTGAGCCAGATGGTAGTGAACAGTGGGGCTTGGCGAAATGCCTCAGTGTGTGGAGTCTATAGGCAAGGAACACGAGAGCTGATAAGAGCGGAGGAGCAGGTTTTCTGCAGAAAGGCCCCAAATCCCTCTGTCACTCACCATGATACAGTGATTTAATTCTTTCCAGCTTCAGATCTTGCCCATGCATTGAGAGCCACTGATACAGGGTGGCTTGTTTCCACTTCCTACTGTGTCATAAACCTACGCTCCTTGCTTGTGGTAGATGCAAACATCTCAAAGCAAATTATCTGGCAACCAGAATGGCTTGATTCCTGTAATAGGTTTATTATTAATGATAATAATAATAATAATGATGATGATGATTAATAATATAACAATAAAGCCATTGCGACTTAGCTGAGTTTCCTAATTGAGGGGGTCTGTGTTGGCTACTGCCGTGATGGAACAGAGCATACAGAATACAACACCTCAGTGCCATGTGATGATAGCACCACAGTGCTGTTGTCACTCCTGTGTGAGAGGCTGCTGAGGGCTCACCTGAGTCTGAGTCATCCGGGCTGACAGAGCTGAGTAAGTCTTTCTCCCTCTCGTAGTCAACCTTGCAAAGCAGCTGACCCTCCTTCAGGACAAACTCGTCGCCCTTCCTGAGCTGGCGGTCACACACGCAGCAGCAAAAGCAGTTGAGGTGGTAGACACACTCCAGAGCACGCATCACAAACTCTGTGGGGGCGATCTTCTCCATGCAGCCGCTGCACTTGGTTGCAAACAATCTACAGGGCACGAAAAAAAAAAAGAAAAAAAAAAGAGGTGTAGGTATAGTTTAGCTGTGTAAACCACACAAGGTCATCATTTTTTAACATGTAAAAACAATGATGTTTAGGCGTTCATTTATACGTTCATGTTTTTCCTTTCCATCTATGGCCACAGTTGAGTAAAGGTTTAGCTGCCCATGAAGGGGTTTTTGAAGTTGGTTCGTTGACCCTGTGGGCAGTCAGAGAGGTGACTCCTTTGGCAGCAACTCATCTGTTAAAATTTGAGGGTGGGTCTAGCCCTGCATCACTCCAAAGTACCCCCCCTCCAATCCCTCTGCAAAACTGAGAAAAAGGGGGGCTGGATCATGTTCTAGTGCGCTGATCTCTAAGCCCAATGATCCCAATCAATCCTTTGTTAGTAATTTACGCATTTTAATATCCAACAACTTTATCCGTAACTTTAATATCCACAACACTTTATATGCATCAGATACCATATCAGACACCATGATTCATTGCCGGCTACTGTTCATATCTCATCTTAGTGTCTAATATGCCTCTTCGGTGCAACACTACCTCTATCACCATTTCCTTGACAACACCTCCATCTTCTTTTATATCCTTTCAGGGAAGATGTTTGCATTGTTTTATTGGTGACTGAGAAGCATTTAATTCGTCCTCTGTTGTTCAGAAGAAACCACATTAAATGGAGCAAGAAGCCAGGGAGTGTGGTTGATCTTGTCCGGCCGTAAAGCTGGATTTATTAGCGGCCTCTTTGTTTGCTCCGGTCTGGAAGACAGCTGGCAACCGCCTATCTATTTGTGGTTGAACATCTATTTCATTGTGCAAGGCAGGGAGGCAACGAGAGGAGCAATTGACATCATCTGCTGGTTCGGGACAGGGATGAACGATAGTGATGAATATAATGTGTAAATATGAGAGGAGGGAAACCAAAGGATGGTTTTGTTAGGGTAATGTTGTTATAGGTACTGATTGAGTACTGATATTGTGCGTGTGTTCACACTCGTGAGTGCGTGTGTGTAAGCAGCTGCACGCGTGCTGAAAACAAGTGTGCTTTTTTGTGGTTGTCTCTGCTGCTACCTAAAATAATTGCTCATCAGATCAGAATCAAGAGAGCTATAGTTTATATCATCTTAATTACATCACAACAATTAATCGTCTGTTTTACTGGTTTCTAGATCTCCGTGCTGAATAATGAAAATTACAACTTGTATCTGTCAGCAGAAGATGGTTAGAGCATCTCATTTTCCTTTTTACTTCCCATCATGCAGCAAGAAAAGAACAGAGATGTCAGAGCTGGCACTCCAAGGGTTCATAAAATCCTTTAATCTTTCATTTATTACAATAAGTTAAGAAGATTATTATTGAACTATGGAAAAACCTCAATGATAATCCCTCAAAACAGAAATTTTGGCATCTTTCTCAAATAAGCGGTGCGTTTGTTGTAGTGACCTGCCAACCTGGATCTATTTGCTAAACAAACCAAGTTTTGGTCACCGAAAAAATAAAAGACAAGAGCACTTAAGTTTCAAAAGAAAAGAAGAAGAAATTAGAAAATAAAGGAATGAGAAGAACCTTGCATTGATTGATTTCGTCATGTAAAAATCAGAATATTCAGGGACTTGTGTCTGGTTTTTACAGGGATTAGTGTGTTACATGCTGGGATCAGGAAAAGAGGTGATGAATCTGTCAAGACAAGTTCCCAGCTCTAACTCTAATGTTTAGCTAATGATTGCCGGCTTAAGCTCAGACAGAGAGTAAAAAGTTGAGGAAATGACTTGTTAGCATGGTTTTGATGCGTCCAAGACTCTGCATTCACCTACGACCGCTCTCTCAAATCTTCTCATCTAGATGAAAACATTCTCATTCAGCCCTTTTTCCTTTCTTCTTTCTCCTTGCCGGGTCTAATCTTGTAAGCCATTATTTTTCTATTTCCCCTCTCTGTCACTTTGCATTATTTTTGCTGCTGTAATTCCTATTCGTCCCTTCTGGAATCTTCCTGTCCTGCTTTGTCCACAGGTTTAATCCGGACTTTCTGCCTGTTTTCAGTCTCCAGTCCCCATTCTCAGTGGGGTTCAGATGGAATAGCCATGCATGACGCCCCTTCTATGGCAACCACACCTCCACAGGAAGGCAACGCCGACTTTTCGGATGGGCAGAGAAGGCCTTTGAGAAGCTGGCAGCAGAAGTAAATCCTTCTCTAAGGAACAAGGAGAATTAGCAGGGAGCAGTGGACTAGGGATTTAACCCTACCCCTCTCCTTTGAAAGGCACAGTCAGTCCCACTCCTGCGGCTAGCCACAATCAAACAGAGGAGGAGTGGGAGGTGACAGCGGGGAGAGGAGAACACAAACTCCCTGAATGACACAAGCAGTGGATTGTGGAGGAGCCTAATCCCACTTTAATACCTTTCCAAGTTCAGCTGCGAAAGAATGCTCTTTAAAACAACACCACTGTGTGAGCAGTGAAGGTTGACCGGGGGGAGGCACGCCATTCAACCTCCCCAACATTACCTGATTAGTGGTTTGAGGACTAGGCTGCTGGGCCAGCATGCCAACGGGAGACAGACAGGAAGATGTAAATGATGATTTCATATATAGAAAAACATGAACTGTGGCTGGTGATGCCGTTAGCTGCAGAAAAGACCACGCCACGCCTTGTAAAGATCTACAGGGATATCAAAAAAGCTGTATGTGTGACAGAACTCAGTCTTAAAAGTGAATTAGGTGATCATTTACCAATTTCTCCTTCTACTTGATCCCTGTGACACTTGTATCCACCTTAAATCCACTCTCTGGACATTCAGCTGCTTTGGTAACATGACACTTGGTGTTACATGGGCCGCACCACAAAGGGGACCACCAGCATGATGACCCACATCCCAGCTCTTGCTTTTCCTCCTCCCACACCTGAGTGCGCAGATCAAGCGATGAGACCCTCCTGTGTGGATCAATGGCTGCATCTCAAGCAGAGAAACCTGTCAATATTTACCCAGGCCTCCCCAACACGGGACTCATAAATGAAGAAGACAAAGAAGAAGAACGAGCCTATCTCAGCACATACCGCTGTCCTAGAGGAATCATTACGTCGCTCTTTTTTAATCCTGTGACCACATACCTGTAATCCCTCGTCTGCTTTTCTTTTTTTTTTAATCATCTCTAGTTGTCTCTCTCTTTCTGTGACACATTATCACACTGCTGTGGCTTGTAACAGCAAACGCACAAAAAAAAGCAGACATGGGAAGAAAAAAAAAAGAAAACAAATGCCAACAGTGTTGTTGTATCTCATGAACACTTTAGTTCTATAACGTGCAGCTGAGGGGAATAGGCTCTTCTTCCTCAACGTTTCCAGGCACTTTGGAGACCTCTGCATTCTCCCTTTGGACAGATAATAGGCAATTTAAAGTGTGACAATATCCTAAGCTCTCACCACATGTTGCCAATGATTTCTCCTCAGCAGACATTACATTTAATGCTTCTGCTGCAGAGATAAGCATCAGGAGAACAAGACAGGATGAAAGAAACACAAAAATTAAAGAGTGGGGGAAGAGGGAGGGAGAGGGACACTGAGCTGGTTACAGCGCTTGATAATCATGCCACATTTAGCAACACGTGCAGCACTCTCACCTACTCCCCTTTTTGCTTTTCAACAACACTCTGAGAAACACCATAACAATTTAGGGGGAGAACAGTCAGGGCTATTATGTCAGCGCATCCCTTCAAAGACAGACAGGATGAGGATTATCCAGGCAGCAGCTGTAAGCCATTACTTTGAAGATGGGCTCTCATTCTCAAGCAAGAAACCTGTGACTGTGCCAGTCATGCAGAGGTGAGGGATGAGGCCTTTGGAGCACATCACGGATGTCGGTTATGACAGATTTCATTCAGTGTTTTTTTTTTTTTGTTTGTTTGTTTGTTTTAAGTAGCCAAGCATCGATAACCAGTACATCTTAGGGTTAATGCAGATTTTTCACATTTATCAGCTAAATGTACAGCAAAAAATCTGAATCTTGTTAGTCTACATTTGTCTGAAGACTTGTTGAAACAGCGGCCTGGCTCTGCCTAAAGGTAAAATCCAAAACTTTCCAGGAAGTGGAAATTGGTAAATGTGGTCTGGAGAGGCTCAGGGAGACAGACTGCAGGACTTCCATTCAGAAAACTGGTGGTCTGATTTTTTGGGAAACCGACCCCGACATTGCTCCCACTATACACTATACTGGTCGATATGACTGCTGAGAAAAAAAGCACTGACTGTCTAAAATTTGCACATACCGTATACACACACACACACACACATATATATATTTATATATATGTATATGTAAAGTGTGTGAACAAATGGATAATTAATTCGGTAACATAAAAGCTAAAACAGGATGTTGTACATGGGAAACCTACTTTTCTTGAATTTCCACGTATCCAAAACCAAATATCAGAGGCAAATATTATTATTTTTTCTTTTCCATATTAGTCTAACAAGTTTGGTGACTGATAACTACAAATCAGGATTTTTGCACAAAAAATGAGGAGTTTCTAAGATATTTAGTCTGTAGAAGTACAGCTGAAAAAACAAACAAACAATTGTGTGATAAGTTAATTGACAACTACGATGAGAATAGTTTTTTTTTGTGCACTTGTGAAGGCGCTTTTATTTATCAATCGATCAATGGTTACAATGTTCAATAGATTAAAACATCACAGAAATATTAATCAGTTGCTATTAGAAATTAAACTGCCTATACAGAGCTGGACCTACAACCTTTTTTTTATATTGATACAGAAATTACCATAATCTAATGAGAGATTCATGATAACATTATTTTTACATTATTTTATTTATTTATTTATGTATTGGAGAGATTGTTTTCTACTTTTACATGGTTCCACCATGAAAATATCAAGTAGCGGACATTTTGCATTAAAGTTGTTGTTTTTTTTTTAGTTTTTACATAACTTCAAAGTCATTTCTGAGTCTCACTTCTGACGACTGTCTCATTTTCCATCCAGATTTTCAGGATGATTCTTGATTCTCGCCTGTCCAGGCAGCTCTGATACAGTGGGGATCTCCACACTGTCGCCCAGCTTCATCTCAGCTCCTCACGTGACACGCCTCGGTGTGTGAAAATTGCTTTTGAGAAACAGTATCAAGAGCTTTAGTGATGGAGGAAAACATTTGATCCCCAGATGTTTCGCTTCACACAGATGAAGGAACCTTTTCAACTTCGCCCCAACGTCACGAAAATTGCTTTGTTATGTTTGGCTCTGTTGTCCTCTTCGAGCAGGAGACGCTGCCACACTAAAAGTAGCCACCTGAAGTTAGCTTATACAAGCATGTGATTGCTTGCAGAGGCTGTGATGTAAAAGCAGATTCAAAAACTACTTAGTGTGTGCAAAAACAAAATAAAACAAAAACTCGACATATAATTATTCTATTTAAATAAAATAAACAACAACAAAAACCTTCTAATAAGCCCGTGAATAGTAAAGAAACAGAAAAAAAAAGTAGTTGTGATGTTGCTGTTTGTATGAACAATTGCTTAGGCTGACCTTGTTTCATTGTATCAGCATTTCTCTTTGGAACATAGGTTCATGGAGAATAATGAAGCCAAATAAAAAGTGCCATCCTTCTGCTCCCAAGGGCCAACTCCAGTCAGCTCTAAAAGCTGCTTAATCACCATCCCTTGCTTACTACATTAGCATAATAATGGCCTTTAAATTGAGGCTCTTTGTTTTTTAATTAAACTCCCAGCAGGTAAAAGTAAAACACATTAACTGGAGATGTGTACACCACTAATGGCCCAAAGGTGCCCTCTTCATCACGAAGCTCCGGCCACGGGCTTTCTGCTGGTTCCCTACACAGATACCCAGGACTGGCTGCCTGCAAGCTCACAGGGGAGGAATGAGACGAGCTGATTGCACTTGGCATAGCAGAGACAATAGCAGCAATGTGTTTGATGTGTTGGAGTGTTCATGTGCACCTGCCCTGGCCCTTAGAGGGAGAACACTTAGTAATAGCTGCTGAACTGAGCAATACTAAATCTGTAAGAGGACGCTTGTTACACTTAGTGTGCAGTGAATCGTGTCCAGCATCACCCATGCAATGTGTCTGTTACCTGTTGTAAAGGAAGAAAACAACCAAAAAACCAAAAAGACAACTTGTGATTACTTTATTTCATGAGCTCCTATGTGGTGGAATGTGCAGCTCCTTGGACAACTCCCCAGCCAGACGGACATCCCAGGCAGATCTGTGCATAATGCTGCACTGCACAGCTGCAAAAAGAAATCCTAACCCTTAAGTGGTTATTTAAGTGATCTCATTCAAGGGTTTGCAAATTACTCAACACCTGAAAAACAGCTTGGAAAGGATTTGGCACTTGTGTTCCAAATGACTGCATGAGTCTAAAAAGATGTTTTTTTTTTTTGTTTTGTTTTTTAAATTATGTGCTTATCTTTCATCACAAGTCTACAAGAAAGCAAATATTTCTGGAACTGTGGAGAACCAAACTGGTGTGAGGCTATATGAGATACAAGGCCGCACATAATTTCAGCGACACTGTTTTCATACCAAACTCCAGCAGAACGCTGAGAAATGTCTCGCAGCATCAGGCGAAATGCCGCTTCAGAACTCTACTAATGAGCGGCTACAGGAAAACAGCATGGAAATAATCCTCAGCCACACAGGTAGAACAAAGCTCATGGAGTGAAAAGGACAGTGCATTGGGCAGCAGAGGAGGCTAAGTACACATCTAAACACGAGAGTAAGCAGGGAAGCACACATGATGCTGTTTGGACAGCTGCTGTTCCTGAGTATGTAAAATGAGTGCTACATCACCTTTACACTCAGTTTTTAGAGCCGACAACAAACACTATGGGCACACACTCTGCACATTAGCATCTGCAAAGAAATTATGACTAAATGTTTTATTTATTTTTGTTGTTTTTGGATCTCTTCCTTTTTTTTTACTAGAGTTGATCCTCAAACAAATGAATTACAAGATTGTGAATTGCAAAGCTGCTATGAAGTTTTAGTGCGCTGCCACATTTGTGACTAAAGCACTTTGCAAAGGCCATCACTGTGGAGATGCAAGACGTATCCATGACACTCCATTTGGTTAATTTGCACCCATTTCATGAATGTTTTACTATAGTAGTGTAAAAGCTCTCATGTGTATCAAAACTACAGTTTTTCCGGTTACAACCAAACACAAAACCTTTAATTATTTTTTGAGAGCTTGACAACTTTTTGTGGCAGTTATAAAAAAAAAAAAAAAAAAAGAAAATCATTATTTGTAGTTCAATGAAAGACATAATCATTAACTAGAAGATGATTCATCCACATTTAATACTTCCCTTATTGTAAGAAAATAAATGGACTTACAGATTTAGTGCTGGAATGGTTAAAAAACAACATTTGGATTGGAGAGCTTTATAATTACTATTGACCCAGAGGTTCTGCGTCTAAGAAATAAAACAAACAGTAATATGAGGTGTTCTAAGGCACAAGTCTGCAAATATGCAAAGACAGGGTCTGGTGGAGAGCATCATGCTTGGGCTTCTTTTCTCCGCTCCTAATCTGTGGGCCTACACAATATTAAGACGGCTTTGGAGCCACTTGTGACCCAGCTGTGCACTAATGAAAAATTCCACAGCTCTGTGCAGAGGCCAACGGAGCTTGACCCTTTCCACCATCAACCAAGCAATGTCCATCTTGAGGAGTTTACCAGCGCAAAAAGATACTGGATTAAATGTTAGAATTAGAGAAAGAGAGACAATCTGGGAAAGCCCCTCCGCCGCCGCCGCCATCTTTTTTTTTCTTTTTTTTTTTCCTTTCCTCAATCTTCAGCATATTGGTGTGAAGTTAAGTGTTTGCCTAGGTTTTAATGGACAGAGATGATATGGAGATCCTTGTCATTGAGGATTGTTGGCTGAGGGGGCTCGTGTTTACTTTACAGAGATTCTCTCCAAGCACAAAATTAGTTTGGAGGGAGAGAATGTGAGACGACCAGGAATTAGACATTGTTCGCAAGATCCGCATTCAAGTGTTTGTGATCCTGCTGCCCCTTGATTCTCTGTCTCCATGGCTTAACTAAGACACTAAAACCAGTGCAACAGCAGATATCGAATGAGCACCAAACACAAAAAGCTCTCCAGACTGCAGCAGCACATACAGATAGCAATGTAAGTAATGTTAACCACTCAGAAAGGTCAATAAGCAGTCAGAGCTTTTACACAGATGTAGATGTTTTGGTGTGCTCTGTCTTGCATTATCTTTTTTCCTTGGCATTTATTTATCCAACTTAGACATAATTTCAAGAACAACCAGATGAGCCACCCACTCATCTTCTGTAGTAACTAACATTCAGCCATACAGATACAGAGCGATCCAGATAACATCTAGGAAAAACGCCAAGAAATGCAGAGGAAAAAAGACAAACACTACGGCTAGAAAGGGCCAAAAAAGGGATACACGGGAAGAACAAAAGTGCAATATATTGATTTATTAAAGACAAGCTACAATATTCATCCTGATATTTCTAAAACTGCTGCATTTTAAAGGAAATCAGGAATTCTAAGGGAATACATTACAGGTTAATAGGGGATTTTTTTTTGTTACTGTAATTTTCCACATTGATTACTTTCATTAAAATGCTTTCAATATGATAGACCTATCTGAAATTTTATATATACATTATTACCATCAAAATGTGTTTATCTAAATATTTGAAATAAACTCCAGCTGAAATACTCAATTTCAAATGCTGAGAAAAAAAGATTATGTCTTGCCATTTATTATGATTGTATGAACTAGCGCATAAGTATAAACAGAGATGTTAATCAAAAGGTAAAATAACGTCTGATCAGACTTCAGTAGATGTAGTGACTGAGGGACCTCAATAGTTACTTTCTTATTAGAAGTAATAATAACAGTCTGTCTCTCCAAGAGCTCCTGAATCATTGACGCTCACAAATTGTTGCATCATATAAAAGATGAGTCTTTGGTTCCTGCAGGGAATAGACTACAAAGGGTGATGAGAAAATGAAAAAGGGAAAGCAAATGAAAAATAAACACTGTTACTGAAAGACGGGATGCTTTAAGACCTGGAGGCCAAGGATTAACATTCGGCTTAGTATTCAAATAATATATTTGAATATCTGATCAGCAATCCTCTTCAAAGACCTAAATCCCAAGATTAGCAGGTGTTATGCTAAAAAGCTGTGCTTTTTTTGTCGGGAACGTAGCCACACTAGCCAAACAAATATGTCTTTGAGTGTGAAGAGCTGGCAAGGATGTATGGCTGTAACCATGGCGACTGGCTGGTAGTTAGGAGCCTTGGAAAGGGTTGCGGTGTTGGAATGTGTCAAACAGACAGAGGGGCGCACATACACCGCAGAGCAAACCAAAAACCTGCTGTTTCACTGACGATCATCAGCTACATTATTGAGACCACCTACAAATTCCAGGGAAACTTAAAGGTCATTATGTATCATCTTTTTTTCAGTTTTCTTTTTCTTTTTTTTTTTAATATATGTTCTTGTACAGACTGTTTGATTCAGGAGTGGTTAGCCTAGCGGAGGGAGTCAGATATAAAAGTGATGAATTTATGCTGGATGTCTACATGTCTATAGGAAGAATTACAAAATGTGTGACCGATTTCATATGAAATGATTAATTCATTCTGACCCAGTCAAATGAAACTGTTAACATACGCACACAGACACATGTGTACATAAACATACACACACATATATATATATCACACCTACCTCCAAATTTCTGATGAAAACAAATGAAAGGATACAATAATTTTGAAAAAGTAGTATTTTTTCTGCTGTTTAAATATCAAATGCCTGCAAATTTAAACTTACTAAAAATATATGTCTGTTGTTAGATGGAAACGAACGTGAATAAGCTCTGCTAATATAGCTGTTGCATGTTCGTGTCACGGTAGTCATCCAGACATGAAATATTGGGGTTAACACAGATGCTACTAATGAAACTGCTTTTTATGTTTGCAACATCTGTTTATGGTATTTGATGGTATTTGTCCGCTTAAATGACTGCTTTGCATCTCACTTCTGTGCTGTATGGCCCCAATATAAACATCTGTAAGCTCCCCTGCTGAAGTAGGCTGGATTTTTTTTCTTGGAGATTGAACATTTTCACAGGCAAATTTCATAAATTTCATTGTCAGTTTGTCTTTATGGTGGATCAGAATAAACAGTTTGAATAAACAGCTGTATATAAAAAAAATAAAAGTCTGAAAAAACAATCTGAAGCAGAATTGTTCAAAACAATTGGATTAATTATTTTTCCCGTGAGGCATGGCTTTATTCATTATTTACAATGAACTGGTTTGATATTTTTTTATGTACTTTTTCATTTAAATTGCTCTCTTGCGGATTGTGACTGAGAGATATTTTTACATTAAATTTACAATTATACTCTAATTTCAATTAGTGGAAACTGTATTCACTTACTAGAGTAAATATATATAATGATGACTGTTAAACTTCAAAATGAAATTGTTGTAATTAAAAAAAGTCTATAAATATATAATAATAATATAGATATAAATTAAAAAGTAAACATTTAATTAATTGTTTCACTCTATAGTAAAATGCTGCCGTTACATTAGTTTATGACATGTTGCATAGAGAAATGCACTTTTTTTCATGATGCCTTCTGTTTATAGACCTTTTCAGTGCAGTACCATTACCTGCATGAGAAAATGTCCATGTTAAAAAATGTTCACCTCTTGTGTATAAGGAGTCGAATATCCTTCACCACAGGTCAGGTCAGACATGTTTTTAGCCTTTGTGAAAATGTGGTTTCTCAATGAAGAGTCATATCAGTCAAACAGGGTAACTCAGCTCTGTCTCTGTGTCGGTTTACTCTACAAGAACAATAAATGAATTGTCTCTACTTGCTGCAACCTGCATTGTGTATGTGAGTGTTTGTGTGTTTAATCTTGAAAGGGAAATTCTCTCACCATTGTTGCAGCTAGAGTTACTGTGAAACTATTTTGTTCATGTCTTCAAGTATTCAAGCATGCATTTTGCCCCGGGAGGTCTGGCAGAGGATTTGTCTGATGCCCTTAATGCTCTTTCTCTCTACTTTCTTCTGTCTTTCCCACACAACCACACAGACACGCACACACACACACATATACAACAACACCAGTCATTTCTCTGTCATGTGGTTGGTTGAGTGTAAAATCTCATCTCTCCAGCTGGAAGAGAACAGGTTAGACAAAATTCCCTCCTCTCCACGTGGAGCCTTTAAGGCTTGGAGAGGAATGGCGAAGCATGGCACAGCACGTCTGCTCTCTACACAGACCAACTGACAGTGTATCTGCATGGCCCTGCGGCGCTTACCTCGAGTCAGTTCAGTGGCCTTAACCACAGCCCCTCAGTGACTGCATTATGACCCCTAACAGAGCGATGACATGGTTTATTTTCTTCTCTTTGGCTCTGGACTCAATAAACTGACAGTGTATTGTGCTAAAGTGCACAGAGATAAGTAAAGAGGCCTCAGCTAGGATCATTCATGCATATAAGGCCTGCTTAAGTAGGCTGATATGAATTCTTAAGAGGGTATGATGTGCTAGCAGCTGTAGTTATGCATATTTAGCTGTGAACAGGACCAATCTCGCTGGCGCCCTGCTACTCTTTGTACACATGACTCGGTCGATATGGATCTTTATTTGTCTTCAGATGCAGTGACAATGTCTTCTGCCACACTGACACCCGTGGTCAGCCCTCTCAGCAAGGAAAAAGGTTTGTATTCACCCACCAATTTTACACTCTCTTTAGGTCCAGGAGTGCCTTTGTGTGGTGGGGAGCAGCCCATTCTCTGTGGCTGTCTGGAAAAAGCAGCTGTTTCTATAATGCTGTGGCAGCATTTTACGTTGCAGAATGATAAATGAAGGGGAAGAGGCAGAGCTGAGGTGCAGCTGAAGAAACAATAGCATAGGAGGGTCCATGCACTTCATGGATATGCTCTCCGTGTCTCCCTCCTGCTTATACGCCCTGCATATCTGCAGGTTAGACTCCCGGAGCTCATAGCCAGAGGTTATGACAGCATGTTGAAGTAGGAAAGGGTGGGGGTGTGGGGGACTGGTGGGACTGACACGTCCCACCAGTCGCTGTGCAGACTCAGGGGAATGAGAGGTCGTGGTAGCTGTCCCATCGAGACCTGTCGCATCTCTGTCCTCAGGGCAGTCATCTTCCTTTCCACCATCGACCTAATGACAGAGCCCTGAGGCCTCATCATTGCCCCCTGCACCCCCCCAGCTCCACGCTTCTCTCTCCCCGTTGTCTTGCCCAGGTGCCTGTCAGAGGGGTGTCTGCTCCACGACTGGTGTAGCTGTCCACATAAAGGATCCTCCCCTCCCGCCGTGCCTCCTCCCTATGGCCCCGGGCTCAGCCTTTCATTTTGAAGTCGCGCAGGCCAGCTCTGCGCCAGCCTGGGCCCTCAGCCTGCAGCCTGCTCCATTGTTTGGCCTCAGAGAAAGACTATTATTTCAACTCAATTTACTGTGAGTAAACATTGAGTGATAAGGCCTCCCTGTCCTATCCGTCACACACATACACACACGCCTCTTTGATCCCTCCCACCCTGACTGTGGGCTGTAATATACGCTGCCAACAAATCACTGCTCTCAGCCCATTGCCATCACTAGCTTTAGAGTAGAGCTTACTAATTCACTTTTCAACACAGATCAGAGGACAGGCCTCATGTGTTTCAGAATATGGCTCCATCACTGAGCAGTATTTCAAGGGCTTGTGGCCTTATGGTGGTCTGTTGTAAATTGTAAGCAAGTGCATTCTCACATCCTTAAGATACTATTCACATGCTAAACCTGTGCTAATCAGATGTAAATATGTCAAGATATGGACTGCAAGACAGCGCTGCGACAATTTATTAAAAGAGAATTGCAATCATTTTTGGCATCAGTAATATTAGAAGCGGGCCGTATGATGAATGGCTAGTCTGCTCAGACAGATCAGAACTGAATAATCATGATGGTGGCTTTTTATGTTTCCTAGACAAAGCGTTACTTGCAGCTGCTGGAATAAGATGCTATGGCCGAGTGCATGGATATTAGAATATAAGCCAAAGCAGCACACATGACTGAAGTTGGATTTTTTTTTCATAGACAGTCGTAATGCCCCAGTGAGCTTTCATTCCAAAATGTTTAACTGTTTAACTTTAAACAAAAATAGCCATAAAAAGTGCACCGTTTATTTTGTTTTTCATTGTTTCACTCCAGAAAAGCCCTCAGTCCCTCTTCTGTGCGATGGGCTGTGCTATATCTTAATTTACAGAATTATCAGCTAGATTTAAATAGCAGTCATTTGCACTGTCTCCGCCTTATGTGGCTAATATAATTATTTGAGACCCACTTTGTCTTACGCAGAAAGAGGCTGACACAGAAGCACAAAATAATGTGATAAAAGCTTAGCATATCACGGCTTGATTCAAGGATTTTAAAGGTAAGTGTTTATGACAAGGTAATAATGCCTCATGCAAAAGTCTGGCCTGTAAATTGGTTAGTTAGGCCATGATGGATGAGGGGGAGCCTAACCTTATTTCCAATAGAGCCTCTTGATTTCTAGAGCTGTGGATAATGAATTTGATTTAATTAGACCATCCCTCATCTAATTAAGAATGGGAGAAATCTGACCCCATGTCTTGTCTTAAAACCTGCACTAGTTTACTCACGTGGACATATCTGAACAAACACAAAATTAACCATTTTGATTGAAAGGAATGCCTCTGTAAAGAGCCATCACATTAGCACCACATTATTCCCATTTATCTAAAACACCCCTCATGAAATAAGGAAACTTAATCAATTAAAGAAATCATTATTGTGAGAAATAAAAACAAATTACCTGCCCATTAAAAATGGAGTTTAGACGATGGGAGAAGGGATCAGGCAACAGCTATAAAGGTCCAACTGAAGTAGTGATTCATCATCAGTTTATTAATGAAGCTTGTGAGGATCCCCCACAGTATTGGTAATGGGCTGGTTGGCCTAGCTCTCCCTAAATCCTTTGGGTAGATGTGCTCCTTACACTGCCAAGGTAATCTCTTTAAAGGCCAAGGAGATCCGGTCTACCCGGCCCCCAAAGGCACCTGTGCATTGCTCTCATGGCCTGCTATGTTCCACTTTGCTCCACAAGCTTGACAACTCTCATTACGCCTCCAACTTTTCCAGGCTTCCTTTCAGGACTTCAGAAAAGCCTTCAGCATGATTATTCTGACAGCCACAGGTGTTGCATTTGTCATCCTAAGACTAAATCGAGGTGCATGAGAGAGCCCAGGGTCTGATAGAAGAAAAAAAAAAAAAAAGAGAGAGAAAGAAAATGATGTCAAGTCGGTACTGTAAATGTCTGATCTGCTTCTCAGCTCTGATGGTATCTGTGGATGGCCAGCTAAAATATCTCAAATCAACCGTTACTTCTGCATGCGCTGTAAAGTGTTACGATACTCGCTGGCAGCTCATCTCTTAGTGCCCCTTGTAAACCGAAAAACCAAAACACAATACACCATAGATGCTTAGGTAGCCAACACACTGCAGATCCAATTACCTGTAATACACACTTAAGGCCTACCTCACTCTCAGTCATTATCTAAATTGCAGACATATTATTAAGGCACCTGCTTGAGAAGTGTGTGTATCTCTTTGTCTCCTAATAGGGCCCAGAGGGAGGGTTGTTTTGTATGTAAGCCTCTGCAGCCTGTAAAAGAATGGGCTTCATAATCCTGTTCCAAAACGGGGGCATGTGGGAAGACCAGAACGCTTCACCATTATGCACCAAACACAAACGTATCTGTCATGACATGATGAGTGGTAGAATCAGGAGATTAATTACATGATTGTAGAGAAAGAAGCCCGGACCTCAGTCAAAGTGGTCCCTCATTACATTACCCCTTCCTCCTGAGGAGCCCAATTGACTTCAGAGGCACGTGGCTCCTCCACAGACGAGCTGCACTGATTGAGAACTGTGACAACTATTAATGGCCTATAATTCATGGCCTTAGTAGAACTGCTGCTCTCGTGTAATTCCAGCAGGCTGAAACAAACCACTGAGATTAGAAGCATGCTTTTGAGGTATTTTACTAAACTGTTTCACACTTAAATATATCCACGAAGCCCTGGATGATCCTGAGCATAGCATCAGAAAAGAAGCTACTTTCAAAAGTAATTATATCTGTGAGTATTGTTTTTTGGCTTTTAACCAAAGTTGCCAAATCCTTTTCCACCCTCCCTTTGAATAAATGGTTCTTAGAATAAGTATGTTGCCATGCTAGTCTCTTTGCCAGTTCTTTGAACAGGCCAACACTTATAACTGTCATTGCAGGCTGAAACCATATATTTATAAATCTATTTAAACCTCTATTCTTAGTCTCTAACCTTAACAATGTATAGTTTGTGAAAGTCCACGTATTGAATCTGGTTCTCTTGAATGACAGTTAACAGTCTAACACCACCTTTCACCCCATCCTACTCTGTCCTCTGCATTATGGAACATGTCATGGCTGTACAGCATAATTTTTCTTACACTTTTGCATAATAATAACATGTAGCATTTCTGGAGCCTTTCAAAAATGAAATCATTTCACTAGTTTTGATCATTATTTTTGATATTTTTGCGTAAAATAAACACATGTTAAGACTACAACAGCCAGATGTAGGCATGTCATGTTTTAGAGCCGGTAAATTATAGTAATTGTATTGTATTTATTGTGAAACATTTGTGGAAAACATTTAGCTTTTACACTTTCAGGAGGGAGACTGGTTTGCATCGGTTGTAATAACAGACAATTTGTGTACAGACTCACCCTCTACCCTTGTTTTACAGCCTCCATTTTATTTTTCACTTTTTTTTTTCTTTGTTCACTGTGTTGAACTCATCTAATGAGAACACGAGTACTGAGACTATCACAAGCCCACAAAGGAAGAACTGAAGGCCAATCGCAGCTCGCATCATTCAAATCGTGTCCATGCAAGTGAGATGTACTCTTGACACTGGCCGCTCCTCTGAGGCTCATATATGCAACAGCAAAATAGCTGCAACTGAAAATGTCTCATCCGTAGGGACGCTCACGAGCAATAATGCACCATATGAGAGACAGACAGCTAGATTGAATAGAGAGACAGCTAGACAGGCAGAGATCAAGTCCAATCCCGCTCCCGTCATCTGGCTGTGCATTCACAGGTCAGGCTTAGTTAATCTAATTCCTGAGCTTTCCCACAAAAAGCCAAGTGCCACTCAGGAGAAGTGGCAGGGAGAGTGAAAGAGAGGGGCTGGGAAGTGGATGTGGAGAGGGCTGCTGGTGGCTGCAGTGGTGGGCTTGAATAATTATGAATCAGGGAGCTTAACCTTCTGGGGAGTTAATTTGAGGAGCACTGGGGATAGGGGAGTGGGACTCTTTATTTCCCTGGGGTGCCCCTAATGCCATTGTGAGGGAATGGAGAGATCAGGACACGCAGCAATATCATGTCTGTTAGCCACCATATGACGAGCTGACCTCAGAGCTGCACTCACAATCACACCTGCCGTCATCAGCGCTAATTTGTTAAACATATCAATAGCGCTCTGCTGGCCTTTTCTCTGCCATACTGGAGCATTGATTCAGCCACAGTGATGAGTGACAACAACCGACCTCTTGACTTCATTCCCCCTCCTCCTGTCCTCCAATAGACACATTAAATCACTTATAGTCTGTGAATTCTTTAAGAAAGTAGTCTAACTGAAGCACAAATATATACTGGTAAATCAACTCAGTTTCTTTGATTCATGCTCTGAAACTATCCTGCATCTACAGAGAACCTATATATTTAAGACTTTTTTTTTTTAACCTCCAACAGGCAACCTCACACGCACAGTAAGATCAGAGACACACATTATAGGACAAGAGAAGACAAAAAAAAAAAGAGATAGAGACATAAACCGATGCATAGATAAATCACAGCATGAAGAAATTATACTTTGCCGCCCCTAGGTCTGTGAGGGCTGGGAGATAGAATTCTTTTATTTGGAGCAGGGCCCTCTGTCCCAGCTTCTCACCAGGAGATGCCCCTGTGATGTAGGTTGCATGAAGGTTGAGAGATTGGTTGGCTGGCTGCTGGCTGGCTGCTGGCTGGCAGAAAGACCCTGTTATGTGGCTGTTGCAGGAGCAGTGGCAGGAGTAGTGGAAGGAGTAGTGGCAGCAGCGACAGCAGCAGCCTATGGCAGCGCAGACATCGACATCTGGATCCAGTTTGCTGGGAGCACTCTCAGACAGGCCTGACTCTGCCAAGGAGAATCTCAGTCCTTTGATTTCTACTCCCATGGCTCGCTCTAATTGTCACTCCTCATTATTTAGTCAAAGGTGGACGGATGAATCATAAACTATTACAGAAAAATGACATTTTGCTCTCCAAGAGAAAGCCTCCTCGGCTTCGCTCCCCGTCTCATCTCAGCTGATAAGGACAATGAATTTCATACATGGCTAGAGCACAAACATCTCTCATGTGTGCTCATGTGATTAAGTTTTAGCCGAGAGGATCTGTGTTCGTCTGAAACCACAAGTGATGCAAGAGGAGAGGGCAAAAGTTGTAGCAGATTTGATGACAATTCTTAGTTTGAGAGAGGATCTTTTTCTCGCAAAATAAAAGTCCATGTTTTTACTGGCCAATAACCACATCCACTCTACGGGTTACTGCAAGTAAAGGCAATGCATATACATCACTGAGAGATTCATAGGTAAATTTGGTACCAATATATGGGGGGTGGAGGGGTGGTTAACAATTTTACAGACATTTTAGGCCTTTGTATTGGAAAAAAGCTCAGCTTCACTATCTCCTCTGTGCCTCTTTCTAAACTGGTGTTACAGCTTTAAGCTTCCCTTCAGAAGCAATTGTGTGTACGCAAGTGAAGACAAAGACAGGGGAGGTGAATAATTGTTCTTTGAACTGGGTCTATGATGTCACAATACCGTACAAATCTGAATGGTTGACTGAATGACATGTTTTTAGACAGAAGCCGCCATAAAGATACAGAGTTATATCTCTTCAGACAGCCAAATGTATGCACCCAAATATTTTTATTTCAATATTTTCCCCCTTTAAAATATAAATTCTGATACAAATAATAATAATGATAAATAAAAAAGGGAAATGACAAAATGCATAACTTAATTTGTGGTTACTTGTATCACAGTGTAACTGTTAATCTGTAGACTAATTACATTTATGTGTCTGTGCACAGCGCCTGGCCAAGTGAGAACAGGTTTTGTTGATCGGGTTTTGTAAATCACTAAGACAGGTAGCTCTTCTGCCTTTGATGTTCTCTCTGTTTGTTTTGGAAGCTCAGTGATGTGTGAATATGTCGCATGCTTAAGTGTGTTTGAGCGTTGCATGTGCACTGCTCATTACCCCTGAAGTGGAATGTGTGCTCTGCTCTCCATGACACATGACAGCGTCTGTCTGTTAGTCACTCAGCACAGAAAACCTGCAGTGATGACAGATCTATTCAGCTCTCTCAGTTTTTATCTGAAAGAGAAAGGAAGTTATCCTGCGAGATAAAGTACTTTAAACTCTCCTTGGTTTTGGTGCGGTATTTTTGTACGTTTGCAGGAATTTGCAATGAGAAAGATGTGTATCAGCACCTTCTCTCTTACAATGCTCTGAGTCTTGCTTTTATAGTCACCATCATTCACTCACCAGTAGCTAGATGAGCCATTTTTCCAACTGAATGTTAAGCCTACTATCAGATTAAGCAGGCTCTGATTTCAGCGCTAATTGTGCACGTCCACTTAAGAAGCTGACAGCCCGGCGAATGAGAAGGCTTGCAGGCCTCTGCAGCACGACACTCATCCATCACAGCCTAACCGATTGCATCCCTATGAAGGCTCAACACACTAACACCATTAGCTCTACTGCTGGGCATCTAACTAGCACATCACTCACACCGCTACATGCTAACAGCATTACGGCTAATGCTGCCCCTCTAACTAACACATCCGTCACAGGGCTAGAAATCCTACGGCTCTTCGCAAACACGTGGAACCACACTGTCTTTCCGAGACAATCACCCACATTATTTTGGCTCTCTCTTACTTTTGTTGCTCTGTGGCTAATGCCCTCATTTGTCTCTGAGGGTACTGAATGCCACTGGAAGGAGGTTGTTTTGATTCTGTTTTGTTCTGCCCACAACATATCTAGACGTATGGTTGAATACACAAGCCCCTATAAAGGGAGCCATTCAAATATGATTATAATTTCATATTTCACAAAGACAGTACACCACTAGGATGATTTTTAATTAGAACCAGAATCAGTAAAAAGAGTGGGGCATGGAGACAATAAAATGAGGAATGCATTCATGCATGGGATGATTCTCGAGCTTTATTTAAGATGTGTGCCAATGTTCTAACAGCATTAATGAAGTTATAAAGAATTATGAGGGGAAATCAAATTTGCCTCGCCACTTGAGCGCCACTAAAATGCCAAACAATAAACTACCAGATTGCAAATTAGATCAGTAAAAATATCAAACACATTGCGGTGCAGGAAAATCCATAATTGCATTTAGTGCCTGGCCTCTCCTGGGGGAAGAGACACTAAAGATCATCAGCAGGCTACACGGGTGCTGCTATTGACAGAGCGGTAAAAATCGACAGGCTAACTAAATAAACACTCCAGGCTCCATTAAATATTCAACGGCTGAGATTTGACAGTCGAGCATGCCTGCCTCTCCCCATTGCCTCCATTGGCTTCTCTCTGCAGCACATCTTCTCCCTGTCTCCCCTACTCCTGCACCCCCCCCTCCCCCCCTCCCCCCTCCTCTCCTCTGTGACTCCTGACAGCAATAAATGATGCGGTGCCTGAGGGCGCTGCTCCAGTGGGAGACCTGGGAGGATAGAGCATGAGAGCAAAAGAAATAAAGGGGAGACAGCGTATGACCAATAGCTATTAACCAAGGACTGAGACATAGCCCTGTGACATCCACTGACACCCCACCCCCCTCAACACACTCTCATTCTCAAAGGCAGACTCACATGTGTACACACACTGTTGCAAACTTGACACACAACAGTCGTCTATCTGTTTTGTTGTATTTATATTCTCTAATGCCATAAATAAAGCTATAAAATCTATATATGTACACAGAACAGATGAAAGGTGGTTTCCTTTCCCATTCTGCTAACCAAATAATAATTTTATTTAACAGACAGATTATCCATGTGTGTTACAACCAAAATCAGCACCTATGAATAGGTGAAGAAAAAAACCCCAAAAAACTCATATCTGAAGCCATCTAAGCTCTCGCAGCCTCTTGATGAGATCATAAGCATTCATCCAAGCGAGTGAGGTTATGCAAATGAGGGATGACAGTGTTATTGTGTGAGGAATATCAATGGAGTAATTACAGTTCCATGTCAGGCTACTGGCCCTCCGCTGCCGTGCCCAGCCAGCGTGCTTCATTTCTCAGCAGCCTCTCAGGGGAGAGATGAGCAACGTGCTCTGGAGAGCAGAGCTAATAATGGCAGCTCGGATACAGGCAGAGCTTAGACGAGCCCTGGGGTCCTGAGCCGCAGACTGCTAAACGTTGCGGGGGTCTCAGGAGAGCCCCCCAGCAAAGATGAAATGATTAAAAAACCAACTGACTGACTGACAAGCTGACCAACCACCTATAACTCTTTGTGTGCCGGGTCAAACCATCACTGCTCGCTTCAGTCTTAACGGACATTAGCTTAGTGAGGAAGAAAAAGAGCAACGCTGGCAGATGATCATAAGTGTTCCAGGTAAGTAACCAGGAGAAATGTGGTGGAGTTAGCTACATATAATACTGCTTCACTGACAGTGTCTAAAAAAATCCTCATCATTGGCTCTGCCTTCCCTTGGCAGCTGTCCAATGAGCAAGCTCCTCTGGCACGTAAAGAGTCATTAAATTTAAAGCTCAAATTTGCTGGGGTGTTTAACAAAGCACTCTCCTCAGTGTGCAAAAGCGCTACCCGCGTGTAACTTGTCAGCTCTATCAACTTTTACATGTAAGGGATTGTCAAATAAATAAAAAAAAAAAAAAGCTGAGAGGCCACGAGTTCACCTGATGAAGAGAAAGTGATGCAAAGAGAAACTTCAAAGAGCAAAGGCAGCTACAGACCCCAGAGCTGTGAATTAACATACCAAGCAGGAGGAATGTGTCTCCCACACACCTTAAAGAAACAGCTGGCTAATCATTTTTTTCTTTAAAAAATGGAACAACAACAACAACAAAGAATATATCCAAGCATCTGAGTCAGAATTTGCTTAAATTCAACAAAAAAAGAAAAGAAAAAGTGGTTGTTATTAATTAATTAATTAATTCCATCTACATCTGTACAATTTAAAAAGGTCCAAAAGTTTTAAATATTACACTTTATGAATGCATCATATCGGGTTTCAGCATGGCATAAAATTCTTACATAAAATTATATCTATATCTATATATATACATATATATATGTATATATATATATGTATATATATACATATATATATATACATATATATATGTATATAT
>JBAMYA010000024.1:12764145-12795118 GCA_037176975.1 Arrhamphus sclerolepis | reverse complement strand
TATATATATACATATAAGTACATACAAAGACATATATATACATATATAGGTTTTTTTTTTTGTTTGTTTGTTTTTTTAAGTGAAATAGTGATGTGGCGCTCTTGCTTTTGGCCCGCAGCGGTTTTGCTCCGTGGACGCGCGTCTGAAATCATCCCACGGCCCGAGGATGCGTTCAGGGGCAGATCATTTTCTCTTTTAAGTCAAACAAACCGCTGACCGTCGTGGATCAACAGTGGGGCTTATTGAGGGTCTGAACGTCGGCAATTTGCGGGCGATCATCTGTAATCTAATCCGACTTTGCTGAGTCCTAATGTTCTCTGCGTTTCTTGGTTGCTTTCACTCCTTAGAAATTAGGTTAATATAATCGCAGCGTGATTTCTTTGTTTTTTCTATGCAGCAAACAAACACTGGATGAACGAACAGGCGGCGGGATGAGAGCCCCCCCCCCCCCCCCCCCCATCCCCAAGGCTCGCGGCCTGTCAGGATCTTCTTAAATTTACTTTAGTGGCATCCGAAATTTAGTTTGATTTAAAGTGTCTTTGTTTCAAAAGTCTTCCTCTGTCACAAATTCTATCTTTCCCATTTTTAATGATAATTTTTTGGCTTCAGTGAAATGGTATTTGAGCTTCCTGAGTCACAGATGCGAAGGCGCAAGGTAAACAGAGGAGTTATTTGGATCACATCTTTCTTTCTTCCCTCGGAGATTCCTGCCTCAACCCTGAACAGTCACCGAGGCAGCCAAAAAACCGATACTGCAGATAATCCCAGCTCCCCGAGGATTAGACCAAAGTATAACACAACACTGTCAACCCATGGCTAGATTTGTTTACGTTATGATTTATTGGATTCGGATCCCCCCCTCCCCCCTCTCTCCTCTCCACTGACAAATTTATTGAGTTCTTGACAAATGGCCTGACAGACTCTGTGTGACGGCAAGCTGACATACGCGCTTCAAATGTGAGCTTGAAATTTGTTTATCTTTGTTTGTGGGCCACAGTGTGTTTAGGCATGGAACAAAAGACATGTAACCTGAGTAAGATTGCAGCTAATTATCAATTCATATTTACAACCAATGTTAGTGTACATTATTAGTTTAAGCACACTGTAAAAATTATATAGGCCCATATATGTATCAGATTATATAGTATGTAAAGCACGACCAAGTAAAACTGGATATGTTAATGCATTTAACTATATACGCATATTATACATGCACACACACACACACATATATATATTGATATATATATAACATCAATATTCTCACGTTTATTTTTGACTCATTATGATGATTTCAGCTTATGAATTAAAAACATTTCACAATTATAAATTATATTTCCACATAAAATCCTTCATCGTGTGCAAATGATCTCTACTGTATACCCAAAGAAGAATAGTTATGAAAAATGCCAGCATAATGGGGCAGCAATAAGAGCCATTTAACCACAACGATTATTGAAGTATTCCCTTTTTTAAATGTAGTGTTCTTCTGCTCATGTACTGACAGTGATCCATGCAGTCAGATTTATGCCCCCCTCGCCCCTCTGATACATTTGCCGATACTTCCCTGTTGTGGAGCTATTATGAACTATGAGGGCAATGAGAGCAGCTTTAAGAACAACAACAGCGCCCCCTGCTTGACAAAGTCAGTACGTGCAACTTCCTCCGTAGCTGCTCAGCAAAACTTCAATCATCTCTGACCAACACGAATATCAGGCCAACATCTGGTTCACGGGTTTAGGTGGAAATACAGGTAATTAAAAACAAAATGAAAAGTAAATCACTTAAATTCGTGCCTTATTATTGACTGCAACTTTCACTGAAGTGATTTGAATGATTATTTGTGAATACAACTGCATTATTAATATAATGCAAAACCCTATGTTCCAATCTTTATTCAGTAATTCCTGAAGTCATGTCTCATAGTAGCTTTTCTACATAAAATATCTCTAAGCAGCAAACAGAGTGATGACATTTCTTTTCAGTTGTTACACCATTAACCAAATTAGGTTACAACATTTTTTGAAGACATTTAAAGATATATCAAAATGCCAATTGAAAGTTGCCCCTCCCCAAGAAAAAAAAACAAAAAAACATTAACTTTTCATGCATACATACAAACCTTTTGCATAAATTTTGAATATGATCTACCATAAAATAAGATATCCACATAGGCTGCTATTTTTTTAAATTAATTTTCTCAGTTTTGTCTGATGAAATTGAACCACAAAAAAATTACTAAACTATAGACCTTTAGAGATAAAACTTTAGAGAATAATGTATATGTATATTATACATGAACATTGTATAATATTGTATATTAGTGTTAGTATTAGTGTGGATATTTATTTCTTCCATTTATTTATACAACATTTAATTATTCATTGTATTACAGAATACCCCAAAACATTTTTTTCATCAATAACAATATTATTATTGTTACATTATCATAGTTGCTGTTTTTTTCACTGTAACAGAGAAACAAAATATTCAATTTCTCTCAACATAATTCTTTTGTTTTGACTCGGTTTATTTCTTTCTTTTGTAAAGTTGCAACAACTAAACTGCAAATTAGTTCAGATCTCATCTTTATTGTGTCGTTTAAAAATCAATAAATAAATAATAAGAACAATGAGCATCACTAAATGGGGGTGTTTTGAAAAGATTTCTTTTTCTATAAGATGACCTCCAAAAAATATTTTCAGATGCTGGTCAAAACATTTCGACAGATGGAGACTGAAAGTCAGCAACAATAAAATATTTTAGTTTTGTTATGTGAGAATATTCCTGCAGCTCTATTTTTTTTCCCCTACACAGGTGATAGCTGAATGAGTCTACGTGTGAGCCTAATATATTCAGACACATGTGGAACAACTTACCAGATAGAGGTTTCAAACTAAATGAAACAATGAAACAATTTCCAAGTGCGTGTATCAGACAGACACACACACACACACACACACACACACACACACACACACAAACACACACTTAAAAGTGAGTGAGTGTAACTTTTGCTGTGGATGAGTTTTGTCCATCTATAGCAGCATTTCAAGTCTCACACAAAGTTGCTTTTCAGAAATACTAGAGAAGATTAGAACTCTGTAAAACAGAAAGAAAAAGACAGAATAATACAAAAAAACAAAAACAAAAAACTTTGCCTGGAGTGCAACTGAAGTTCCATTTGTGTGCCAGAGCTGGACACGTGGCATTTGTCGTTACATGGCTGCTCTCAACACTGGCAAAAGCTTCTCTACTCGGGAAGGATTTGCAGCTTCTTTCACCAAATGATGAATGCTATTCGGTGGATTTGTCTCCACAAAAATAATGTTTCCTGTGAGGAAAAAGTCGGAACTGCGGGAGGTCAGGGGCATGATTTTAGGATGTGTGCCATTAACAACAAGTGTCGACTTTTATGTGGAGTGTAAGAATTCTAGTTCTGCTGAATAAACTCCCTGTGTTGGCAGACTTTGTGGCTGAAGCAGTGAAAGATATTTCAAACATATCTAGATATGTAATGGCTGTTACATATAAGTACACAAAAAAGCTTTATTTGTCATGAAAAAGCTTTATTTTCATGGCAAATAAAATCCCCAGAATTTCCATCTGTGTATGTATTACATGTACTGAGTGAATGACTGTAGAGACAAAACAGACAAAATTGAAAGAGAAAGAAATAATAACTGGAAATCAACTATGAAAAAAAATCAGCTTACCAAAGCCAACAGCAATAACTCTCTAAATAATCAATAAACTCTCTGCAATCTGCCATCTGTACATGTGTGACTCTTTCTTCCTGTCCGAATCAAACACAGTGGACGTGTTTGTATACGCAGAGTGTGTGTTGGTGTGCACGCAAATGATTGTGAGTGTGTCGTTAATAGGCTGCACTTCAGAGAAAAAGGTAGAAATCCACCAGATGTTTTGCAGCTGGGTGGATCTGGTAGTGAAGATCTAGACAGCATCTGTCACAGGCGAACATTTCTAATCTGTCCTGAACATTAGACAGAGTGCACTAAAAACCCATCGCTCGCAACATGTGCGGCTCAAACTGCAGAGCCTGCGGTGAGTCGGCTCTGCAGTTTGGCCCTGAGAAAGTTCACAATGGAATAAGGAACAAAAGTCAAATTTATCACGCTCTGCAGAAAAGAGGCAATTTTAACTTTTCCTAAACGGAGAGCGTGGCTGAAAAACTGGGCAAAAACGGGGGGCTGAACTAACTGAAGGTATTAGGCCGGAGTGCCTGAGGCTAGAAAGCAGGGCTTTCAACTTAAAGATACTGCAGAGCTTTGTGAGGTCGAGATCTGTCAAACGGCAAGCAGAACTGACATCACAATGCTCTAGACACAAGATAAAAAAACACAAAAAACCAAATTAATTTTGATTTTTAGCTTCATGCAGTCAATCATCCTATCTGATCACAAAAAGGTGCATGCCTTGTGACTTGACTTCAGTATTTTTCTGGATGTTTGGCTAATTACATTTCATCTGCTAATGTACTTCAGAGCTAACTACAACGCACAAGCTGATGTACTTGGTATTTTGAACGGTGGGAATCACAGCTAGCTGACCTTGATGCTATCTGGATATTTTCCTTCCTGGGTTCATGTGCCTAGTTACCACTTGGTCAACCTCGTGCCCCGTGAACTGACCCTGTCCTCCCTCCGAGGTTTGAAAGGAAAAGAAATCCAATCCTCCAGGGAGCGCTCCTACTAACAAGAAAACTGCTGGCCCGAATCTCTCAGAAGTGCTGTGTTTTCCCACCGGACCACTTTCAGCTTAATAAACATCTTAACTAGCCAGAGGTCCCATGGGAGCCGCTGGGAAATCCTCTGGGCAGCCAGAGCTCCGAAGCTGGCCCTTTATTGCATCCAGGTGGCTGTTAAAAAATGCTGGCTGGCCATAAATGTCCAATAAAATGCAACTGGCACCTTTGAGGGTGGACAGGGTCAGTGCACCTGTCTGTGGACGAAAGCTCTACTCACTTCCCTTGTGTCCGACCAGTTTGATGTCACACTCTGTGCTGTGCCACCACAGAACCAACAGAAAGATAATTTACTGGGGCTACCAGACCCAGAGGTGTAATACTTATTAGTGGAAAGTAAAAAAATAAAATAAAATAAAAAAAAGAAAGAAAGAAAGAAAAAGAAAAACAAATAAAAACAGGAACACAAATAGAGGCAAAATAAAAGACTAAAAATCAAAACATTACATATAAACGAATCACAGAAAAAACAAACATGAACCTGGAAACACAACAAATCAAATAAACATTCAACAAAGAGACAAATTAGCAACAGACACAAAATGAATAAGACATAAAAAAATGCAGCAAACATAACAATCATGTAATAATATCAAATCTAATCAATTAAAAATAGATTCTACAACTACAAACCACACAACACTCAAAAGTGAACTCCATTTTCCAGAAAGATGGAAATTCTGATCACTTCTTTTTTCTCTGCCTCTTAAGGTAGAGAAAAAGACCAGATGGCTTCTGCATATAAGCCACATCCCCATATTCTGCAATGTTCTGATGACACTTTATGTTTTAACACCATCCACAGGACGCAGAAGAAAACAGATGGAAACAAAATTTGTTTGCACAGTTTGCATGCATTGTTTTCTTCACTCATGTTTAACTTAACAATGTTGAATAATTTGGGGGGGTGCAGAAAGAGAGACCTTCTGAGTGGAAGATGGATAAAGGTGCTACATAACTGGCACTATTACAAATGGACTATTTTGTTGTTGTTGCTTTACTGGTGAACAACATAGGAGAGGAGTTACATCCACAGACTTTATAAAAACTGGACAAAGCGTCTGTGACATCACCCATAGGCTTTCATCACTGCACGTCAGCATGTTGAAAAACAGGCTGGATGAGAGGCTGGTGGGAACATGCCCATCTTCGTTCAGTTGCAGTTAGCTAATTTTGTTTGGCGAGTTAGTTTATGTTAACCCACAGTGATCATTTATATTACTTTACATTCACTTTTGATCAAATCTGTCCAAACATCCTCATTTCAAGTGTCGCTACTGAATGCTGCTAGAGCTAAAATGAGGACTAACAGAGCTCAGCTGCCAGTCAGTGGGATATGATTGACTGTCCCAGCATACTTCTGTTTGTGGTTCCTGGCTCCTTCAGTCGGAGCTGCTGATGGAAATCTGCAGTGGGACCTTTTGTTTTGGTGGCGACATCAGCTGATGATTTATTAGTATGGCTGGTTAACTAAGTTTCATCCTCAGACCCGTCCAGACCACCACAGTCAGTCATGGTGGTCTGTTAGTATAATTAGCACAACACATAAGCTTAACAGAACGTATTCTCTTCGAAATATGACTATGCTCTATTAGTTTTTGATTTTTTTTTTATTCATAGTTCAGAAGTCAATATAATATTTAGCACTAAGTAGCTAAAATGATGACAGCTAAACATTGGCTAGACTGTCCACCAATCAAATATAATTTTGTTGTTTTATATAATTTAACCGGATATGGTACGAAAAAAATACACAGCCCATACAGTTGTCATTAATGTTAAATCTAACTATGCAGACCAAAACAGTTTTTTGTACTAGAATATAAGTTTGTATGTTATGAGGTTACGTTATATTTGATGGAGGCAACATCCAGTCGCACTAATTTCCAAAAAGCAGGTTTTGTGCATGTCAGGTTACGTGGAAGCATAATTTTTCTACGACTTTTTTCTAAAATTTGCAGAGCGTCAGTATGCAAGCACTTACTTACTGACCAATTAGGTCTTTGTAAAATAAAAATGTCAAATCAAACAGACATCCAGGCAGAGTCGGTCTGGGAGTGTCTGGTTTCTCTGTGTGAGAGGTGGGTGTTCTTTGGTCTGGGGTCCACGTTGCATGGTGACAAATAAGGCCATTTCTGCATGGACATTTTGGTTACATTCAATCTACAATATTAATTGGAGATTATTCAGTGACATCATGCTGCTGAGTTAATGCCCAACAATTTGGTAAAATGGAGGGACGCTTGATGAAACTGGGCCTCAGAGTGCCCCGTTTGTTTACGACTACTTCACACGTTGGTGAACAGTGGCAGCAGCCTCCCTTCAACTGTCCAACCTGACCAAAGGGGGAGTTAATTGTCCCACAGGTCTCGGTAAGACCTGGTTGCCAGTATTGGGCCTTTGATCTGACTTGAAAGGAGCTAATTGATTTCTGTGTTCCAGGCAGTGTTAGAGGGAAGAAAAAAAAAAAACAAAAAAACAAGATGCTTGCTGGTCGTTTCACATGTGCCGAATATCTGAGACAGAATGACAGAGTGAGGGATGAGGGAGGGGGTGAAGAGAGAGATCACCTCACACCCGACTCCATCCCTGCACAATTACAGTAATGTGACTCATGTGGGCTGGCCGCTGTGGCAGGGACAGAGGGAGGAGAGCTGCTGTGTGGGGGAGGAGGAGGGGGTTACCCGCTCTGGGAGATCACTCATCTTACCTCTGGCTGAGGTATGGAAAGACAGATATGATGTGCGACTCCCCTCTGAGTGCAGCCCGGGTACTTTTAAGGTGGCGGTTCGGTGAAAACCACACGTCTAACCCATGCCTGCAGTCTCAGTCTGCAGTCTCCAACACTTGCTGACAACAACGGGGAACAAGAGACATGAAACTGTTGGAGGTAAGCCAGAAAAAGTGGTAGACAAGTGTTTAAGCTACTTATTATCAAAGTGTCTCTCTTTTTGAATATTATATCATGCTTATTTATCAGTTATCCCAGCATGCACTAGGCTCAAGGAATCAATCCGAAAACACTATGTATTTGCTTTGTTGTTATTCATGAGATAAAGTTAAACTTCACATTTTCTGGCAGTGTGATTTGCGGCATCACCTGCTTGAAAATCCAGCTCCAGTCTGAACCTTCTTTGACAGGCCTCCTGCCTTTACTCCTTCAACTCACTGTCTCTGGTCACCTCAGCTCTGGGGGAAACAGGGCTGTCTGAGAGAGAGTGGCAGGCTAAGCCCGTCTTAACGCAGCACCTCAAACCACCTCATAAATACAGGCTTCCTTTTCCAATTTCCAAGCAGCCCATCTACCTCTGTCTACATGCTTCCACACTGCTGCATGTCATGGGCCAGGGTGTTAGTTTAAAAATGACCACAAGACATCTGGCAGGCTCACAGAGGGTGGAGCTTTGATGTGCTGCTCTGCAGTTCAGTTCAGCTCCAGCTGAGCCAAATCCTCTACAGGTAATGCTGCAGCAGTGACCCACGGAGCTTAAAGTGGGTTTGGTAGCTTACAGATAGCCAAGGATCTAGAAACAGATTAGCTGCAAGAGAAAAAAAGAGACAGTCGCTTTTAACTACAACGCCATACCAACTACAGCAGAGTGAGATGATTTATACATTCAAAGCATAGCAAAGACAAATGGTCAATTGTGAAACTGATAAATTTGATTATTTTTGGAAAAAAAAAATGTTTTAATGTGATACAAGCCACACATAAAAAAAAAAATAAAAAATTGAACAGTGGGAAGTTTACTACTGTTGCATTATTTCTTCTTTTAGCGTACTAACTGTCAGCATGTGGGAAACAAAATGTTTTCAGGTTAATGTTTGTTAGTTGATTAAGTCTGGCAACTTCCCTGTGGTATTTTTTTATTTCATATAATGCACGTTTTCAGTGGCTGACAGCTCTGAACTACAGGCAGGTCAGATTAGCATCTGTGCCTTTTCACTTCACAGCCATTTTTTTTTTCTGAAATAAACACAGCAGTCCTTGAAAGAAAAAAATAAGTCAAATAGATGGTAGCATATTTGGCGTCATAGTTCAGCATTTCCACATATGCTGTCTGCACTAATGAACTATCATACAGATGGGCTACCTCCCGTTTTAGCCCAGCAGACAAGGCATCTGTGATTCCCTGCAGACCCGTCTTGTCCCTGCAGTCATTTTTCTAGATTCTCTAAATCTTTGAACAATATAAATGAACAAATCACCTAAACTTAATAGTTATTCCTTATTATCTTAATTATTGAACCATTTGCTTGCACAAGAAGTGTGAAAGTTGTGGAAGATATAGTATAAAGAAACTTTTTATTTTAGCTGTAACCGTGCTTTTTGCCTAACACACACACACACGCACACGTTTTTATTGTTCCTGACCATACGCTGACTATGATTATTGATTGCTGATCTCCACTGATCTAATGATTCACATGTGAGCTGCACAGATAATAGTTGTCTGAATCTGAAGCAACATCTTGAAAGTCCATTGTAGCAGCTTTTGACAAAACTACAACAATAGAATGTAATGATTAAAACTTATTTCTGTGCATGCTGACATATTTAAAATATACAAGCAGGTTATGTAATTAGCATTAGTTAGGAGTAATGCTATTCAAAATACATTAAACGTTACAACTGCATTCCTTTCACATATATTAGCATGAAAAATGAGTATCAAATATATTATAAAATATTGGTCCTGCTAGACATGTTGCTTGTAGTCTGCGTGAGAACTTTAGTGACTTACTAACACTACCAGTGTATGAACAGCAGGGAGGAGCACCATTAAAGCCTGTCACTGTGCTGCAGGGCATCACTGACATGAGTGTCGCCTTCATGAAGGAGCATGAAGCGGTTCACTCTGTGGAGGATTCCTCACACCATCACTCTGATTTTAGCAGTTCAACAGAGGAACAAACACGGAGGGTTGTCATCCGCTGTACACTTCACTAAACACCTGGGAGCATCAAAACCCACAAGGAATTTCAGTGAGGAAAAGATTTAAAAAATTTTACACACTAATTCCAGAGTACCAAGCTTAGAAATAGGACTGCCTAATTAACAACATAGGCATTAATGCAATTACTCCTGCAAAAATATGCATCTTCTTATCATTTGTTTGCAACTAAATCATGAACAGATGGCAGTTAAAATTTAGTATTTATATCTAAATTTCGTAATTAGAAAATCTAAATTAAAAACAAAAGGATTTCCTTTTTTTTTTCTAATGATTTTGTTTGCTGCAGAGTGTGTAAGTATACGTCACTGAAACTGAATATTGTCCTATTCCCTGCGGGGTGACCCAGCAGAGGAGTCGTTGCTGACATGGGTAGGTGTCTGGAGTAAATGTTCCTGTCTCTCAAAGCTCTGCTCACTCTTGCTGCGTGATGCTCATGATGAACTTTCTGATGGAAAGATGCTCCTGCTGGAAAACGAACATGAGAGGGATGCGTTTACGTGACAAGACGCTGCATTTTGCTCCCAACAGTCCTCTCTGGCTGCTTCTTACAGTCAACAAAGACCTAATGAGCAAAATGTGAGTCACTGCTAACATACTTCTGTAAATGAATTTGTTTGGGAACATGAGCAAGTTTGATTTATTTTGAGCGTGGCAACATCCAAATCACTTCCTGTGTAACTTTCTGAGTAAGATATTATGACACCAAAAGTTACATAAGTCCTTTTTCTAACTGTGTGGGTTTAAACATTTACAAAAGTGTACGGTGCAAAGTAAATTGTCATAAATATTACAAGAACTCAATTACTAAAAATCAATCAATTAAGATGCAGTAGTTTTTCCTGTATAAAACTGCATAATAAAAAGTCATTGCAGTGGGTCCCAATATTTCTTTCAATTCTTCATCTTCTTCCAAAAATGATCCATTGTGTCCCTCAGTTCTGTCCTAGTTGGCTTCACCGATGGACAGAGCTGGGCAGTTACTGAACAATGCTTCGCTCTGCGCTGAAGTTGTAATGAAACTGTAAGAAGAAGAAGGGATGAACACACTGATAAATGATAACATGCCATCAAAAACAGAAATATATACTCTAGGAGTGAGTGTATGCAACTGACATAAAATCAAAGCAATTAAACTTGCTGAGTTGATTCAAGCAGATTGAAGCTATAAGGAAAATAAAAGCATGACTGCACAGCCGTGAGAATGAAGCTGGGAAAATCTAAAGCACCACTGCCGCCGTGTGGTGTAGCACGAGTATAACAACTATAAAAGAAAGAAGAAGGCATCAAACATTCTTGTTTGAGTACTGGCAACCTTTAATTAATTAATTATTTCCCCAAATTATAATAAGCACTATTTAAACTAATTTTCTTGAAAAGATGAAGTATCATTTCAGATCTTTCTGTTGCCCAAAGTACAATTTGACCTATTCCAAAACGAACCAAAATTAAAATAAATAAATAAAACTATGTGAAAGGTAACAAAGTAAACTACTTCAGGCCCTGATAAAAATCTAAATCCAAAGTGTGACAGTGACTTAATGTATTACCTTTTTTCTAAATGTTACTATCAGATTAATGGCGGTGGTGCTTCCACCATCATTGTCATTAATAGTTAGTTTTCACTGTCACATCAGTCTCTGGGTTCAAGTTGCCTGTCATGAAAATAATTCATATGCTTTGAAATGTATGTTAACATTAGAAAAAAAAAAAGAATATCAATGATGACGTATTACCCTAAACCTGTGCTGGAGGAGAAAAAGCTGTAAATCTTTTGTAACTCCCACCCCAACTTCAAAACTTAAAGCTATAAATTCAGGTCGACATTGTCAAACTTCCAGGTCAATTTAATAAACTTAGCCAAACAGAATATAGTTTTTTATCAAACATTTTCTTGTGACTACACATAAATATATATATGAATATATACGTGTGTGTGTGTGTTCAAGCTTGATGACTACAGTAATATTGTAATATTGGCTTTACCAGGTTTGACAGCTGTATTACTGCAAGCCAGCACTAGGTGATGCTGTAAGATCACTGAAATAAGTTTCCAGCTCTCAAACAGAAACCACTGAGCCACAATCGCTGAAATTTAGAAATTGGATTCTCTCACTAAAAAAGATCCACATTACCCGATTTTCACAGTTACCCCAAACCTGTCACGTACCACAAGCCTATTATTTGCGAAAGAATTAAAAAAGAAAAAAAAAAATCTAAACATCTGGCACAGAAAATAAATATTACAGTGTGTACATGTGTTTGTGTATATATGTGCGTGTGTGGATGATGGATGGGGGAATGGGGTATTATCAGGGAGAGCATGTATCAATGTCTGCCAGTTTTACACACAGGCTGACAGGACAGTGACACACCAGAACATGGGCGGCAGTCACCCAGACGAGCCCAGCTTCATTTCCTGTCCCTGCTCCACTGCCAAAAATATGTGACATGTTGTCTTCATTAATTTCACCTCTATTTAGAGCTCTCCCTCTCACATACCCCTGTACACTACTGTCCTTCCATACCTTCACACACACCCGGGCATAAGCAAATACGCACAAAGGAAAGCACGAGCAAGCGCAGACACGTGTGCACAGATAACTCGCTACAAGCACTAAGAACCAATCACACATAGGTGCTAATGAAAATCTTGTCATGTGTGCATACACACTTCTTTCCACTCTAGCATACTCTAAAAATCATTAACCAGCCGCCAACAACATTTTTCAGCAGAGCAAACTACATAAAGATGTCACTTTAAATCGCTTACTAATTAACACTTAAAAAGACACAAATTAGATATGCGTGGCTAAAAGCAATTATAATATCCGCAAGTTTTGCGAGTCATTTGGGAAATGAAAAGAATGCCTAATTGCTGGAACCAACATCATCTGAGACATGGCTCAAGTGATGCCTGTAAGAAATGGTCTTATCTACAACTGTGGCTGTGATTACAACAGTTTTCCTCAATTACATGTGCATATGGAGGATTCTAGAAAGTACATCTCTTTCATGAATCTGAATGGGTTAGAAATGAAGAAATGAAAAACTATGCAGGGATTCTGAGGAGGGAAGGAGTCTTACAGTCACACAGGGGACAGTGACCTCTTCTGGACAAAAGAAGAAGAAATTTACATCAAGTAGCTGGAAAAAGAAATGAGATCCTTTCATGCTTAAAAAAAGAAGAAAAAAAGAAGCATTTTTCTGAATTTCAATATCGGACCTTTGCTGATTTACATCAACAGAAATAAAAGCAGAAAACATAATACATATTAATTTAATACCACAACGGATGAAAAATACAAAAAAAAAAGTGCAGACAGTGTTTCCAGCTTGTTTGCAAGAAAATCACTGACTATATTTCACTCCTTGTTCTCCACATCTCATCACGGGATAATAATAAGAGAAGAGAAGTAAAAATAACACAATGGTGAGGGATGTTTCCACTTGGAAACTAATTATCAAGCTAAGCTGTGACTTTTCCTCATCAGCCTGGCCCCCGCCATTAATCTTGTGCTGTCGTCCACTTCACTAAATCCTGTGTGTTACACTATCTCACATTTACTTCATCAGCTCCAGCACAGCTGTAATTAATGATTTCTCATGCCCTTCCCTTCTCTTCCTCAGCTCAGCTCACCATGTGTCCTCCTGCTAATCACACTCTCTGAGAAGGAGGAGGAGGAGGTGGAGGAGAGGAAGCAAGAGTGGAGTGGGGATGAAGAAGGGGAAAAAAAAGAAAAAAAAAAAAAAAAAACAAGAGACAAGAACATACAGGATGAGCAGTCAGCCTGTCTCTCCCATGGACACACAGACACACACACACACGTACATGCCATTAATACCTGCGCCGACAATGAGCTTCATTCGGATGACCATGTGACAAGATGGCGATTCTGTGTGATTTGGATAGTATATGACAGAAGACAGAGGCAGAGTGCAGAACAGACACCCGGTTTGATGAGGGAGTGTTTGCTCTGTAACACATCTCAAACCCAACAGCACCTGTTCTTTTACAGTGGTCTGTCACTTCCTGGCAGTTCTGATACTAAGATACCATGCTAATGAGAGAGAAGGGGGGTTGTCACTCTTTTTAAAGAACACACACACACACACACACACACGCAAAGACACACCTACTCTTTCTATCTTTTGCTCTCACAAACATGCTCAAAAGATGATTGAGCGCTTGATGCCTGTAGGCTATTTCATCAAAAATGAAGAGGACTTTGTGGTGCTTTTTATTTGCTCTGAGTAGTCTTTAACTTTTTTTTGCTATGAAGCAAACTGGAAACTTAAAAAAAAAGTTAAATGTGCCAAGTATGACCAGAAAGGCTCTTTAAGATGTACAGCAGTGTGGGTGATGCCAGATTGAGCTGTTGGAGGGAAAGAATTGGGGAATGAAAGTCAAGTGTTTCAGAACAGGAGACAAAGCTTTTAGGAGAGAATGGTTGCCTAGCATGCCCATGCTTTTATTCAATTGGGGCTTAGTGGAGCCAACAGGGCCTCGCTGTCTCAGACACTTAATTACAACCCCAAGACCATTTGCTTTGCATTCTGGGCCAGCGGCGTTGGCGGCAGTCGAGCGTTTCAGGCTCTACTCACTTCCTCCTCGATCTCTGCCAGGGATTTGATCGTAATGCCCATTAAATTGACTTGCTCCATCTGAAATCAAAAGCAGGGAGAGGAGGAGGGAGATGAAGAAGTAGAAGACGAAGAAGAAGAAGAAGAAGCAGTAGAAGAAGAAAACACAAGAAACATGACTGTTAGACTCATGGCTAAGTAAGCATGCTTAAAATCTTTAATCCTCTCTCCTCTCTGTGTCAATACAAACGGGGCTATCATGACAACCACTGCCAGCCAGCCAAATGGACTGCACTGAGCCAGCTCTGCCTGACTGCACGCATTCATCACTCAGTCTGGAGAAAAGAAGGGAGGTGAAGGAAATAATACACGGAAATACAGAAAGAAGTGGTGCTCACCTGAAGTGGGGCTGTTATCATTAGTCCAATGTTAAATATATAACAAAGAAATATATGCATTTGTCACCATACTGTCTAAATTTTTACCTCTCGCCGGTTTTCAAGAAACATCTCGGAGACCACAAAGGGCACATCATCCAGAGCTGAAAAAAAGTTGAAAAGAAAAGCTTGAATTTTACACAAAGACAAAAAAGAAAATGTATATTATTGTGTATTCTTGATCCTGACTACTTCCATGTGACTAAATGTGGGATTATAAAACAGCAAAGCTATCAACATCCCCAGCCACCCCATCACCTCCCCTCCTTCCATCTACTGAAAGAACATGAAAGGCTTTTTTATTCTCTGCTGTATTTGAGCACCTCCACTCTCTCCTCCAACCCAGCCCTTTCCCCGCTCTCTTCTAGTTTAATTACTCTTGATTATTCCCGATTCTTTCTTGTCTGAGAGATGTTCACCTCAGAAACAAAGACACATTCACACTCGGCAATGAAAAGCGTAAAGAAGGGAGACAAAACATTCACCAGATATCAAATTTGCATGAAAATAAGCCACACTGTTCAGCCGGCAAAAAGTGGATTGAAATGAGGACTTGCCAGGAGCGTGGTGGTATAATTAGCATTTGACCAAACAAACGAGCTTCAACAGAGCTATAATTAAGCAGGCCTGTAATTAAGTGTATGCCCTTTATCATAATGATCGTGGTTAAAATGGTGTGATGGCTGCCAGTTGATTATTAATGGTGCAACCCCGTCCTGCATGCATCCTGCACTGGAATCAAGGTGTCACGATTGTCAGGCTAGAGAGCAGCTCTTTGTTTATAAAATACATTAGGGCCCAAATTAACACAGGGTGACAAGAGACACAAAGCCTCTCGTGAAGGGAAAACTGCAGCTGCTCAGCTTCATTATAAAACTCCCAAATCTGGAAGCACAAAACTTGCTGGCACTGGCTTCGACAAGAGCTCCAAATATCAGGAGGGCGAGCTTCCAACTGCTGCTCTTTAACCCACAGTCCGTCAGACCCCTGGCACGGGGAAAGGAACTCATAAATGTAGGCCAAAGCCCTTCGTGAGTCATAGTTTGGGAGGTGACACGCCTTTTGGCCTTTCCTGCTCACAGCAATATTTAAAAGTATGAAATTATAACAATTTTCCCCAGTTTGACACTTGTGTGATTTGCTTCTCTTTCTTGGTTAAGTACATATATCCATGCTCAGGCAGTTTCCGTACAATACAATGCGATCTTTGTAATCGAAGCATAACCCTTACCCTGAGCATCTAAGGAAAGCTTCCTTAGTTTCTCATCTTTGAAACATCAGCTATGCTGTTTTTTAAGAATGTACACTGAGGTGCTTTGGGCTAAATCTTAATGTAAATATAAAGTTTACACATATTACAGGTTAAATGTTTAACATCTTCAACAATTTAACATTTGCTTGTTGACATATAAAAGATTAGGACATACATATGTGTAATATAAAGAAAGAACTGAAAAAAAAAATTTTATTTCTTTTTTAAATTAAATAATTATATATTTAATTATCAATTAAATATTTCACTGACTGTACTATATTTCACTATGTCACACATGCCGCCCTAACAGTGGTGCTAGGGGATTAGCAAAGTCATAAGGATTTATATTCTCTCTCACAAGCATCTGTACCCAATTTCAGAGTGGCCCATCCAGCAGTTGTGATAATCATGCCTGAACTGAAGTGGTGCACCAACCAACCAACACACACTACCATTACTAAACCATGGCCTGCATGGAGGGGGGATTTAGAAAGTGTTAAAAGCCATAGCACCATTTATTCACAGCAGCTTTAAATCTTTGTTGTTGTTTTTTTGGGAGGAAGAAGCCAGTCAAAGTGACTGGACTGACAGCTTGTTTATAACTAAAAATGACCTAAAATGAATAAAGTATGCACCATTGTAGACCACACCAGGCAGACATAGGCAGGAAGAATGTATTTAAATCAATAGCCAGCAGTGGAAAGAAGAGATTGTGGCTGCTGATGGATCTACATGGCATGGACAGATGAATGCACAGAGCTGAAGGCCAGAGAGCTTCTTTATTGCTCAAGGATTACATTTAAAACCAGATCTCACTTTGTATTCCTCTACCATCTATACTAAGAGGCTATCTTACATTCAGACAAATGGAAAGGCACAGAAGATGGCTTGGTGGTAAGGAATGGATGCTGTACTAATCTGAAAGTGCAAAGGGCAAAAATAATGTAATTCCAATTTTCTGACCAGGAATCCCAGCATGAAGTATGTTCTAGTCACTCAAATGGGCAGGCTACACTCCATTAACTCATGAGTCTATTGCGATGGGAGGAATTGATATTTGGCATATAGAGAATGTGAGTGCAGTCAGTACAAAAACATCTGGCAAGACTTTAGGTACAGTGGCAATGATGATGATGGTGATGATGATGGCTGTGAGTGCAGAGGTAGTGTTAAGTAAGGAGGACCCTGTGGCTTGAGTGATTGTAGTGTAAAGAACGAAGTCAGCACAGGCCCCGCGTGGATCATTGCCTTATTAATGGCTCCGTCAGGTGCGATGAGCAATGGCTGCATTGTCATCTCCAGCCCCTGGGCACAGATGAATGGCTGTTTCAGGGCGGGAAGGGCCCCCTCGCACGCTGGGCTGAGCACTAATCCCTCACTCTTCCATTGTTGGATGCACTGTCACCCAAGACTTCAGCAACACAATACATTGCAGTTCCAGGGCAGCAACAGACATGGCTATGTACAGCACAAGTGCTGGCATACCTACACACACACAGACACAAACACACACACACATAAACCACATCGAGTTGTGCTCCGACACTGACTGATGGAAAAATATGCGTGGGTGATCGAGCATACCCCATATTACCTGAACCACAACTCAAGAGTAGCACTTTAGGAATGTTGATGAACTTTTATTTTACACTTCACTAATCCAGCAGAATTGCATTGATCTCTGTCTGGTATGATTACTGGGGTGAATCTGTTTGACTCCTGAATTAAGTGAGGAAGTCAGAGTCAAGGCAATAATGTGCAAGTGCAAATTAACATCTATTACAACCTTTTTACATTTGAAAATATTGTTTTGTACTGTAAAATAATGAAAGCAAGAAAATAAGCCGTCCTTCCCCCAGATGCTTTAGCTGGAAGATACTGGATTTGAAATTCCAAACAACTGGATGTTACTGTTTCTCTAGGTGGAGCCAGCCTCGACACTAGAATACATTTTATGAGGATGTGACTCCAATTTGAGACAGACTCTTCATGCAGAGCCTGGAATTACTATTCTAGTTACAGATCCCACTCTCTGTCACCAATGCAGATAATGGTGAGTAGATGAGCATGAGCTGGAGGAGGACCCCCATGCCCACTTACAGCCCTAAGCCCCACTGTGACATGAGAAATAGTGCCCAGGCCTGACAGCATCTCGGAGACATATTGTAGTTTATTTTGTCGCCCGGGCATGCCATCTGTGCCATTCCAATAGAGGGTGTGTGTTCAGGCTGCTGCAAGAGAGAGGACACGAGGCTCTGGGTCCCTCAGTAGCTCTGCAGCAGCGGCAGGTCATTAGTCAAATTGCCTAATGAGAGAGAATACAAATGGCCCCCTACCCTGACAGGAGGAATTTTGGAGGTGTCAGAGCCCCTGACCCGTGCTATGAGAACAGATGATAGTGTGTTGCTATTTTCAGATTCTTTTAATGACTATGGCTCTGTGAAACTCATTCTTTTTCTTTTATCTTTTTTATCCAAACCCTCTAGACAGGAGACTAAAAGAAAAAGAAAAAAAAAATTTAAATACATTAAAAATCTGGCTTGCAAATGTGGATGAGCAACTTTTAAATTATTTAATGTTTACTGAAAAGTCAATTAACATTCTAAAAAGCATCAATACCAAAACAGATTATGCACTGAAATGATGTTGAAGTTTTCTATTTTTATTTGTCTCTGCTGACTGTGTGCAGCTTATTTCTTCGGTCTCATTGAAGTGTGTTCAACCTTCTCTTGCAATCTCCTGACAGCGAATCTCTTATTTTCTACTAAAATATTAATTTCATTTCATCTGAATGTTCAAAAATGTAAACAAGTTTATAAGGTTTGAGAATACAAGAGTACATAAATAGTGAATAAAATAATATCAGGGAAATAATTCTAGTTCATGAATCTGCTTATAGTTACTCTCTATAAGCTGGGTCTGCTGAACACTTCAGCTTTATGAAGAAAAGCAGTGGGGGTGTAAAAGAAATAAAGTATAGAAATGAGAAAAATCACTTTAGTTTACTTCAGTATTTCTCCAATTTCATGACAATTAAAAAATATATCCTGAAAATGCCATCAAACCCTGATCTCTCCTAGCATACCTTTAAGTAAATGTATATAAAATTGCCTTTTCAGTTAAGAATAGCTAAATGCAACATGGGCATGTAAACAAGCAACAAACCTAGATGCCATCAATATTATCTAATTTACACATTCATCAGTGTTAAAATGTAAGGAATGCAAAATAGCATCCTCCTGTTGAATTACCAATGTCCTTTTCCACCTGTGACAAGTCCCAGCTGGATGCTGTACACCAGGTTTTCCAGAAAAAGGGAAGAGCTAGAAATGTTTACTGTGAGATGTTCACAAACACAGCGGATTAACTCAATATGCTATATCCAAGATGGAACAAGGTGAACCTACATGTAGAACTGGCTGTTGAATGAAAGTACCAGAGTTTTTCAGTCATTTGGTGTAAATGTAGAAACTATATCAGACATTTTTTTTCAAATGCAGAAAGAAATAGTGGGAGAACCGTTTTTGGCTAGATGACGGCTGAAACTTTTATTGAAATTAAACAGATAATCACAATTTAATCAGCAACACAGGCTATTTTAAGCCACTGCTATAGCATTGATCCCCAGCTGTGGCTGCTGGTAAATGTGCAGCAGAATGTGTGTATAAATGGGGTACGCCTCTCTGGACAAGTGTAAAAGCTGGCAGAGGGCTGACAGTAAATTGCATGTGCCGGATGGGACACAGCAGAAGGCACAATTACACAAATCCCCTCTTAATTAGCGGTTCTGTGGGCAAACTAACCCGTAATGATGCGAGGGATGTGGTGAGCCCCAGAAATCCTAACAAGAAACACTCAGCAGCATTGGAGACTGGGTCATATGGCCCCAGCTCCCCTGAAGTAGTGACTGACACGTGATCTGTTTTGATTAGTGCAGCTGCAGGAGATGATTCCCGAGCAGCCCTACTCTCCACAACCCCAAGTCTCCTGCTGAGCTTCTTGCCCTCTGGACTGTGGGTAAAGCAGTCGGCCCTATGCGGTTGTGGGTGGCATTATTAAGTTCTCCATGCTCACCGTACCGGGCAATGTAAAGTGGCATCTCACACGGTGAGTAATGAACTGTGCCAGAGCGGAAGCAGGAGAGATGACAGCCAAGGAGTCCTCCTTGGCAGCCACTAACCTGGGCATCCACCAATTCATCATCCCCTAGAACCAATTCACCAATGCTGCAATGCCATTTGTCATTATTTATGCTAATAAGGATACTATTATGCTCCTGATGAAAAAGAAGACTGTTATTAGCATAATGCATTTACAGTTCAATACATATGCATTTGCTTATTAGTGAACCTGTCTAAATACGTGGACTTATAAAACAATATTTTCTATGAATGAATAAAACTGTAGTAATATGTACTTTAAAATTAAAATGCTGCAAGAGAAGGTCAGGGCTTCTCCAAGTGTTTTATATTCATGCTCTATTTCCTGCATCACAGCATAAAAATGACCTCATCTGTGTAAAAACACTGATGTTTTTGAACCTTCTCAAGCTACTTCATGGTTTTAAGTAAGCTAGTTGGAGCAGATCTATTTAATATAGCTTTTGGGAGCCCCAGATGCTTTTCCAAAACGACTTCATTCCCAGAATCTCATTGTGCTTTCTAAATCACACCACAGTATGTATTAGAAGATCATTAATTACAAACTTAACAAGTCAGCAGAGCCATTAAAAGATCTTTAAGGCATATTTGACCATAAATCTCCTTAAACTATATTTAATGACTGGATTTTTGTGAAATATTTTTTATCAAGTTCTAATTAGATGTGTGATAACAAACCCTGCTGTACATGCGGCAAATGAGGGAGCCGTGACAGGCCCATCCATTGAGGCTGTCCACGTCTGGACACTGAAACTAATGGAGCACTGCTTCTATCTCAGGGATGGATAGAAAGCAATGAGGGATGAGATTCCATAGTCCAGTCTGGCCTGTGAATGCAAAGCCATTTAAAGTCCCTTATTTGAGTGTGATAAAGATCCAAACATGCCTGAGGGCCTCAAGACTCCATTCAGAAATTCCATTAGGATTCATACTGGTTTGATCCTCAAAAACCTAAGGGTGCCATCAGTCCAATAGGATTTCTAACATATGAATTGAATGAAAGTCATCGGCTCTATTTCAAGCTCTGTTTCAATCCCAATTGACTTTAGTCACATATGAATGGATCAAACAGAAGACTTTCAGGAATATGATTATTTTCATAATACCCACATAGCATACCTTAAAGTACATAACAAACAAGGACTGAGATCGGAATAAATTCCACTGAAAATTAAAGAGTGGAAAGGATTAGACTGAAATAATTTTTAACTTTCAAAATAAAAGCTCAACATATTAAAACATAGTAAAGACCAAAATTGTTCCACGGCTTGCTATACTTTACAAGACATAAAAATGGTGTGAAAACAGTTTTACTAATAATACTACTTTTAAAATGTCCGGATATATTTGTGAAGTTGAAGCAGGGGACAATCGGCAGCACATACTACAGACCAGCCCTATTTGATCCAATGCTCTTCAAAATTAATCACAATTAGTTTAGTTTAACACATAAAAATGCTTCAATGCTTCATTCTACAAAAGGCAGAGTAAAATGTTGGAATCTCACAGTTTGCAGCTATTTTATGTTCTGAAGTAAGACTGAGCGGCATGCTTTTAATTGCTTGTCTGCCATTTTCCCCCCAGTTGAGTTAGCATTGCGTTTTGTTTACTGCATGTTAGTGTGGATTTTTGAGTAATGTTGTACTTCAGCTCAGCAACACTCACCCACAAAACATTGAAACTATTGTGCTACATCATAATTTATAAGCCAGATATTCATTATGAAGGAATTCAGAACCATTTTATTTTCATTTGTTACTAAGATTTGCTTTAGAGTGTGTGTGTGTGTGTGTATAGATGTGTGTGGTTATGCACTCGGTTGAAAATGCTATTCTCCCACTACAACACTCTGTTTTGCCTTTTGCTGACCAGGGAAATTAAGAAGCAAAACGTGGGTTTTAAGAGCATTCCTTTCATGTCTTGATGCAAGCTTTGGCATTACTTCAAACATCAAGATCGGTTTCATAGAAATCCCATTCCATCTAAAGTAAAAGTGCAGCAGTAAATCTGCCCATACCTCCCCCCATAACACTTCCATAAATGATTCATTCAGCTCAGTTTAGCTGATGCAAAACAGAATGTTAGTGAGTTGTGGATGGAGCCCTAGCTGAAAAAGGAGGACAAAACAAGCAGCTTAGTAATTTCATCAACCTCTAAGAGGGAAAGAGAGGAGAAAGGAGAGAGAAAAGTATAGCATAAGCTATAAAAAATTTTGTGTCACTATCTAAAGGTCTTGTTTTTTTAATCCCTCAGCCTAAAGTATTGTGTTATTCTAAAATATAACCCCAGTGGTGCAGAAGCAGCTGACATCCATCATGGCTTGAGATAAGAGTCGGCTGATCTCTCTTGCCTCTGCACAGCCTTGCCCACAACTACATGGGGAGATAAGATGGAACTTTTGTTTGAAACCTGATGAGAAGGCTCTTAATGAAAGTGCTGCGCCAAAAATAATCTTTTTTCTCCATGTTAGTCAATCAAGAAATGGTGTAGTTGGGGGAAAAAGAGGAGAAAGAAAGTAATTTTGCATAATCAGTGAGCACCATCTGGAACAATTAACCAAATTCCACAGAACTCAGAGGATCAGTCATATTGGCTTATTAAAGATCCAGAATTATACAAGTAATAAATCCTTGGAAAAACGAAGCATACCCCTGCCTGTCATGACTATTTTAACTTCAAATACAGAGGAATAGTTGATAAGGCTGAAAAAAGGAGATTAATATATGCAAATTATGTCGAGCATTTAAAAGCCCCCCAACAACTGTCTCGCTTTTTTTTCTGTCTTATTATGGGGCTTTATGTTTTATTCATACACCAACTCACCTGTCATTTCATAAGCTATAATATTATGAGGGTATTATTAAACAGTATAAAATGGAGCTTTAATTGGAAAGCGCCATTGCATTTTCCAATTATTTGTCGCAAATTAAAAGCAGATGCACATAGTTTAATAAGAATTCTAATATTGTTTCCTGAAAATCAAAAATCACTGTCATCCTGCCAGGATATTTTGCAAACCCGAGTTAATTTTGAGCCTCTTATTTTTTTCATCCTCTCTCTCATCTGAAGGATGAACTGTCTAGTGTCTGTTAATTGAAGTTCCTCTAATGGATAGGGAAATAATTGCTCTCCATATTATGTTAGATCAGGGCCAATGTCAGGATTTATTTTCGATTAATGCTATAGATATGCAAATATATTACTTTTTATTAGATTTACCTTTTATCAGGTGGATGCGTGCTGAATACTATATGTTGTTCCATTGGTAATAAAGAAAGACTACAATGCAACAGAAATTACATAGTTTAATTCTAAGTCTTAGATATTTTTTACAACACTTTTAAGTGTCTTTTTTTTCATCAAACACACTGCAATAGTTTTAATGACAGTTTCCTGAGTGCATAGAAAATTACTTATAAAATTTTCTATCAATACATGAATAACAGACCTAATTGGCAAAAGGACTTGGCGTGGATCAAAGCAATACCAGTGAAGAATAGCAAAAGGTTTGGGATGGTTTAAAAACTTGATAACTTTTCAAATGAGCCTGAATTGTCAAGTGACTGAGGGCTGCAAAATAAATGTGAATTAGTTTTTAATATTCTGGTAATAAATGTCAAAGCCTCTGCACATCACATCTGTACATGATGTGACTGCAGATGACAGATTTCCCAGACATGTTACCTCTCCTCCCCTCAACTCGTATTTTTTTCTTTTTTTTTCCTCTCTGAGTTTTTGTTTTGTTGGTAAATGACGGAGGGTTTAATCAAGAAAGCAGGCAATTCATCAATCCTAAAGAAGGCGCCTGTACAACCCTGACAGAGCGCACATGGTTTTAGACCAACTCGAACCTGGCCAGCTGTCAGCCCACACACACTCATGCATGTGCAGACACTAGTGCACACACACACACACACACACAGACCAGCACTGTCATCAAGCTAAGAATTAACACAAATAGGCTGTCGGCTATGACCTCACACTTTGTCTGCAGGGTCTCACATTGTTAATGAATGGAAGTTGTGCTCTTTCATATTCACAGTGTGATGCTGTAGGGCTAACGAGTACACAGTCTTAAATAATAAAGAAAGAACCATTTCGGGCTCACTTCATTATTCTCTTTTCTTTAAAAACACAACAGTTCACGAGGGGAGAAAGTGGGAGTCTGTGCACTTGCAGAGGACAGTTTTCTGCAGATAAATGATGACTGCTGGCAGCGCAGTGCACAGTATGTGCATGTTCTTCTCTGTCACTCAAACCACGTCCCAGTGGACGAATTCCACACCAAATGCCACAAACTGTTGAGCTGTGTGTTAATGTCTGCTCCTTCAGGGTTCTGTGTCCTGACCACATTATAAAATGTCTGTCATATAAACAAAATTATGCATAAATTCTTGTGTACTTTTGCAATTATGCACCAGATTTTGCATTATCTTTGGCTGCCTTTAATCCTTTTAAAAAATAAAATTCCAGAATATTTTTGAACTTAGATAATTCAAAACCATGCACTGTGTGTCTGCTTTTAGGAGTTGCTTAATTTCAGAAACACGTTAAATACGTTGTGTATGACTATAGCCTGAGTGTGCTTTTGGTGGAGCAGCAGGAAGGATCCTCACCACATGGTGTCTCTCTCCAGCTGGATAAAAACCTGCCTGCCTCCTTCAGCTCATGTGGCTCACACACTCTTTTAAGTCCACGACCCCTTCAGCCGACTCTGACTCTGGCACTAAGGCTGTCAGAGCAAAACTCTGTTTACTAACAAATTCACCTTCTTTTAATTTTAGTGATGGGGCATCATCCTCCTGCTCAGCTGAATTTTTCCTTGACAAAGAGTGAGGAATTTCACGCAGATGCAAGATACATATGTAAGCATGGTATGTGATGGATCATCTTTGACAGCTGTTAATGCCAAGCTCCTCTGGGAAGTCACGTTCTCTGAGAGAAACACAGCTCTGTACAGTATTCATCAATGAGAACATTTAGATTTGTAGTGCCACAGGAGCTTCCATTAAACCTATATCCAGGGGAGATTAAACTATATGTGATAGCATGCATATTAACAGAAGATTTCACAAATATGAATATGCTTTGACTTAAAACAAAAACTGGAACCTTCACAAGCCAATGTATTCCATGTAATAATATGAATTTCATTTCACATTTTTTTCAACTTAAATGATACTGATCATGCATCTTTTGTAGATCTTTTACCTGTCATGGTATAATTGCCACTGCTCTCTTGCTTGTAGTCTGGCCTGCTCATGGCTCTCCTGCTTGGAGATAATAAAAAGCAAAATAAAAATAAAAAAAAAATACAAAACAGTGTCATTTCATGAATATAACTGAACTGAGGGCAGTAAAAAAAAAAGAAAAAAAAAGAAGATAAATATGATGTTCCAACTGATAGACATCGGAAATTCAAACACATTTAAATGTATTTAAAGCTCAAAAGAGCTGAACATTGAACTGTATGAAGGTAAAATATCACCAAAATAACCGACTGAGTCCAGAAAGGAGAAATATGGTAGAAGTTAAGCTGCGCCTCAGCTGCCCAGAGGCTTCAAGAGACCTTTAACATGGATTTGGAGCAGGATCTTGTTAATTCATGGAGGAACTGAGATTCCAATATTCAAGGCAAATCTATTTATTTTTTTTATTTATTTATTTTCTTATATCGTTTCATAGCCTTGTATTACAGAAAACAGCACAGAATGCACTTTGTGGGTAGTTGAGGTTAACAAACCATATAAGATTGAAATCCTCATCAATCAAGCTATCATGAATTACACCCTGTGACTCACCCCTACAGATCGATAAATCCACAGCAAGCAGTGAAGAAATTCACAGCTTCAAGAGAGCTGCATAACATAACACGCTTTGTCGGAAAAATAATTTCCAGGATGGCATTATGAAATGAATACTCTTATATGGTAATACAATGTATCTGGCAATAGAAGTGAAAACAGGAAATACTCTGATTGAGAACAAAACAGAAATGTATTTAAAGAAAGACAAGATGGATTTATGTGTGAAAAGTTGCTACATAAGTTTTGTATATCATGTTCTGTAAATGGGTTAATAATGGATATACATTAATCAATCTATACTTGAAGGGTGTGTAAAATAATAATAACAAAAACATCTGAATTTAAGTTATGATGTAGATTTAAACAGATTTCATGACGTTGTATGTCAGTCGTGACTTCCAAAGGCTTATCTCTTTGGATGAGATAAATAAATGCAATAATTTACATCAACAGCAATAGAACAAGACTTGTGACGGGCTGTGGTATTTATGAGCTGAAGCCTCCAACTCAGATTTATTTGCAATGAAAGGGTCAACTTTTCTCCTCCTCATTTACATCAGCATTTGGCCATGTTAAATCCAGGCCAATGGTGAATTTTTAAAAGGTTGGCATCAATCTTCTGGGAACAACTGCCATATTCAACGGGGACTTCTTTTACCTTGCAAAGGTTGATTCCACTGCTGAGTAAGAAAGGTACACATCTTTCAAAGCACACACACAAAAAAATCTTATAGACAGATAAAGCCGAAGTAAATGGGAATTTGTTGTTTGTGTCTTTATGTGAGCACACAGAATAAAGAAGAACAAAGAAAACAGTGCTTGAATTGGTACTCATATATGCACAATCACAACTCACTAAAAGTTGTGACAAAATGAAAAATGGGGGGAAAAAACTTTTAATTCAAGAAAGACAGTATGAATCCAGTATCTTTCATGGTAATATCAATCAATAAATGCATTTCAGGCCTGAGGTACATTAAAATAAGACAAAAAAATATATGAGATTGTAACAAATGATGAGTAGGTATAAAGGAGTATCCAAGAAAGTGTCTTTGAGGAACATCTCCAATTTGGAAACAATTGTGTGGTAATATAATAAATAATGTTTCCTGAAATGTAAAAAGAAAAAAAAATATGTTTTTCAAAAAGATTTGAAGGGATTTCTATATTTCTACCGCTGAAACACATATCATGATCAGTAGATATTTTAGTGTGCAAGAGAAAAGACCGCAAGACTAAGTTGGACACACATGATCATGTCTGATCCTTTGGTAGAACAGTCATTTAATTCAATAGCTGATATGCTGCCTTCAAGACCACATCTTTTCCAAGGTCAGTGGTTCTTTTAGTAAGACAATGCCAAGCCAGATTATGCACACTTTAGAAAGGAGTGCTGGAGGAAGACGAGGGTACAGTTACTGGATTGTCCTGCATGTGGCTCTGACCTGTCACCATTGGAGAAAACCTTTCTATTCCAACTGACACAATGGACGTATCTGAACAAATTGCATTACATTCATGACACAAAGCACAAAACATTATATCATACTAATGAAAAAAAGGCAAATAAGTATATGACTTAATTCCTTTTTTTAAATGAGCATTTTCCATATTATGCCAACATACAAGGTGTTTGTGCCATGCACTTCTGCAGGCAATCTCTAGGTCTGAATTTCCATTCAAAAACACAAGTGTCTCAATCCAAACTGCTGATCTCTAAATACAATTTAAGGTGCATTGGAGAGGGTAACATATGGCAAATCAATTAGACATCTAATTCTAAAAACAAAAACATGGCAAATGTGTTTGCTAATGAACAGCAGTGTTGGTTCTCATATTATGTCGGTCACTGGAGTTTTGAAAACAATTAATCCTCATTTCAGGCAAGGAGAGCCATATTGACAAATATTCCTAATTTGAATATTCAATTATAGTGAAGTTCCTCATCAAATTATAGTAAAACTGGGAACATGGCCTGAAAGATTTATATAATTAAAGCATGGATCAAGAGTACTAGGGTCCCAGGAAATCTGCCACAGTTAAAATCATATTAGTCCAGCATAGCACACCACACAACAAGGGATTGCTTTATAACAGGTATTACAATTCTATAGATTTTCTTTGTATGATGTTTGGCTTTGTTGTTCTACACGGAACAAAGAAATCTGTCTACTTGAAAAAATAAAAGTTAAAAAAAAAAAAAAACAAGAAAGAGAAAGAGAAAAGAGAAAATAGGAAAGACTGTGGAGACCGACAAGCCGTAGTCAGCGGAGTTAAGATGAGAATGAGAGTAATATCACTGACTTAGGAGCCAGAGCTGTAAAATAGAGAGAAAGAAGCTGTTGTTTTGACATACATCCAGCCTTTCCTGTGACAACATCTCCACACCTTCTTCTATGTGCCAAGAGTGCTGCTTTGTGGGAGTTGCTCTCTCACCCATCATTATCCTCCTTTAAGCTCAGTGTCAGGTGCTGAGAGAGAAGATCTCTCTGAATCTGGTGGCAAATCACTGGATAGACTATACCCATCTGATCTCAGCTGATCATTCAATCATTCTCACCATCGCTCTTCATCCCTTTGCTTGATCTCCACTACTTTTGGCAACTTTTAAACATTCAGTAATAAGTGAGATTGAGCTGGAAAGAATTGTTCTTCAGCACTTTAGACAGAGGATCTGTAATGTGCCACACTGACAGTGACTGTGTCTTTTTCTTTCAAGAGTTGTGTGCAGTGGAACATCTTGGCTAACCAGTGAGCAATGTAAGCTGATACAATACTCCAGCAGAGCTCCAGCAATGTGTGAAGTGTCACAGGTAGAAGTCTTTGCTTTTCTAAATGTATTGATATGAATGCCAATTCTGACACTGATGACTAGCTCGACTTCAAGAAGAAGCCAGCTATGCAGTGAAAAAAAGACACTTGGTCTTGACATTTTTATCACTGTATAGTTTGATTTAAAAAGTGTCCATGTGTACAATAGCCTATTATTCTAAGAGAAATGTCAAAAACCTTGATTCTGAGTGAGGCAAAAGAAATTGCGATATTAGGGCAAGGCTAATTTATGCTAGCAGTCACTGTAGAGGTCAGATATCAGCTTCAGCAATGACAGTTTTATCAGGAGAACAAATGGCAGTGTTGGTCAGGAAGAGGAAGGAGAGAGATACTTTACAGGATACATTAAAAAGCTGGCCGAATGGGGCAGGTTTTTTTTTGTTTTTTTTGTTACATTATAAAGTCAAGATGTGGCTGATATGCCCAGTTTTGACAGAGACCAAGTTAAAGTTGTTGACATCAAACTGCAGTTATGAATCAAAATGAAACAAGGCAACTGTTTGAAAGGCTCTAGACAAAGTTGATAAAAAAGACATTTAACACACAAGGTTAAAACACATTTGCACAGCAAACAGTGCAACGGGCCATTAACTTAAGAGTTTCAGAAGTTCAATATTGCAAGAGGAAAAAAGAAAGAATTGTTTTTAGCTCTAATCCTTGAAATTAGAAGTGAACTTGCCACAAGAAAAGAACTTTTTCTTAACCAACTAATAATATTTTGTAAATTGACAGGTTAAATGTAAATATTGAATATTTTCTATAGCACAGAGTATGGCCATGAAAGGGACACTATTTTATGGTCATCATGCCACACATAAAACTTGATGATGATCATCATAATGTTACCTATTTGTACTGAACTACTGAGTTTGCCTTGAGTTTGTCATTTAGCTGTGGCAATCATTTTGAGAAAGAAAGGCAGGTTTTGGAAATGCAAGTGATGGATGCGAATGAACACCTGAACACAGTATGCACATCAGTCCGTTGGGTATCCACTGGTCCCATTCACTTCAAGTTTTCCCTTCTCTCTCCTACTTGCAAATAAATTTTGGCTAAAAAATAATTCAAATGCATGGAGTATTTAAAAACTCACGTGATGTGATGTGATCATCAGCAAGATAATAAAATTGTGTGTGTGTGTGTGTTAGGATGCAAACAGATTTTTAAATAATCTGTATCAGTTGTGCAAAACCTGTATCTGTTTGCATTATACACACAAAATAAGTTGCATTATACACACGAAATAAAACCAGAACAAAAATTACTCAACAAGCAAAATTTTGAATTTAGTGTGATCACCCTCAGAACCATGCACAGGTTTAACCAAATGTTGCTACATGTAAGAATTTTCAACAAGAGTCAACAATAGTATTGCTTTCCTCTGATATTTACTTTGAAAAATACATAGTACATTCAATTTTAACTTTTGCTATTGAAATAGGTGATATATCTAGTAGAGTGGCATTTGGCTAGGGGGGATGAAACAGGAGTGATACTTTAGCTACAACTGCATGTTAAACTAACTTTGGAAACTAGCATCAAGCACATATTTCCTACCATGAACTCAGCTACAAACCTGTCCTGTTATTTTATTAACATACTTCACATTTTACCGCTATTTAAGTTGACACCAGTCTAGCTATTCCTTAGTGTCTGGCTTTGTGCAATGGCTGGGCCTCAAAAAGAGAAAATGAATGAATGAATGAATGAATAATTTGCAAAGAAAGTGCAAAAACAAACTAAGCTTACACACAAACAATTGACGCAGGTACTAAAATGGGAAAGAAATGGTACACTTCAGCAATCTATTCCAAAAGTAAACAGAGTAAATCCTGGGCCTCTGAGGGATGAGAAGGAAGCATCAAGAATGGTAGTTGTGCTTGGTCTGTGTAGAGCCACATTGAAACAGCTGCCCAAATGAAACCTAGATGTAGGGTGGCAAATGCAATGAAAGTGCTCATGATGGATACACCCCAAGCCAGGGATTTTGCATTTGCTAGAACATTATGTATACCCACACACTCACACACATATATATATAGACAGACAGACAGACATATATATATATATATATATATATATATATATATATATATACACACACACACACACACACACACACACACACAGACTGGCAGATTTATCTTCTTACTGTCAGGACGTGACTTTAGAGCAGCT
>JBAMYA010000024.1:12709954-12724675 GCA_037176975.1 Arrhamphus sclerolepis | reverse complement strand
GATTTCTTCTTTTTAGTTGCATTCTAGAAATGTTCTGAAAAACCTCCCTTCTTACATCAAGTTTTTACATGGCTTTCAGAAGTATAACTGCACATTCAGTTGCTGGAGTTCAGAAGAATTTGCACCAGCCCACTTAAGACATATTTGATTGCTTTGGTTAAGTTTTATGCAACAAATAAGAAAAACAAAACAAACAAACAAACCAAAAAAAAACCCTCAAGCTCCAAATGTATTTTATTATAACATAGTTAAACTTGTGTTATACTTAAAGGCTTATTAAATCAGAGAGATTTTGATTTACTCAAGGGAGAACGACCATCTGGTCATGAATTTCATTTAGTCACATAATGTTCTCTGAGTATGACATGTGGATAGAATTCAGTTTCTGTGCTATTTTTTTTCCCACGTTTGTATATAACCTCTAATTACACTTCAAAGGATTCTAAATATGCAGATTATATAAACCTACTGCAACCTTTCTAACAGTGCAAATCTATATTCCCTCTGCCTGCATTTGCACCCCTTTTCTTTCCATCCAAGGCTTTAAATGCACTCTTCACTGGTGCAACAAGTCATTGGGAAAATGCAAAATTTATTGAAATCTTATGGAAGGACTTTTTTCTCCCTCTCACCACCATGCAATTACGTAAAAGCCATCTAGCCCTTGTGTAATCCATTTTATAGTGATTCATTTATGACTTTGGTCACAGAGGGGATGCCTCTCCTGCCACAAACACCCTACAACATGTGTGGATGGCACGAGGATGGAATCCACAATCCTCTGAAGGGCACAGCTTTCATCAAGACATTCCTTTTTTTCTCCTTCATAAGCACATCATAAAATATGTCATTCTGCTTTTAGAATCAACTTGTTTCATTACAAAGTTGTACATTTTACTGCCATGAATAGAAATGAAGGGACTGAGACTAAATTGATTATTTCAAAAATACTTCTCCTTGACAGAACACAAGTCCTTCAGAAGGATCATTTTAGTGAAGGTCATTCAGGGATGGTCAAACTTAAAATAAAAAAAAAAAGCCCCCCAAAAAGTGCTTCAGACACAAATATAAAAGTAAAATAAGATAAAGAGACTAAGGGAGTGTTTGAGAGCCTGCTATAGTCTCTCCTGAGATGAGTATGATGACTGCACCCACATTCCGCTGCAGAGCTAAATCCCTTGGAGGCTTTAGGAATGTGAAAACCTACTTCTTCTCTCTTTATAGTACAACACTTAGGCAGCGAACCACTTTTTTTTCCCCCCACCCTGAACATTGCTCACATTGCTGTTCCCTGAAGCTTGAAAGCACAACATCTCTCAGCCAGCAACTCCCACTGGGACTGAAGGCCAGGACAGAAATGCAAAGGATAAGTTTTATTGGACAGCTGCAGACAAATAAATCTAAATATGTATTTTGGTCATGTTTGTGTGCAGAATGCATCCTGAGGGAGTTGAAATGATTATGTGACATAAATAACAGTGCTGTGGCATGATATTAGGTCACATGTTTACATACACGGACCTAAGGTCAGGGAAGAAAGTAATTCAAATGCTATTTCTCTTCTTTGGAAATAAACATTGGTTGGTTGTAAGCATGCACAGCACTTGGAGTCATGCCTTCCAGTGTGCACAGACTATTAATGAGAGATGGGACCTTACAGTCAAGTGAAATATATTTAAGTAGAGGAAAGTCATAGCGCTGATGAAGCATGCAGTAAGACACATCTGATGCTTTCCAGTGCGGGGGGATGATTTTGGGTCACCCTGAATGAAGTGGTTTAGGCTCACTGGTCTGCATGAAGGAAAGTCAATGGGAGGTGTCAATGAGAGGTTGGGCGGGGACTCAAGCCGTCAGATTGTCTGTGATTGACATGATCTAACCTCACTAGCAGGGTGAGATGTCAGCATAGTGAAGCAGTCCAATACGCCTTTACCCTAAGCATCATAGTAAATTATAGACAAGACTGTAGATCACACGGACATCGCACAACTCTTTCATAAAGTAATCAATCACAGGCTGTCATTTTAATTGTGTACATTTGATTTTATTTTATTTTACCATGATATTGTGGCATATTCACATGTAATAATGAAAACAAAAGTATAGCATTTGAAATGGGAGTGCAAGTGCATATTTTCCTCACATTCTTTTGGCTCACATATCTCTCATGCAGGATGCATCAGTTCTTATTAGTATTGGCTTTTCCATTCATACTAATGATCTCCCGCCTGCTACTTTTTGGTGAAGCTGATGAAAAATTTAATATCATTTGCCAATATTTTTTTTTCTTTTTCACTTAACAACTGTCTGCATATAAAATAATATTAAGTGTCATAATTTGGTAAAATCTTAGCTGTATATGCAATTTGAGTTTGCAATAGAGGTTAGTTTTCCAATGTGTATGTGTGAGTAACAGTGAGTACATCCTTACTATTACAGTTTATACTCAAACAGGATCTTTTAATTGACAAGTTATTTTGATAATTTTTTTTTTAACCTTTTGTGGCAATTTTTGCAAACTGGTTTAGCATCAAAGATATTCTACACCTCTCATCTTGAGAGCCTACATGTGTTTATTTTTTACATATATTTTGATTCAGTTCCACTTAGTACCTGATTTTCCAATGGAAAGCTAATATTTGTAAAATACTCCCCTATTTCTGCCTCCCAAGAGTCCACAACAGTAACAAGCAAGAGACACCCTGAAGCGCTAGAGCTTGCAAATCTCATGCAGCGTCTTTTGAAGGAATAGCAAAGTTGGGAAATAAAAGTTGTGGCCCGTGGTAAACTGCACTTCAGAGAATTTAGCCTCTTTTTCTTTCAGTCTTGTGACAAGTGAGCCGTGCAACTTTGCAGAATTACAGTATCTGTGTGTCTAATTATTTCTTTTCACGCCTATACAATAACAGATTGCATGTTTTTCTCTGCCCGGGGCCAGGACAGCAGGAGGAGTACCCCCCAAAATATTCTCTCTCATGCCTCTGACATGCATATCTGTCTGCACGTCAGCATCGCAACTTTCTAGACGTCTTTGGTTTTAATGAAAGAGATCTGGGCGCTACAAATGCAATAGGTGCTGAGATGACACATTTCAATTCCTATTGTGTGAACAGAACCACTCAGACTTTCTTTTAATCTTTCTTATCTGCTTCTTTATAGTTCAAACTACAATGAAGATGTCAGACAATTGCCCTTCATAAGAAGGCATACACACAGATCCCATTGTAATAGGGTGATTAAAAAAAAAAAAGGGTGGAATTATGGGCAGAATTGTGTCATTTGCAATGCTGAAATGTTTTAATAATTTTAGTCCTTTCTGATATACTTACAAGCTAAAATGTTGCACGTTGGTTGCATTTTATGTAATGAAGCGAACCATTTTTATTGTATTGAAAGGCTGCCGTGTGGAAAGGCTTCTGCTGCAGTACGGTCACAAGGGGGTAGCATTGACACAGTTGTTTAAGCCCTTTAGCAGGCAGTCCGGCAACAGAACAAACTGCCTTTGATGTAATTGAGGTCTTAGACCTCTCAGAAAAGCATATATTGGTTTGCATGTGGAAATGTTCAAGGAACAATGGATTTCCATAAGTGGATGTAAAATCGTATTTGGATCATCGTAGAAATGCTAACCACTTCTCTAAACAATAACAAAAAGGACTCCTTCATGATGGGATGGGTAATTCTGAAGCACTTACTGTCTGGAAATGTAATGGCATGTTGCAATAGGATTAAAGGTGCAACTAAAAGATATAGATTTAACTAGGCATTATCCTGGGAGAATCATTCAAATACATTTGTAGATATTCTCATCTTTTTCACAGCAATAATATACATCCTAATAGAAGTCAAGAAGCAATATGAAAGCCTTTTTTTTGTCTTTTTTTTTCCTAAAACAAATTATTACAAGTTAATCTCTTTCTTTATCATCTTTAGAATTGCAAATACAATCTGTTTTTGGCTTTAAAAGATGTTTGGTGGAAGCAGGTGAATTATGACCTCCAACATGAACAGATTAACCTGCTAATTATCAATCATTCCACAGCCACACAGGTAACTAACAACTTTGTCTATCTATCTTTTCATCCAAAGCAATACTTAAGAGTTCGACTCTGGCAGGCACTCATAAATAAAGCTTGCCTATTTACATATCCAGTTTATCATGGATATTGCATACTCTGTACATAAAAATTCAAATGCAGTGTTTATGAAATATGATCATGCAGCAAATGTGAGAAAACACAGAGCACAGCCCATTCATATACAGAAGGGATTTAGCATAAGTGATTAATAAAGAATGAAATAGACATCAGGCGTGTAAAATTTAAATCTCAGTCAAAGACCTTTTGTTTTTATGGCTTATTCACAAAATTAGATTCAGAGCAAGCATCTTTATTTTTGAATCATTTTCAGAAGCCATGACTAAATGTGATATTTGACAGTGCTCACTCCAGGGATACAAATGAATTGTTGCTCATTATACCAGTGACATGTTAAAGCCCAAACATGTCTGTAATTCAGCAGAATATAATGACATCTACAAAAATGCTGCCCTGTCCCTCAGTGGCCATCCCCTCTACTGGGTGAAGTCTAATATGGAGACTTGTGACAGTAAAAACAGACAGTAAGCAATATAATTCACATAAATACATCTACAGTATTTCAGCAAGATAATTTGTCTGTCCATTGCAAGGCTTTCTGAAACTGATGGTACATATAGTAGTTTTATTTACTCATTAGCATGCTTTTGGATTCACCACACTTAACATGTGAAAACTGCCTGTTAAAATTCCTGAATGACAATGACTCACATCATACACATACATAAAAAAAACAAACCAAAAAAAAAACCAACAAAAAAGGCTGTTTGGTGTATACCTAAAACACCTGAGAGGAATAATGGGCTAAAGAAGCAAATGCAGTGCAGTACGTGTCTCATCTCTTCTCGTGAACTAGTTAACCTGAAAGAATACGATCTACAAATGTGTTTCAGCAAAAGCAAATTACCTGGGTTTTGTGGAGGGGAACTAATCTCTCCAAGCATGACACTGGACAGGAAAGGCCTCTTACTGTTATTATGATGTGTCGGCTTGTGTTAGATGGAGGGCCTTGATGGCCGCATCAGGAAGGAGCTTCGAAGCCCCTCTACCATGACAGCACTCTGATGGATGTACAAGTGGTGGAGGGGCAGGGAAGATGGAGGTTAGAAAGCTGGAGATGAGGACAAGAAGGAGGGTGCTATAAGGGGCAGTGGGGGTTATATACAATAGTAAATACCTACAAATGCAATGCATTAGCAGCAGGTGCACAATCCCCAATAACATTAGCATGCATGATAAGGCTTCTGTTGGACAGGCTATCACTGAAACGAAATAAAGGTCCTGTGTGGTCAATTTTCAAAGATCTTTTTTCTTCTGTTTTGTGACTTATGGTGATTTGTCCAAATGAAGAATTCAAATGATGATATGGGCAAATTTAAAGTAATTTGGTGCAGCAGAATGTCAGCATATCAAAGTTTGACACCTTGTTGAATGACATACACTGTAGATTATTTATTTTTATTCTATAATATCAACAAACAAAAAACAAACAAACAAACAAACAAAAAACACGGGTGTGTTTTCTTGTGCATTTAGAAGGAAGATTTTTCAGAACTTAAAAAGGCAGTATCACGTTTCAGTTGCCATTTTCAAGGTTACTCATCTTTTCATTCTTTCATGAAATGAAATCTGTTCTGACTACACAAGTACATCATTAATCTGTTCATGTTGTTTTTTTTTTTTAATCTTTTTTTTTCTTCCCTCCACATAATTCAGTTGTGGTTTTGTTGAAAACATGCTGGTGTGGTAGCAACATTCTAGACAGGCACTTGTTGGTGAATCAGGGTGTTTTATATCCCCCCACCCCCACCCCCTCCTCTCAGTATGAGCTTTCATAGCTAGGGGTGTCTTGCACACAGTATCCATACTAAAATATTAATAGCCACTTTCCTCCATGTCAGCAGCTTCTTATTTGATTTCTGGTTAAGGAATGCTGTTTTGGTGGCAGTTCTTCCTGCGAACACAGGTCTTCGCCCCATCTTGCTCCTCTGGGGTCCCAGGAGACAGTGACTAGGGGAAAGCATCACAGAAAGATGACGCTCCTCCTTGGCCTGGTAAAGATTGGGGGTGCCAGCACACAGTGGGACAGGTGTTCTGAGCTGCACATGGGGGAGTCTCACCAGGCTGCAGTGCCTGGCCTACATCCATCTCTGTACCTGGGGAGATAAGTGTGAAAATCTGACTGGACCAGTCCAACATCACAGCCATGGCAGAAACGTATTCTAACAATGGGGAGTGGGGAGGGTTCCCCATATCATTACTAAAAATGAGGCGCACACTGCAATTAATTTCAGGACTAAATGAATGTCTACTGCTTTCAGCACACCTCTCTGTGGCAATAGAAGTAGATTAATAGTCCAGAATAGAAAGATAGTCTTATTTGGTAGCATGGCATTGATATAAAATGGGCTTCCATGCTTTGCTCATTTCTTGATCAACATTTTTTTGTCACCTTGCAAAAAGCTACTTTTTTCAGCCTTTATTGTATAAAATGGTGTGATCTTTCAACTGCCCTTTGTCTTGGAAGAAATATTAATTCTCATTTGCATTACCACGTCTAAATGTCAGCCACCGATATTTTGTTAGACATTAGTAAAGCTGGCAGCGAGAGGTGCTGGATAATTGCACTCAGCCTTGCAGAGGGATTTACATAATTTCAGATAGCAATTAAAGAATCCTTGGGAATTTTCTTCCTGGCCTCTCTCTCCAGCTCACTTCTACAACAGTACAAAGGAAGCATTCGTTTACATTAAGCTCCATGCTCCTTGCTGTTCATTTGCATGAAATTAAAGGTTTTCATGATCTTGAGCAGCGGGGTAACATTTAAAATGCTGTTTTAAAGCCTTCACCTTGGAATAATGAAACACTTCAACTTTTCTTTTTTTTTTTTTTTTTAAAGAAAGCGGTGGGAGTTCATTGACTGCCTGTCCCCAGCAAAACTTTCTCATTTTCCATTCACTTGTACAATATGGCTAGATAATTATTTTAATTAATTAAAAGTACAACTTTTTCATTTCTTTTTGAATTCTTCTCCGCACTTAGGTCTGACCGTGACTCATAACCATCATGTGGCCTCAATTCTTAGAATCGTTTGAATAGATGGAAGAACAATTACTCCGACAGAATACAAATGCATCAGTGAATGTTTACTTCCTAACATAAAACAACAACTAAACAAAACTGAAATTTGCTTCCGGCCTCCTTTTTCCAGCATAAACTGACATGGACATTTGCCAGTGGTGCAAAGATAAAAAAAATCCCATGAACGGTATCTTTAATTAGGTCCCAGTGGGTCACTGTGTTATCAGCCGTGCTGATGAGAATGTACTTGTTTCAGCCCTGAGTCTGATAATATGCACTGGTGTGTGGGTAAGAGTTCAAAATCTCACTGCATGTCTTTTGAAAAACAACATGGTCTAGTGAAATTCAGGATATGAGGTTTTTTGAGCTATATATTTTATTTCTTCCCGGGAAAATCCACACTGCTTTTTATCATGCATGCATTACTGGCTTAACCTGCATGACACATTTGATCTGGTTACTGATCATCAGGGTTTGTTAAATCAAACTCTTCTCTTGGGAGGAGTGTGTCCCAACAGTCCACAGTTCGTTATGTTACTGTTCTTAACAGCAGCATGAGTATGTCATCTGACTTGTGTCTAATCTGAAGGCTCTCATGAAAATCTTAAAAAAATAAAATCAAATATTACAACAATAACAACTGATGAGAGCTTAATTAAGGCAATAAAGCATTGTCACAGTGCTTGAGAAAAAAAGCCTCATCAGAACAATACCCTTCACACTTCTTCCTTGATTCCCCTTCCATCCTTAAAGGCATCACAGAACATTTTCACACTAGTCGTCCCACTGCTGTGAAATAAATTGTGACAGTAACTCAATATGAAGTGAAATAGCTGAGAAAGCCTTGAGTTCACTTGCGCTGACAGTGCTGTTTAATTCCATCTAGTGCCAGCCTGACATTTCTGCTGCCACTAAATATTAAACATGTGTACCCGTTTCATTTGCATCTGGTAATGAGGTGGGAGACAGCGCCCAACTGGTCAACCCTCTCTCTTAGGATAGTGCGGCTGTGCTGCTTCCAACATACTCACACGGACAAGGGTAGACCAACAAAAATATTTAGTGAGGAATACGGCTGAGACAGGATGGAATAGGAAATAAAGGGTGGGAGGGTATGGGGGGGATAGTGAAGGATGCAGCACTCCTGAGTGTGTGTATGCACCAGGTATTACTGAGGTTGTGGGGACCTAAATCTTGTTACTCAGTCACATTATTAGGATGTCTTCCTTAAGGGGATAAAAAGCAAGTCCAAATGGTATATGATTAGATTTTAACATTCCTGCTGCAACTAAATGTATGAGGGATAGTGGTCAGGGGTTAGGTAAGTATTAGTTATGGTTAAGGTTCAAGTCTCCTAGAAATAAATGTCCTCTGAAGTCATGGATACACTGCGTGTTTGTGTATGTGTGCTGTGCAAAACCAGTCTGATACGACCCCAGCTCTCAAGCAGTGTCTGCTCTGGCTGACATTTCTTCCTGAATCTTTTAAGATGCATTCCTCGCTGCAAAATGCATTAGCAGAGAGAGGAGACACACAGGCACAAGAGGAGAGGGTTAAATGTGATCCCTCTAAATGTCATCACATCTTCATAATGCAATATATATTCATGATCTGGCAGTCCAGGAGGGCAGACATCAGAGTTGTGTTTGGTAATTCAAATGTTTTATCCCACTGTTGATTCATCTTACATTTCTGGGCAGACATTTCAAACCAGAATATGTATCACATTTCTTTTTCTTTTTTTTCCAAGTTTTTCTACATTTGGGTAGATTGGTGTCACTTTTTTGTGATGCAAGCATTATTGAAAAGACAATATGATTCTTTCAAAATAGGCACATTAGGCAAACATTACATTTAACATTTTACAAACGTTTAACATCTGATTTATCACAGATCAGGCGTTCTGAAGTGCACACTTCTCAAGAACTACAAGTAAAAGAATAAATATCCTCTTTCTCACTAAAAGTGGCTGTACAAGGGTTACATACTCTAAGCTAGACAACATTTCAGCATATTCCAGCAAACAATTTTGATTTTCTGACCATGACAGTAAAAAAGAAGAAAAAAAAAAACCTTCAGAGGTTTTGGTTTTATTCTCTTTCCTCCAGTCGTATTGCTTTTTTCCAGAGTAGGCTTTTTCTTTTGAGCTATAAAACTAGTGAAACATAATGATCTCTACCAGGAAAGAAGCAAAAGGCAGGGGGACACAACTAACAAGAAGCTAGCTGCCATTTTTGAACCTTTGGCAGCTAAATATATGATGTTTAACTCCTGAAGTTATGGACAAGAGCAGAATTACAGATCTACAGTGAAAGGAGTGTAAAAATACATCATTTAGTGCTAAAAACTTGAATTCAACTAAATACATTTCACTTCAACTTTTGCTAAAAAAGGCAGAAAGCTTTTTGTTTGTTTATGCAAAAGGTTTGCAGGTTTACAAAAGAAATCACTATTTTTTTTTAGTCTGGGCTTTTGTTTTTTCCTATCACTCTCCTAGATGTCCATGAAACACATTTGCATAATGCCCATGACAAATTTTTCATGACCAAACTAAGAATTAGTAACTACTTTGCACTCAATTTTGATCAAAAAAGACTTGAAGAAACAAAAACAAAACAAACAAACAAAAAAAACAACAACAGTATTTTAGACAGAATGAAAAAAATGCAACTCAATTGGAATGAGACTGGGTTGCAACATAGAAATGACTGGGAGAATGAAACGCAACCACGTTATATAGCTCAAAAGAAAAAAAGGGCAATTTCTGAGCCCTTTTTCTGAAATGGCAACGTTTTGTGCAGTGGACAAACGTAGGTATTACACAATTTGGAATGAGACTGGGTGGAAAAGACGTGCTGCCGCTTGTATAAAGCTGTCTTTAAGGGTGACTGACACCCACCTTAAGAGAGATATTTTCCCACCCTCCACCCTCCAATGTCATCAAAATCTTAAATTCAGACAAGAACCTGGAAAACCAGACTGCACATCACAGATTCCAACCAAAAGAAACGCGAAAGGAAGAGAGCAGGTTTCCATTAGAAAAGTAAAAGATCTCATAGAAAAGTAGTAACACAGAGGCAGTTTCCGCTAAAAGATAAATAAATATATAAATCTATAAATAAATAAAGTACGTTGTTCTTTCTCCTCATGTGAGAGTGGATCTAAGATCTATGGGTCAAATATGTAAGGCTGGATATGTCTGATGCTTACTATTAAGAAAAACTTTGAACTTTCAATTCAGGCTTTCAAATAAGTACAAAGGATGTGTGTGGGATTTCAATAACAATGAGCATCGTTCTTTAGCTACCAATTCAGTTCACCATAGTGGAGTTAAGATCCGGACTATCTTGATAAGTATGTCTCTCCATCCTGCTCCACCAGTACCACTGCCTCACATGTTTAAGATGCTTCCCTGTTCCTGCACAGTTCAAACTAAGTCATTGACAAACCTGTGCAGACCTTGATGCCAACTGAATGAAACACTGATTTATAGTTTAGGTGTGAAACAACATATATATGACGTATACAGGGTGCAATACTAGATTTTTGTACATACTTTAAGAAAGACCTTTAAATCACTGAATTATTGGATTATCTTTATTTGGATCTATTTATAGCTAAACAACAGTTTACATTTTCTTAGCAGCAGCAGGTAACTACTTACCTTGCAGACCTACTTATCATAAAATGTTATACAAAAAAGTTAGAACAAATAATTTTGACACTGAAGGAACAAGCGTTTGAATGGATGTGACTTGTAGCTATTTAATTTGTACAATTCATGCACTAAGTCCACTATATTGATGTCAGTCATGTGTTTAAGTTTAAACAAAGAATCACTGCTTTGACTTTTAGAACACAGTATATACTTCTGTAAGTGCACTTAAAATGCATTTACTTTTTACATATACAACCACTCTGAAAGGAAATCAACAACAGGCAACTTTGTGCATTAATTTCTCTTGTATGACTTCTTGGGCTTGGATGGACCTTTTTTCTTGTGAGGAACTAAATCTCTTGCTGCCATTTCCCTGTTCAGCATACTGCTCTGCAACTGTTATATAATAGATGATATGAAACGGTCCAAATGCAGGAGAGGAGGAGGCAAGTGTAATATGCCAAAGTTATTTATTAATAATAATAATAATAAGAACAACAGTAAAACCTCTGCTGGGTAGGATAGGGCATACATGCACATACACACACACAAACTCATATCTAATCTAACTAACAGGCAACTAAAAGACACACAAACTCAAGACTGAAAATTGCAAGGAAAAAAGTTAAAAAGACATGAAATCATAGGCAGAGGCAGAGCAATAACCAAAATATAAGTGACCATCAAAGATGGAAGGGAAAACAGTTTATAGATACTTACTCATGAGGTAAATTGTCGACAAGACTGAGCAGAGATAGGAAGTGACATGCCAGTAATAACACTTTCAAAATAAACTAGGAAATATATTCAAGTTCAAACCACTAATTTGGAAATTCAAGAAAAAACAATATCACTGAAATAGTAGCAGAAAAACAACAACACAAAACAGAGGTTATAAAGAGAACAGATCAGACACCCCAAACCATAGCTCCTACAGTTAAAGTTTAGACACAATGTGCCTTTTTATCAGGGCATGTATTGCTTTCATGATATACATCAGATATGTCAGACGAGCCTTGATCAAAACCAAAGCTGACTGTCATAGAGAAACAGGAAACATCAAAGAGCTTACAGTAGAAAGGCAGAGGTGGTTGAAGTTGGATGTGTGTGAGCGCGTGGAATGAAAGGGGGGTGGGGTGGAGTTCCCACTTCTTGTTAATTTTCTCATATGAGCTGTTAAGCCCACTCAGCAGTCATAGAGAAATGTGTCCACTTGCGGGCCTCCAGTGGGACTGTGTGTCCTGAGGTTTACTGTTGCTTGCTTGTCATGTCCATGTCAACAGCACTTATCGCCTTCTGTCTGGGAGCTGAGACATTTCCCAGGCATTTAGCTGCCTGTTTGTCTTCTCTTGATTTTCCCCTCCAAATCTGTCACATATAGTCTTCACCTGACACCTCACAGAGTGTTCTTCTCTCAAACACTGTCAAAACAGGGAGATCCAACAGGAAGCGATAGCAGCAGGGAACCACAGATTGCCAAATGTTATACACTGATCAGGCGCTGAAAATAATGACCTGTGTAGGCAAACCAGTCTGGAATTGTTTACTTCATCAACATGCTGTCTGCTATCCAAATAAGAAAAATGAACAGTTTGTGCTCACAATTTTAGTTCTGTAGTTCTTTTACACTCTGAAATATCAAGTGCTGCTTTATGGTGCTCTCAAATAGTTTCTAAATCAATAACACTGAGACCAGAGTTTTCACATCACGAAGACTTTCTCTGTCCTTTTATTTCTTGGAGTAAAATCACTGGTATGAAAACAATGCCCTTCATATCAGAAGGACTAGTATAGAATCAAACGCTTCTCTTTGGTGCATTTTTCTTTCCTTGCCTTTCTTCTCTTGTGAAAACGCTTTGATTATTTCAATAAGCTCTTGGTTTTAATACATTATTGATCTTAAGGTTGAACTACGGGCCACTGCATTACCAGGATTCTAAAGCCCATCGTGGCATGACACTTGTGCACTGGTGAAAAATTATACCAATTATGAAATCAACCAACAACTACCTCAAAAAGCAATCAATTATCACATAGGAAAGCTTTTTTTTCCCTCCTCCTATGCCATTGGATTTGTGGTTACACAGAAGGAGCAGGTGTTGGATATTTAATGACTTCCAAATACTGAATATGCTCTTTTTTTCAGCCATATAAAACTACTCACTTTTGCTTAAAAGAAACAAAAGGATTCAGTTATGTCCCATGTTCTATGTTGAGTGACTATGTGCCAGTAAGACAATAGCATTTGCCATTGATTGGCCTTTATGAGCACCGAAGGCTCAACACCACCATGCGCACTTAAAAGCCTACATTAAGGCTATGAATTATGATTAGTATACTGCATAGAAGTGCATTAGGAAAGGATATATTCATTCTAATTCTGCAAATGCCACAAAGCTAGCTGAGAGGAGAAAGCCATTTCTGGAAGCTCTAAAGTGGTCGGGGCAGGCTCTGAGTGCCGGCAGGGTCAAGTGCAAGCCATGTCTTAGACAGTGGCTGCCTGCCTGTGTTTCCATATCACAACATTCAATCATGCTGTGCCCTCATGCAGAAACCTTTAACTCAAAGCTCATAAATGCAGGGAAGCAAAGCGTACTGTCTTCTCCAGCACCAACAATCTCTGTGGTTGTATTTGTTGTGGTCGGAGCATACTTGTTATTAGATTGTTTCCATGCATATTAGCAGGAGATAGTGTTCATCTTCTGATTAAAGGTGCACACTGCATCATTTCATTAAAAAACAAAACAAGCAAGCAAACAAACAAAAAAGCTTATTGTGGAGAACTAATTTAAAAATAAAAGGAAAAAAGATACAATTGAAGACATGATTTCCCAATCTGAATCATCAGAGTGACATGTAAAAGACATTTTAATAAAAATTTTAGACGGGCTGTTTTGAGTAGGTTCCTACAAGATGCAGAAGGTTGAACAGTAGTGAAATGCAGGTGTCATTTTGGAGGGGTCGGGGTTGGTTTGACAGGTGCACAAAATCTGAGCCAAATAAATGAACTGGAGATGGTAATACAGTGTGTTATAGCAGCGACTGAGAGTGACAAGCCCGTTCCTCCCATGAAGCAGCTGAGCTGGCATTAAACAGACAAGACATCCCGTTCAGTCAGTTATCAGCCCAGGAATAATGAAGGAACAGGCCGGCAGACCAGGACAAGTCACCCTAGTCAGCCAAGTGGAGAATTTAATTTCGTGCAGGTTTCTCTGCAGCCAAGCATTCCCCCATCGGAGGTCCACTGGTGCTTGGGTGAGCATGGACAAATCAGTGCACCCGACACCCAGCCTCTCCAGCACTGACAGAGATGTGTGGTGATGGATTTTAGAGTGGCTGTAGAAAGAGGGTGGACTTAAGTTTGGGTCGGGTTGTTAAAGAGGAGAGAGAGTGATGACAGGCTAACTTCAGGGAAAAGTAAGAAAGCGATCACTCGTGGTCCTCATTTTCCAGGGCATGGGTGCATTATTAAATCAAAGACAGTGAAATGAGAAATGGGTGCTGTCTGAGCACAAGATAGGTAGGTAGGAAATAATATTGTCTGTACTTAACGCTACCTTTGCTCCACCATCAGCTACTAACACAGCCACTTGGCCTCTAGATTTAAATACTAGAACTGATCAATGTCTGCACTTTAATACGCTGAATCATTGTAGTATTTTCTCCTTTAACTTCTTCGTTTTTATTAATAATTGATAAAAAAATCTTATGAAAAGACTTTTCTATTTGCCTTGAATCTAAATTAAGTTAAAACCTCTGAATGGATTGCATGTTGATTTGCTTCCCTTTTCTTTCTTGATGTCTTTTACATCTCCAGCGTGTGAGAAGGAGGGGGAGGCGAGGGGGGAGGAAGGAGGGGAGGGGTGGGGGGGGAGGGGGGGGAGG
>JBAMYA010000024.1:12680255-12693133 GCA_037176975.1 Arrhamphus sclerolepis | reverse complement strand
AAATAAACATTATATCTATGATTATATTTGCAAATTACTCCATGTATCATCAATATCTAAACAGTGAGGAGAACTGTAAAGTTACATATTTGCTTTCTTCGCACAGATAGCCTTATTCCCTGCAGTTACAGACTCAACAGATTCACCCCTCTGTGGTGTGAACATAACTCAGAGAAATCTTCATTTAAGACATATATTCAAATCAGCCTTTCTTGGCTACTAAGCTTTGCTTTTCTTTGTGTCGGTAAATTTATAAGCCCTCTTCTTAAATGTATTATTCATCCAAGCATGTAAATAATGCATGCTTGCTTCCACAGTAAATTAACCCTTTACCTTACCAGGGATACAGGAGTCATTGTTTTGAAAGGCAATTATGTCATTTAATTAATGTTGTAATTAATACCGTAATTAGCTTAAACACCCTGCGACTGGGTGCCACTACTAAGCTGTCTTAATTAAATAGATTGAATGGTTCCATATCTTTTCGCACTGTCATGTTGTAGGGTGGAGTGAAATATGCCATCTTTTTTTTCTTCTTTTGCATATTTCAACTTTCTAAGAAAACAAATGCTCATTAACAGATAATGTTTGTACTAAAAGGTGAAAAATCTTTAATTTCTGTCTCTAAGGCTTAAAGAGAATTGGTGGTTTGAGACAGCTGTTTTTAAACCATCACTGCAAATCTTCTCTGTGTCAATGTAACCCAAGTAGGCTCAATTCAATATTGAATCACAGTGGGAGTCATTGTCTGTTAAAATTATACATAAAAAAGGGAGAAAAAAAAAGAGGTAAGGGACCTGTGCAAGCTTGTGTTTTATTGCTGCAGCACAGGAGACAGCTAATCCGCGACTAGTTTTTATCCTTGCCCAAGCTGACAGTGATAGAAAGTGTTTTCCCCGAACTAGAAAAATAGTTGAGAGAGGATGAAATAGCAAAGAGGTCAGTGAATACTGAAGTGTTTCCAGTCCACTCAACTCTACTGGCTGCAGGTCCGGCTTTGTATTCATGGACTGTGAGCATCCGTACAACTCATCTATTGTGCATGTGTATGTCAGGATCATTTTTGAAGCCAGACGCCTCAGCACTTGCAGGGAGCATTAAGGAGGAACTCCCTGCTTGTAAAATTAATTCCCCTTAGTGTGTCAGAGTGTGGCTGAAGACACTGGGAATAAGTGAAGAGCAGTTTTTTTCTTCTTTTTTTGTGGGGGTGGTTCACTCTCTCATGTTAATAATATACAAAAATGCAACAATTTTAAGTGAATATGTCCTATGTATCATAAGTGCATCAAACTCACTGGGTTTCTATTTAGTTGCAATTGCTTCTATCAATGTCATTAGACCATTCATTGAACTAAGTGAGGAATCCATCAAAAGCTGACAGGGAGCTGTAGACTAATGGCTGTTAGGCTGTAATGTTCTTTAATATGATTTTTATTTGCCTTAATTTCATCTTCTTTTGCACAGGTCCCAGATCAGTGAAAAGCTGCTGAACACCTGAGTATTGAGCTCTGTAGCTCACAAAGGTTTTTATTCCCCTTATGGATTTATCGTGGCAGAATTTTGCAGTTCTTAGTAAACTGGAGTGAGACGCAAAAAGGAAATCAGGAAGAGTGCATATTGTGTATATTTATGGCAGGACTCCAGAAAGCACATGAAGAGCCTGCTTCTATCTCCTTGTACTCCCCTGCACTTGGGGCCACCTTCATCATACACTCCGACACTTCAAATTAAAAATAGCTCAGCGGGTTTCAATTTTGTGCTGACACAAACCTAATTTTACACCTCCTTTCAGTAGTTTCCCCTGTTCTTACACTTCATATCCTCTGAAACAATCAACCGCAGCCCTGAAATTGCCTGAAACATAACAAAACAAATGAAATGGAAATTAATTTTTTGCAACAGGATTATCTACCCGTGTGACTATTATCTTTCCCTGCTGTTTATCTGGAGCAAAAGGAGGAGATAATTTTACAATTAATGGCAGAGGATTCAGAACCCTACTGTAATCATTAGATGACACATCTTGAAGAAATGGCCCTTCATATTGCCTTACCCTGGGCTTCAATAATCTTGACCCAGGGTATTAATGGATGAGTTAATGGCCTGCAGAAATCCTTTAATTTATGCCAGGGTGAATTAAGAATAAGTAATGGATTCTGCTTTTCAAAATGTCCAGACAAGGCATTTCCATTCAGCCTATCTGAGAAATCAAATTATCATATTATCTCTTTGAATGGGTCTTCTGAACCCATATTTCACAATATCTGATGGAAATAGTTTTGACATTCATTACATGACTCTTGCTTTATTGTGCCTTGCTAGTACATGCCATGACAAAGCCGAATAATGATTTCCCATCTGGCAAAAGAGAATGGTCAGTGAAAATAAAAATGGATCAGAAATGACAAATCAAGCATTCAGTGTCCTAATGTAAATACAAATGTAATTATGGAGGTGTAAATTGGTTTGACTCTCTAGAGAGAGGCCACTACCCTTTACCCCTTTCATCACACTAAATTCACATAAGATTAGGCATGGTAATACTAACTTAATAACAGATAATCAGACTTTTCATTGGGTTTGTTTCCTTTCCCTGTATTAAGAGGCACAGTTAATTGTATTTATTTGCACACATTTACTTGGATTTGTATCAGTTTTGGTCAGTAAAGAACAATGGTTATGGTAGTAGGTACCATACAAATTGGTATCAAGTCATAATCTTTCAAAAATGCACTGTAGAAGTCTCCTTGTTCTGTAACAGTTTCAACAATAGTAAATCACAGTAATAAAACAACTGCCTAATATTTTGCTAAAAGAATTCCCACATTCATGGGCACCACCTCTCAGCGCTCTTAGGTTCTTTGTCATGTTAGTCATGCTCTTCCTAAGAGGTTTTGCAATTTAGATGAGCATTGGTTTAGTGGAGGGGTGGTGCTAGAATTTAATATGTTACTTCGCTGTTCTCATTAATATTTAGGGAGTCCTGTCCTGAAGTTACATTTCTTCTCCACCAACCACTTGGTTCACTTTGGTAAAAACCAAAGTTAAGGTACACACATTTTTCTGGTCTGGAACTATATGTTATATCTGGTGTGGGATTTACAGGGCTTATTTCAGGCGAGTCAAGTTTTCCCCAAAACTGAAGACACACATATTTGGCTCTTTGTTTTGGTTTGGTGACACAAATTTGTTTTGATTTTTCACACATTCATTTAGGGTAGAATTATCTAGCTTGTCCATCTTTATCTCCACTCAACTTTAGCTGCAAAGGATGTTTCATTCACTGCGCTTTGGAAATATAAAGCAGAAAAAAATATCCTTATAGGCTAGCTTTCTTCTTTGCTATTGACAGCATTGACAGCTATATGGTCCACATAGCTAACAAAAGAAAGGAGCTTTCAAGCTTCTAATTTGCTGCTTTCAAAGATCCATTTTTTAATTACCAGTATGTCAGTATGCATTCAGTATGCGTCTGTCTCCATAGGCTAGAATGGGGACAAGGTGCTATGTTGCTGATGCACTGTAGGCCGCCGTTCGTCGCGGCAGGTCTGAGCCATCCTTTCAAAAGTTGAGTTGAGCTGAGTTCAACTTTTGACACACCTAGGTGTACATCAGTGAATCAGGTTGCAGTTAGGCAGAAATTTTTAGTCAATGAAATCATAGGGGGCATGTCTAGTGGTAATTTTGGGATGAAAATACTGGTGGGGCCACAGAATATTCACACAAGAAGATTTGATATTGTAATCCAAACATAACATATATTTCACTCAACCATACTCCCAATGCACACAGGGGTCACAGTTCCAGTGATGACAAAATGCTAAAATCACACAAATAATGAAGATCTGAAAACACATTTAACCATATCAAGATCACCAAAGTGTTTGAGATGCCCCAAAATAAACACCAACATGGGAATGATAAAAACAATGCAAAATTTATGCCGTGAATGTTATACAGCCAATACATGATAGTCAATTGTTGAGGAAAATCTATTAATTACACTTAGATATTCATTATATTTACTCACATTTAGATTAATTCATTTATTAATCTACACTCAGTTATGTTCCAGTTATTAAAGACACATATGCCTTAAGAATCTAAGTGAAAAGGACAGTGAAATAGATGATCCAGCTAAGAGTAGAGAAATCTCTGAATCTAATCATCACAGCAGACAAGGGTCTAATTATGTAGGCAGCAGAGACGAGGAAGGAGAGAAGTTTATATAGTCTTCTGTACACTTTCTCTAGCAACCAAGCACTCAGGGGAAACTCCTGGGTTTGTGATTGCCATTTGTCTGTGTGCCATGCATCATTGTTGTTCGGGGGAACTCTCAGGATGTGTGTTTGACCATCTCCGACAGTTTCTCCTTGTGCACAAGTGTAACAATAAACCTCTGTGATTTTTGACCCATCTCTCTGGTGCTCTTGGTAAAATTTGCCACAACATCAATGCACAAGGCCACCAGAGGAAATATTCTACAGCCATTTAAGCACCATGGAAAGGAGAATAGCACCTGGAGAGAACCCACGCGAGGCGACAGGTACCACACATGCACACAAGCGCACTGATTGGCAGCAACTCATTCACTCAAGCGCCACTAAAATGTAAACATTATGCAGATTACATAATTAATTCCACATATAACAAGTACATTACAAAACTGTCTTCTGACGCCGATGTGTCAAACCTGTGCCATGCTTAATCCAACGGCTCAATACAGCAGTCAACATGTAAATAATTAAGAATAATAATAAATTAGACTCACCCAATTTCACTTGTTGAAGTAGATGTGGTCCCAAACATGTTATCTCCAATTTCTGCTCAAGGGGTAAAGCACTAAATCGCACAGTAGATAAATAGTCCACACGACTCATAATCGGTACTGTATTGTAAATTCATATCAGTCCCTCTTTAGCTAAGGTACAGCTAACATAGCATGTTGTGCCTGCCCTTTCGTAAATCAACCAGTAGGAATGCTGTAAGGGCCCTGGCTGCCGGGCCCCATGTACATGTGTGTTGAGCATGTGCATGCATGTGCAGCAGTTCGTCCAATCCACAACAACGCAGGTGCAGGGCCAGCTCTGCTGTGCCCTACCGACTGGAAACAGGCGAGCAGCATAGGCAAATTCACACACTACTGTGCTACAAAAACTTCTCTAGATAAGTATTTGTATGCAGCATATGATGCAAAAATGGCAAACATTTGATGGAGACAAAGTTTAGTTTACTATTTTCTTAAGCTCAACAACATTATTGTATCTGACCTTTTATAGTCTATAATCTTCTTCTACAAAACAGTGCCAACAGCTCCAAATGCAAAAACTCGACTGGGCGGGTCTATAGCAGCTCAAATCCGTCTATGAGGATCAGACCTCACATTAAAGGAAAATGGAGTAAAAAAATAAATAATACTAGCGGTTTTTGTGGTCACACAGGGACTTTCAGAAATAAAGTTTGGGAGGAAGAGGGGGAGTGGGTATATTTGGTGTGGTCACTGGCATACGAGCCAGTGCAAGCCAGTGTTTTTACATTTAGCTGCCTTTTATATCAACTCAATGTAGCAGCAGCTATCAGGAGAGCCGACTACCGCTGAGTGACAACCGGAAAAGAGTTTCATTTAGCTCACTGGTTACTTTTCCATAGAACACGGTTACTAGCACTTAGCTGGTCAACACAACAGATAACCCTTTTCCTGGATATTTCAGCAGCAGTTTGATTGTTTTTTCTGGTCATGAGGACACATTTGATCCCACGTGTCGAGTTCCTCCTCCACCGTGTGGTGCCACCACGTGTATGTGTGAATTCACCGTAATAGACAACAATGGAAATTGCTGTTAAAAAAATTAATTTGGCTGAGAAACAGCAGTTATTGAAATTTGGTTCTAAAAACAAATAAACATAGTGGACTATTGCAACAGTAGAAGCTGGGGTTTGTTGAGCCTATATTTACAGGAATTACAACATTGTTTTCCACAGGAATATTAAACATCAACTGGCTGTTGCATTACTTCAGCACTCCTATTTGTTGTCCAGTGTTTCTCTAACCTGGGAAATTGCTTAGTCTGTGGTGGTTTAAGGTGTCAGATTAGATCCTGCATGCCCTCTCACACATTAACAGCAATCCTCAGGGATTATAAGTGCACTTTGTCTTCAAAATATGTTGTATGTTAGATTGAAGCTGTAAGAGAGATAATAAATATTAAACATGCTGTAGAAAAGAGGGTTGGAGAGGAGTTAAGTGGCTTCTTCCAGCTATGATGAAATTCATGACTGAAAAGGGGACTGTGTTCTGTAAAACTGTATTTTTCAAACCAAAGTATGTCAAAGTCATTCCATTCATGTTTCAGGAAATTGTGACCAGTAACAGAAATGTTAAATAATGTGTTGCCTAAAAGTACTGTCTGCCTTTTCTGTGGAACAAATTTATAGCTAATAAGCTGGACTGCTGAGGTATTTTAGACTTTTTAGACACCGCATAAAAAGAATGGACTGTATATTTACACAACTTTCATGTATGGTAATATAACTATGTATTATAATAGGTGTTGCGCAGATACAGGTAATGTATTTAGTATACAGTACAATCTTTTTATTGATATTATGAATGTGGATGTTAATACAGTACCAATGAAATTAAAGTAATTTTATTTCCACTTATTTTATGTTTTTTATGATAAGAAACATGGTAACAATCAGTAAGAAAGTTCGAGACATTGAGGTTTTTCTTGTAATTGAGTCATTTTAACCACAAATGGAAATTAAACACTGAAAGAGTAATTATACTTTGCATGACTTTTTTTGTGAGATCTGAATGATTTTCTTGCTACTATAATTTGAACCTTCATGCTGCTGGTAAAAAAAATAGCAGTCTTGCCAGCAAAATAATTTTGTGATATAAGGTCATTTTGGTTTTGATAGCTGCTTTCACAGAGTGCTCCAACTTGATTTCTTAAACAGTTTAAATGGACATGCCACTAAAACTCTACTGACGTACCCAATATAGTGTTTTCCTTCAAAAGAAAACAGATTAAGTAGCAAAACAAAAGACAATGTTAGTTGAATCCCACCAAAATAAATGGGTTTCAACCAAATATGGGCCTCATGTACTTCATATAATAAATGTTGCTGTTCTAGTTTTCCTTGTCGTGTTAAAAACCAGTGCATTAAAGTGCACTGGTTTCCCATCTAGCTGTGAAAATAAAAATGGATCATAAATGAAAAATCAAGCATTCACTGGTACACAAAAGTACAAGTTCAGATGTTACTATTAAAGGTGAATTGATGTACTTTTAACACCTGGATATCCATCTATCAATCATTATCCATACCTGCTTATACCTATTCAGGATCACAAAGATCTACCGATCTTATTCTAGCTCTATGTGGGCAAAAAGCAAGGGTACACTCTGGACAAGTCTAATATCTGAACACCTCAACACCCAATCCAGTTGGTGTTTCTAACATTGTTACATTTTCAGATATTAACAAAGGTGAAATCAAACAGAGGTGAATCAGAATTTCTCTTTTGAATTTTACTGAAAACAACAGTGAAAAGGCAACTGCAAACAAATGACTAACACAAAGTTGGTCCAACATGCCTTTGACAAGGTATCAAAACAAATTAATCATCACTTTTTCTATTAAGCTTCACAAAGGTATGGTAGGATTTATTGCACAGTTGTAATGGATTGCATTAATGAACTGATAGCTCAGTGTACATTAATTTGCTTTAACTTTTACAGGCAAGGAGGTGCATCTCCCCACATCTCCTCCCTTCCAGCTCTGCCTGCTGAACCTTGTTGATTCAAGACACTCTTAGGGGCCAGGCCTGCATTTTTATTGGATGATGTCATGCATGTGTCAAAAGTTTGATGCAGGGCATAACTCTGTCGCTGGGAGTTGTCCCGCGATGATGAAGTCATCCACCCACTCGTTAGCATCACTTCACTCCTCAGGTTGAACAACAGTCTTTAAGTGAACTGGAGCCTCCTTGAGCCCTAAAACCTTCACACACACATGCACCAAACTCACACATACTCTCCTGTCAAACAGAAACACAACACTGGCAGTTATTTGGGGCTTGTTTGTAATCTTTTCGGGCGCTTTGTCAGACAGGCGCAGTGATATTAGTGTGAGTGCACAAAAGCCCCCGAGTGGTGTCACGCACAATTAATGTCCCCAGGTAGCAACTCCATTAGTCTTATGAACTCAAGTTGCAGTGGGGAATGCTAATGGTGGAGGCGCCGTAGGGCATTAGGAAGGAGCGCAGCCAAAGCTACCACTTTACCCTTCGATTTGACCAGTGTGCACCTCCATCTCACTTTAGAGCCTTACAAGCAACACACCCAACCTCGTCACTTTAGTGAGACACACTGTCAGGTTGCAAGCAGCCTCTGAAGAGTCCACTGGCAGGGTGTGCAACTGTTTCACACAGCTGTGCACTGTTCCCTTTTAATGATCATCTATATGTACTAGGCATTAAAATGTTTCCAGTTACATAACAGAGGCATGTATTGTATCACTCTAATGGACCCTTTGTAAGTCCATATTTTCTGTTTCATGTGAAAACATCCCTATGTGCTTAATCATTGTCAGCTTTCATAAATTTTGACTTCCATCTCAGCAGCCTCAAATCCCACATGATCACATGACCTCCTTCACAACAGATCCCGAGCCTGACCTTGCTTGTGTAGAGGCATGAAGCGGTTCATTTGATCTAACAGGCCTACAGCTGCTCTAAACCCAGCGGTGAGGGCCTGCCTGCTCCCCAGCACCATGTCCACTCTAGCATGGATGTATTTAGGAAGCCTGGTAGCTACCTTTACATCACAGCTCAATAGCAACACGTTGCCTCCAAACCTACATGTCAATTCCATGTCAGGCAGTTCACGAAGCGAAAAAAGAGGTAGAGGTGGTTTGTGATGAAGAGTGAACTGACAGAGAGCAGAGAGATAGAGACAGAAAAGCAGGTAATTTTGGTAGAATGAACCCACATCTCCAAGCTACCTCCATCCAGGCATGAAAAACACAAGGCTGCCATGACAGTGACTGCAAACAGCAAAAAGTCACTCTGAGCCTATTCACAGTCTTTATTACATTATCAATTACCGATTATAAATGTACTCCACACGGTCTGGTTCTCAGTGCCTCACTCCATCATGTTGTGCCATCATCACTCAAAGTGAGGCCCACACGGGAAGGCCAGCAGAGCTCTCGGGTTCCTAGGCGCCTTTTCACCGTTGCTATGGAATGCAGTGGCTGTTTTATTGCTAGTGGCAGTAATTGCACTTACATTTGACTGCCTTTTGTTGGGATAAACCCCACTGCAGGCTCTCTGCTAGCTTTTGCTACAAGCCAGTGGTCAGAATGCTCTAAAACAAATGACAACATACCAACCTCTGCAAGAAATGTGCATCTTTTATATTTTCTTTGAAGAGTGCAATTATAGACATCTTAAATGTCTTTCAAATAAGCAAATGGTTAAAACTGCGGCGCTTGCTTTTATTCAGCCAACATCAGTCTTTAACGACTGCATTAAAGCATTTGATGCAGTCATTTACTGGATGGATCAGAAAGTGTCCACAGCTGGTTGAAGTCCACATATTTGATTTTATGGTCTTTCTATGAATGAGCCAAGCAAGTGTTCATATTGATTTACACATTAAATATATTAGTAATAAAACAACATCCTGCTGTAAAACAATTGTAAAATCAATAGTAATTGAAACCAAAATATTATGAGTTCTTGGTCTGTAGTCTTATTGTCTCTGTAGCTGACCAGTGAAATCCTGTATGTTTGCACGATAAATGTGATAAATATTGATAGTGATGTCAAATGAATGTATAGCTGTAATTCTGAGAGCCTAAATATAAATTGAATAAACTACAGAAAAATGGTCTGTGACTGAAAAAACCAGGAGGATAACCCCCAAAGCTGAGATGATCTTGATGAACTTGTACAGAAATTGCTATTGATCTGCAAAAAAATGAGAACATCTGAAGGGTACATACTTTCCAGAAATCAAATGAGATCAAACTTTATAGAAATCTGTGCCAGCCATGTAAACATCACTGAACATCTGATCTGATCTGAGCTTAACTTGATAGTCATTTGATATCATTTGTATCATTTGTGGCAGCTGTGGCTCAGATGGTAGATTATTTGTCGGTGATCGGTGCCAGATCAGTGATTTGGTCCCCAGCCCCTCCAACTGTTGAAGTGTCCTTGGGAAAGAAGTGGAAACTCCTTGTATTTCTTCTCAAAGTGTGATTGTAGAGACACTGCTGCACAGGCACTAGTAAAACCTTTTAAAAAAAAAGAGGTTTGTTTATATTGTTTGTGCAAAGTGGGAAAAAACACTGAGCAACATTTTAACATCACATTAGTCTGTCTGAAACAACTAACAGTTAAAAACAGAAAAGATTTTTTGTTTTGGGCAAACCTGTAGTGAAATGGTTTTTAAGCTCAAATTATAATGTTCTTTTGTTGTTTCATGAATTTCATGAGTAGATTTATTATCTAAGTCTGGATACATAGTGAGCGAATAAAAAAATAGTCAAAAAAGCACTTTCATGTAAAACTGAAACCTTGCTATCACGAGTGAAAGTCCAGTAGCAGATATTTTCACTCAAAAATGTCTTTCTTTTTGCTAAAATGGAGAAAAAAAAATGTTACTATGTCTTGTAAGTTAATGTCCTTAAACATACTGGCTGAACCACAGAGACTTAGCTTAACATAGTTAGGCTTAAAAATGTCTCTTAATACCAAGTATGCCAAGTTTAGGCTTGCATACTTAGTTGTTAAACCTGGCAACTCGACTCAGGAGAATATAGTCAGGACGATGGGAGCATGTTTAGTCTATCTGCTTTTGGCTCTGCAGCAATGAGGTCAGTTCAGCTAGTAACCTAACATATTTCTGAAAATATCAAATGATATTTGCAAATTAGCTCTATCTATATCTTAAAACTTTCTGTTTTACAATGACAGTAAATAACTCACAACTGTAAGTCATAACTTACACTTGTGACCTTTCTCAGCCGAAATTACCGCTGCTCGTTGATGTGAAATACATTGTAGGATATTTTGCCGTCTCAGGTCTAGTGTTCACTTGATGCACATTAGATGAAATAGGCAGCGGTGCAGATCTTCACTCACACAGTTCCCAAATCCTGATATATTATTTTAATGTAAAGATGATGGGGCGATCCTATGTGATACAAACTGTCAGCACAATGTGAATATCTTGGTGATGAGATGAAATTATGCACAAATTTATTAGATAAATTGTTGCTTGTCAGGACCAATCTAAACAAGCAGAAAGCAGACATTGCCAGTTATGTATAATGTTTTAATATTGTTAACGCTGCAGGTGAAGATTATATTTTTATAGGCTATCCTCACTTCAGAAACAGTGCATGAAAAGAAAAAAAAAAGTCTTTACCTGAGAGAATGGGTAGAGTAGGGTAGGGGGTGGTGTATCGTCTTAATAGAGAGACACAGCTCCTGTTATACACCTCCCCTTTGGTGTGGGATCCCATGGAGCAGGAAAACAAAGCATGAGGTGTGTCTTATTCTACACAGAGTGCCCTGGGGCCAAGGAGTGAGCTTGCTGCCATCCTGGAGGCTTTGAGTGCTTTATAACAGCATACACAGAGGACCAGCTTCCCACAGCCCAGTCATTAACAAGTGGGCAGCGATGAAGGCAGAGGGGGAGAGGTGATTTCCACTGTCCTGCCACCACACCTGCTTCCACAGTCACAGAGCCAGGCTGGCCCTGTATGAAGGATGACTTGTACTGTACCGAACTCCAGGGAAAGCAATCCTGCTCTCTTGTCTTGTTTGTTTGATAATTCAAGAGATTTTGACAACAGTCTCCAGCTCAGAACCACAAAAACAGCTGCTTTGTCATCATTAGTCCCATCAGGAGAGTAAACATGAAATCTTTCAAGAGTACAACACAATTACAATTTAGTTTGAAACTATCCCTTTTCTCAGTGAAGAACAGCACAGTTCCTTCTACATATTTTAGTACTCTACCATTGTGCATCTTACAAGAGGAGACACACAATAAATTTTTATTATACTCTACGTAATGTGGTGTTCCCAAATACCATAGAAAAAACAGAGCTTCAGTATTGCAGAACATAAACCTACCATACTGAAGATACTGATACTGCAGATTACATGAAAATTACTGATAAACTTTACATGTATCTGAGGTTTGATAAAATCCAGTAGTTTTCAAGGGTTTTATGTGCTTATATCAGATGCTGATGATACTTTCATTTCCGAACCCAAATATGTAATTGGACTGTCACTGGATTCCTAGATTACAGATCAATATCTCTGGGTTATAATTGTGTCAAAATAACAATAAGTTATTACCTCTTTTTGCAGGACTCCATGCTTATCCACGAATGAAATTTTGAGAAACGCAGCAAATCTATTTGTTTTAAACACAGATTGTTAGTTGTGATAAATGAATAATTCTGCATCTTTATATCTGCACCTTGCTACTATTCTGCACTCTTTCTAAGAAGAATTGAGGTCTGCATGGCTGCAAATATCAAAAATGTAATACTCTAGCAACAAAGATTCTAAATAATATATACATATTTGTGCATACTAGCAGAGATTAAAAATAAAATTTGTTGCTACAAATCCAACAAGTCACCCCCACTGGCTCTGAATTGTATTTCATTCTGAATAGCATGGAATGAAAGCAAGAAAATAAATATAATTGACATTCCATAGCTCCTTGTGGATAGCTAAACTGGAATTAAGAGGTCTAAGTTACAAATGGTGAGAGGAAACATTTAATTTTGACCATTATGGATCAAATAACAATCCCGCTATTTACTAAGCGTACCAC
>JBAMYA010000024.1:12626432-12637753 GCA_037176975.1 Arrhamphus sclerolepis | reverse complement strand
TTGATCTCAAATGTTTTTGATGATTAAAAATGTTATTCCCTTTTACTGTGAAACTTTGCAAAATATACTTAAATCCACTCAAAAGAAATTATAGAGAAACATTCAGCATGTATTATATGACCATGATTGTAACTTACAATTGTTACAAATAAAGTATCGCCATGTTGTCCGATGTTTTGGCCTCATAATGACTTAACAGAATAAATGAATCAATTTCCTTTTGTCCTTTTTCCCATCACCAGGTCATAATTCCCCTCTCCTTTTGATGTCATTTTTTTTAAACTCATCATAAGGCACCAGTCCTGATGAAAATAAAAGTTTTACCATTAAGTTGGACTCACATTTCATTATATTTGCACGACAAAGCAAAATACCTGTGAGGCACACCTGATAAGCTAAATATACAGTGATGATTAAAAAAAACAAAACACCTAAATGATAAGTAAACATAGAAATAAATGATAAGCTATAAAGGGGAATGAGGCCTTTTTTTATACAAAAGAATTTGATCCTTCCATGATTTTTCATTCTCATTGAGACGGTTTCTTCTTTAAATGGATACTTCATATTCCCGCGTATCCTGTGATCAGAGTATAAAAAGAGAAGACCATCTTTAATTTTTGAAACAATAAATTTCCAATATTTAAAAAAACAAACAAACTATGTACCCTCATACTTACCCCTGCTTCATAGAGAGGATTGTTGAAATCAGATTCAACTGTAATTGGACTGTAGGAGTGTGTGTGAGAAAGGGACTTCCAGAAAAGTGGCTTCCATTCTAGTCTGCAAATGCTATGAATGGAAAACAGGATTTGATTATTGAATTCTACATTGTATAAAGGACTCAAGTGAAAATGAAAAACAAAGTTCAATTCCTTTAACCGTTGAGGTGGATATGTGTTGAACACTTACTTTGTATAGTACATGTAAATACCTCCAATCAGGAGGATGACCAGGATGATTGGAAGAATTATTGCCAACACAATGTTTTCACTCAGGATCTGGTGGGAGGGCTCAAAAGGCCGAGACACTGTAAAGCATTGATTAAAGAAAATATAAAAATTCTTCAGTTATGATGATTTTCTGTCAAAAATACACACAATACATATGCCCCCCCCCAATTTTACCTTTTGCACAAGTGTCTTTAACAGATTTTAAATACCAGAAAAGTGATTTTATATGATTTTAAATACCAGAAAAGTGCAAAAGTAAGGTCCTACTATTTCAAATTCCTGATATGGCAGCTTTTTGAAAGTACATATATTTTGCCCTGTCCATATTACAAAAAGAGGAAGAGAAAAGAAATCACCTGATTTGTGATCATCCAAAAGCTCCTCATATGCCACTGTGTAAAAGGAAATGAAATGGCGTACATTATCAAAATCTCAAAATATTGAAATATTATGATGACAGCAATAACCTTTACCTTTGCAAAAGGGCGGTGGGCTGTTCCATTGGGATGGATGGCCAGGAACACATGTGATAATGACCTCACCGATAAGTTCATAGCCCTCATAACAGAAGAAACGCAGCGTTTCTCCAGCCTGGTAGCTGTGCTTGTACAATGTTTGGTAACCATTGTCAGGGACTCCAGGGTTTGGGCACGGGTCATATTTCACTGTTCAGAAAAAACAAAAACTGTCTTAATGTGCATAAATAAGCATAATTCACAAGTTATAATGCCTGAATGAAGGGAAGGGGCCTTACAGACACACTTTGGGCTGCGGTCACTCCATTTGGGGGTGCCAGTGTCTCGTCCATGGCAAGAGATTTGGCTGGGACCTTCTAACTGATAACCTTGGTTACAAGAGAAGCGCACGACTGTCCCAACCGCAAAACCTGCTTCAGGACGCACAGAGCGTGCTCCGTTCACAACCTCTCCTGGATCAGGACATTGCTGGACTGTGAGGGGTAAAGTGAGGGGTGGTGGGTAAAGTTGGACATGTGACATTTGAGAATACAATTCAGTATTCACACTGGTAATCATAAAGCTAAAGGATAAAGTTAAAATGATTGCTTCACTTCTCTGCACAGTGCATTTGATGCCTTTGGCAGCAGCCATTCAATTTTTTTAAGTGGAATTGTGAGTAATTGATGATTTAGTTGCAGCTGAAAGTGATCCTAGTTTGGTGAATCTGGGAGGAATTTTGATGGGGAGCTAAGCTAACAGCTACGCAGAATGAGGGCAATAAGAGTGTATTTTCACCATCTAAGAGAACGTAAACCTCAATGGACCTATCTTCCTTTTGATTAGGATCATAGGGATTGGTAGTTTTATGGTCAGAAACAGTCCCATTACCAAGTGAGACCATTGTATACATTCATTCATCCCATCAACTATCATGGTGATTAAGTTGTTGCGAGAATGAAAGTAGCGAGAGCCATCCAGGGCGAGTATAAATCTATTGTATGTAGCCTACACACACCACACTTTGTCAAACAAGGTGAGTGCAACATTTAAGATAATCATTAGCTGAGCTACAAATGAATAGTTGTTTTGACATATCTGGAAAGAATCAATGAATACAAAGACAAATACAAGTAGAAACACGCCCACTTTGCTTTTGAAATAAAATAAGAGATGAAATCCTTCACCTTCATACATTATCTGTACCCAATTTATAAACTGTTGGGGATTCTAGAGGGTTGGGGCTAACCCGGTGTTTGTTAGGCAAGAGGAAGTGTACACCATGACAGGTCTAACAGTCCATCAAAGGATCACAAATTATCCTAATCTGGATGTGTTTAAAGTGTGCAAGGTGATGGAGCTAGAGAAAATCAGCAACAATAACAAGATCTAATACAGAGACAGAAGTGGGTCGTTGACCTGGCATCAGTATACCACAAGAATGCCAGGATAAAGACAATATAAACTTTCTTACTTTGATGTGAACAACTGCCTTTGATTAAAATTTCATCAGTTTCATGTTTGCAATGTTTCTACATTATCTTCCTTTTTTAGAAAAAAGAAAAAAAAGGACCTTGCCCCTTGAATTAATTTTTAAAGATGGGAAAATGAGGTCAAGGCTTAGAACTTTACAGAAACTAGTTTAAGCTTTTTCTGTTCCTTTGTAAGTGTCACCTTTGACACAAGTCGGTGGACTGCTGCTCCAGGACAGGTCCCACTGGCAGGTGATGATGTCTGAGCCGCTGATGTCATACCCAGGATGGCATTGATAGGTCAGAACGCTGCCTCTCACAGGGGGGGAGTGGGATGAGCTGATCCAGCCAAATTGAATTTGTGGGAGGGTTGGGCAGGTGTCGTTAGGCTCAACCTCTGCAGATTAACGAAAGACATCAACCCCATTGACTCTCATTAAAATAAGTTTCTCTTCTGTTGTAGATGCATCCTAACAAGGACTAACTTCATATCTAAATATCCAGATGATGCATTTTGAGTTCCCTTACCGCGGTAATGAATGAGGAAGCCTTGACTCATTATGAAACTGGAATCATCTGGATCAGTCTGAAACTGAATGGTGACTTCTGACCCACCAGACACAACCCGGAAACGCTCTTTGGACCCCAGGTACTGCACGATCACATGTGATGTGACATCATGCCCATCAAAAATTGTCAGCACATCAGTTTGCCGAATATTTAAACTGAGGAAGACAAACAAGAATAACGATAAGAATTTTTTTTTTCATTTCAGAGAAATTCAGCTTCATAGGACAGCTGATTCACCCACCTGACGCATTATTTTAGTCAGTGGAAGGGGATGTGAGAAAAAGGCAGCAGGTTATGTAAACCTGCAGCGTGATGTTACCATGCTTTCTCTACGGTTGCTACTTTTATTTTTTTTTATGCAAACACTTGCACGTTTTGCCCAAGACATTCAAGTTTCACAATGTAAACCTGATGAAGACTGGAGAAGCATGAAAAATAAAACAATGAGACTGGATAGTGAATTATTCATGTGGTACACTCCAGATTTAACCTGACATCAAAATGCTATTTAAATAGATTCTTTTTTTATTTTTTTTATTTCAAATATTAATGCCTTTCATTCTCAATATAATGATGACCCTGACCCAAACAATGGACCTGATTTAGTTTTTGCATGTTTTTCAGCTTTACAGGGGAACAATATATAATATAATTGTATAATTGCATAATTGTAGTGCTCTGATAGTTTCCTCATTTTAAAAAGCCCATATATTGATATTTCAATCACAAGCACTACTGCTTGATGAAGACACAACGCACCTACGACCTTCTTGATGTGTTGTGCACAAAACACCTACATTTATAAAGAGAGTCCTGTGGCTGCACAGAACCGTCTTCGTAAATGCACTTTTGTAAAGTGCAAAGGTGTTGCTGGGGATACGTGGCTCAGGGACACTGTATTTTTATTCTTTCATTTATTTATTTATTTATTTTACGCATGCTTTGTTGCCATGGTATGCAGGTCATTAATAGAATATATGAGAAACATTTGTTTCCGAAGGTACGGTGAACTCACAAAGTGCATTGAATGTATCAAAGGGATTTTGTTGCTTATATCTTTATGACAGAAAAGGGCAATTTGCTTTTACTCTGTTTGCCAATGAACAATCTGTACAGAAGTGGGCATTCAAGTGCATCCTTAACCAAGGCCAGTTCCCTCTTTCACATTTTTAAGAAAAAAGATGGGTCTCTTCACCTAAATTCTTCTGTTGCCCATGCTCCACCTTTGTGTCATATTTAATAATATTAGTCCAACAACATTTTGCACAAGATTTTTGCTAAACAGACAAACCACACTTAAATCCTTCCTTTATTAGTGACACTCACATCTGGACATCCAATTCGATGCGCTTCTCCTCGTTGCCATGGATCTGCCAAACACAGTCTAGCCCTTTGGAGTAGCTCTGGGGCCAATCAGGAGACAGGATAGTGCCTGAGGGCTCAGTCAGCTCCCCACCACAGAGAGCTTACACAGAAGACAAGAACAGAGAAAGTGAGGCCAGTGACTGTGAATGAGAAATGGGAGATGATGAAATATAATCAGAAGCCAAAAATAAGAAAAGCTTTTATTTCCCCCTAATGGATGGAAAGAGAATTATGAGAAAGGTGGCTACACAGGCTCCCGGCCTCATAAGCAACAGTTCATCTAAAAACTACAGAACAATTCAATTTTTTTCACTATAAACATTTCTACAAACATTTACTAAATGAATAACTTAATGAGACACATTTTTAATAGAATTAATATTATTTTACAACAAATTTTGGATGTTGAGTCCAAAACAGGAGAGCAGCATTTGACTTTCATGAAATCTTAGTTCTCCTCATGAAAAAAACATTTTATTGGATTATGTTTTTAGAGTCTGTTACTGACTTGCTGACTGCACACACAATATTTTAACCACAAAAATATTTCAGTGACAGCAGGCAAATACAAGGTTGTAAAATCCAACAGGTTGTAAACACTGATAAACAGCTGAGCTCTGAGAGGAAGATCAATATATTATTACCAATCACAGCACTCATAGATCCATCATTTTGAAAGCAGCCTGACTTTTCCCTGGGTGAGACAGTCTGCTAACACACATCGATGCTCAAGCACTCAATCTACTGACATCCTACCGTTTCCAGAAATAACTATGTATGGGAGCTGCTTGTACTTTTCTCAAAGTAAAAATACAACACAGCATATGGCTTTCAGAGAGTGAATATGTCACTTTAATGCTTGGTTGAAGCTATACCACCTGTGTTTCCAGGCAGTCCATGAACCCAGCGCAAAGCCAGTTTTACATCACTCACAGGCTCTTTGCCGCTTTCAGTTTTCACAGCATGCCAACAGATCAGCAGATGACACAATCAGTGTGTGTCATCTGCACATCTTGAAGCTTCAGGTGCCCTCAGCAAAATCCCATTTGAATATTCATGACAAGAATGGCTTTCTCAGTTTACGAAAAATATTCACAAAACCGCAGGTGCTGTATAAATGTGGATTAGTGGCACGTCTATCTTTAGTTATATCAAGTAAAGATGTACTTTGGAAAAGGAGGGATTGGACAAAGAATATGAACCAGAAAAAAAGAAGATTCTGATTTCATTAACTGGTGTGCCATGGGTTCATGTGTGTATTTGAAGAGCAACCATAGCTCGGTCCTATGGCATACCTTTGCACACAGGTTCACTCTCATTCCAGTGGGGGTTGCTGGAGTCAACACACTCAATAGTCCCTGAACCTTGATCCATGACGAAGCCTGGAGAACAGGTAAAGGTGACAGTGGTGCCCAGCTGATATGTGATGTCACTGGTGCTAAAATTTCCATGAGGCATGTAGGGCTCCCAGCAGTGCTCATCATCAAAAGCTGTTAACATGCAGAGAAAAGGAAAAGTGTAATTATAGTTTACACGAAAATAATGACTGCTTTTAAAATGTGTCTTTTGACTTTGGCCTAATTATAACAGCCGCTATAACTTTTTAATTGAGAGAGTAGAAATGAAACCTTTTATTTGGAATGACCCAGAAAGTCAAACATTCTTGGCTAAAAAAGAAAGAAAATTCACGAAATAAAGAGAGGCAAACTGTAAGCATCGAGTATTGCATTATTTACAAGACATTTGGATTTTGTAATGAATCATAACTGCACCTTTTTTTTGTGGGCAAAAAGCTGACACAGGAACTGACTACTACGTAATAATTAGGTTATATGGATATGAAGCTCTGCTCCCGCTGGTTTGCTGAATGTGGAAAAGACGTCTCGTAAGCAAATGATGAAGACTGAGTGTCTGAAGACCCCAACTCACACTCATATCGCAGTGCCAACAGCAGAGGAATAGAGGAAGAATCAGCTGTGAGCTCCAAGTACAGCATGGAGCCCTCACTCAGCAGACCGCCTTCTGGGACATCATCCATATCTGAGTCGAAGTGCAGTGGGGACAGGGAACTGTTTCCATTACGCACAATTAACCTAAGAGCACAAAGACACTTGGTAGTAAACTTTAAAACACAGAGATGCTATGATCAGGGCCTAGATAAGTCATACGCATGGAAAACAAATTGAAGGTACTTCAAAATCTGTCTGGAGAAACATGTGGGACTCAAGTGTGGAATAAATCAAAGTAGATTGGTTTAGTATACACAGATGTATATTTTCTATAATTTAAGACTCCAAAATTAATAAGCTTTCTCTTTTTGGCAGTGATTACTTATTTTGTGTGAACTGCATTCTACAACGATGGTGGGCATTGTAGGTGAGAGAAAAGTACTTACATTTCCTTTTTTAGACTACTTACATTACATTTTCATTGAGCAGAGCCAATTATCCAGAGCAACTTTGAAATGAGGATCAACAGTCACACTTCACTTCAGTTTGAAATGCATATGTGTGAAGGGCTAAATCTATTTAAATCTATACACACGAGATAGTGCAGGTACAGAAGTGTAAAGTAAGCGTAAGTGTTAAGGTGTCAGTGGTTATTGGAGAGAAAGTGTTCTCTGCAATGTGATGGATCAGGTGGGCATCACTCATCACATCATGGTTGCTTCTTTACTGGGGGAGATGATTTGTGAAAACACCTCTGCGTTGGTTGATTTTGTTGTGATGGACTGATTGGCTGGGATGAGAGTTTTGTTCAATTTTAGCTGGCATTTCTTTGCCGATGTGGATATATCACATAGGCGAGCTGAGAATCACCCTGAGAGAGGTCATCTGGGGAGAATTATCAAGATTTACAGAGATGGGTATCATCAGCGTAGCAGTGATGAGAGAAGCTGTAAGTGAGAAAAAAAAACTTTCTGGGAAGAACTTTCAATTCAATTCAGTTCAGTTCAGTTCAGTTCAGTCCAGTCCAGTCCAGTCCAGTCCAGTCCAGTCCAGTCCAGTCCAGTCCAGTCCAATTCAATTCAATTCAATTCAATTCAATTCAATTCAATTCAATTCAATTCAATTCAATTCAATTCAATTCAGTTCAGTTTAATTCTACTTAGTTATTTCCAGTGAATCTAAAGAAGTCCGACCAAAAATCAGTTGTTGAGTCCTTGTGTTGTGAAGAGGATAGTCAGAGTTATCATCTTTGCTCTCGAGACCCTTTGGACTTCCCCAGGAAACTTGTTTGTTTACCCAGGTGGGCTAGTAGAAGCCTCTCCAGGACTTTCATGATGAGTGATGTCAGGATTATAGGTCTGCAGTCATTAAGAGCAGATGGATGAGAATTTTATTTATTTATTTTTTTATTTTTTGGCGTCGGAACAAGAACAAGGCAGGACATCTTCTACAGCACTGAAACCATCTTCTGGCTCCGGCTAAGGTTGAAGAGGATCTGTACAGTCCCACATAGCTGGTCCGTACAGGTCTTCTTTACTCAGGGGCTGACACCATCTGTTCTGGTTCAGTCTCTTCAGCTGAATCTTCTCCTGACTACAAGAGACAGGCAGGCTGAAGGGGGATGTGGGAGGCAAAATTAAATGAATAAACAGTTACAAAACCCTAAAAATGTTGTTCTTCATGTTGAACTTTGCACTGACGGAAATTCTGAATCCACCCCTACTTGGCCTTTTCAGAATGCCAGAAGGTGTCACTGTTCATGCAAAGCTTCCTCACTAAATCCAGGAAATCTGAAAGCACATCCCTAGTTTATAATGACTACATGCATTACTGTACAAAGTAGTGTTATATGGACAACAAATTTTGATTAGAGTCAATCTATCAGTAAATATGATAACACCTGAGCAAACTGAGAAGTCATTGAACATCAAATATATTCAGCACAATTATAATAGAGAAATATTTCTTCATATTACTCTCTTGAAGTCCTTATTTTAAGATTAAGCAAGCATGTGGTACAAAACTTCTGAACAAAAAGGAAAAGGAGAGAATTCAGGAGAAAAGGCAGGCAGACACACACACACGTACACAAATTGAGTGGAGAGGCTTGTCAAAGAAGTAATGCCCCTTGCTTGGTATCTTCAAAACTGACTAGATGACAAACATGTCTGTCAGCGCTGTGCCAATATAGTTTAGGGCTTCTCGTGATGGGGCACACACCCAATGACAGAAGCAGGTCATTTCCGCTCCCTGGCATCATAAATCCACCGTCTGGCCCCTGTCCGGCTGCTGATGCTGCAAAACGCCACACACAGTGGACCTGTCGGAACACCATGAGCTACTGTGCTGTCCCCGTGGCACACAAAATACAAACACAAACGTACCGATACCTTCTCTCTGAGTAGCTGAGTATAGCCACACTATCCCATGTGCTATTGTATAGAATCTCAGGTGACAGAAGAAAAATTGTCTTATCTGAGTGATTTTTTTTTCTTAACTTGTCAAAAAAGAAAGCAAAGCTGCCGTGTTGTCTATCACCTGTCCTCTGCGCCGAACCTGACAGCTCATATTCCTGTTATAGACCAAACTTAATATACAGAAGCATTGTAAGGATACAGTGCATGGGTGTCAGCAGCAGGATGAGGGATACTGCATGTAATATATTCATGTTTTCTTAAATCAGGCTCAAGGTTAAAACAACACCTATTTCTCTTGGCGTCACATCTCTTTGGCAGAACACAGAGTTTAGATGTGCCAAACATGACACATCCACTCACTAATACGAGAGAAATAAAGGATGAATGATAAATAAGGTTTCACTACCTTCGGCAATACCCCACCCTTGTGTGCTTCTGCTCTCCTTGACAGAAATGCAAATAGGTCATTGAGCTTCACCTCCCTTTATCCTAACACGCAGAGACAGTCTTTAAATTTGAAGGGGGAAGCAGGAAAAAAAGAAAGAAAATTTATCCATTTTGCATAAAAAGGTGATGATATTTTCCTATAGCCAGGATCAAAAAAATATGCTTTAAGGAAGTCATGGCTGCTTTCAGGAAGCCATGACCGGGGTTGAGCTGAATGCTAAATGCCATACATCCTCAAGGTTATCTCAGAAAACAGAGCCCTTTTGGAGTCTGCTTCTGCTCTATTTTCTTGAAATCATGCATCAAGTCAGCTAAACGGAAAAAGATGAAGGTGACTCCTGGAAGGAGTCAAATGCTCTCTGGTTGTGCACCCTGCCTAGTGGGGTGAACACCTTATTGTGTCTGCAATGAATGGTTGTAATTTGGACAATCCGTGTGAGTCTGTCCAGTTTTAGTTTGTGCAGTTAGTTTTTGCCTAGTGCAGTCTTTGGACTGGGATAAGACAGAGGTACAGTAAGCCAGAGGCTAATACAAATCACTTAAATGTGAAAAGTGTCATTTCCATCCCCAAGTCCCCTGAATATTGAAATTAGGTCATCAGTGCAGCAGAGGCCAATTTTCACCCTCATATATCATGGCTGCTCCTGCACCCAAGGTCTCATTACACCATACTTGGTCAATAAGCTATTAACATGCAGCAGACAATGTGTAATGTTCACACAAAGACAATGTATGTACTGTACAGTAGTGAATGTGTAGTGAATCAGTGTTTGTGTTATACAATAATTCAGGGAAAATGAACACATTGCACTAGCTGGAGAGGTAGCCCTATCAACCATCAACTGAAGACTTATATATACATGTACATATATATTTATGTGTGTGTGTGTGTATGTAGACATATCATGGTGGTTGTTTGGCAGAAAAAGGAAAATCTTTTGTATATAGAGGGTTTTTGTTTTTGGTTGTTTTTTTTCCAACATCACTTTGCCAGTGTGATATTCATTTGTTGGAAGCTGTGCTGCATAAACAAACAACGCCCAGGGCTACCACTGGCTGGTTAAACAACCACAGGCAGTTTTCTCTTTTCTCCACCAGAGCGCTTTCTAAATTCCTTGTTGGACCACAACGTGCTCTGCTATGTTTATTTAACAAATAGCCTGCATATGTGTATCCCAACTTTACCTCATCAAATTCAAACCTCGCTTGCATCTCAGATGATTTTTTTTTTATACATATTTTAAGTTGAGTCTATAACTTGCTAACACCTTAGTATGAGAGTAGAGGTTGGCTTTATCCTACACATCCTCCCTAATTTGCTGTGATGCAAACAGTCTTATGCTCGTTGGTATTGCAACATTTCTTCTTGCCATTACCCTGCAATAAACAGAAGGCATCAACATTCTTCTAACAGACCAAAGGCAGATTGAGGCTCCTGGCTGCCACAGCTGTAACAAATGTGGCAAATCATTGTCACAACCCATGTTTCTTTCTCCTTTAACGTGGTTACATGACTGGGCCGGGACATTTATGGACTGCCTGAGCCAGTGCCGGCAGATTAAAGCAAAATCAAGCCAAACCGGTTTAAACGTCTTCTGCAACGAGCCTACCAGCATATTTTATCTCCAATGTATATGTATATATATATATGTATATATATATACATACATATATACATATATACATATATATA
>JBAMYA010000024.1:12614739-12626332 GCA_037176975.1 Arrhamphus sclerolepis | reverse complement strand
ATTGCTCCTGTCGAAGAACCAGCTAAGTTTCAATACAGGTCTGATATTATTTTTCCCAGGTGAGCCATTTCTTCTTGCTTGTGAAAATGGGGTTTGTATTGATGAGCTGGGCCCAATATTGATTTCCCATCATTCCTGGTGTGGACATTTTCTGGTCTATTATACTACAGTCGCAGCATATTCCCCTAGCAGCCGTAAAGTGGATATATGGACAACCTGACCTTGGCAATATGGAGATAATGAAATATCCTTAATGACCCTTCCTGAAAGATTTTACAGGCTGGACTATAGACTGCTAACCATGTACAATAATAGTTAGCAGAGGAGCATTTTAGAGGCTCAACTAAATCTAGAGCTCTCTACACATATTGGGAGGACTGTTAACTTGTCTCTTTTACTAGGTTAATGTAACCATTAAGGGCACACAGTTATGTGAGAGTGGCTAATATGAATGAGTGGTTTATACTTCAGGGCAGTGTCAGCCATTACTCTCTGACTCCCAGCATTTTTAAAGAGGGAAAACTTCTTTTTTGCAAAGTGATGTGTATTTGCACGTGATGTGATTTGTTAATGTTAGACAAAATGTTTTTATTCCTGACAGGAATTCTTGACTGATCAGAATTTGAATAAAATGTGTTACACTTTATTTCATCTTTGTTTATGTAATGTTTAAGAAATCTAGATGACTTCAAATGTGTTAGATTATGCTATTGGTCAAATGGTCAAACACTTTGACCATAAACACTAACCTTGAAATGTCTTTACATATGCTTACAGCTGTATTGTAATGTATTAATTTGTATATTAAAGCAACAGCAGCAACAACAACAGCAATGTAATTTGAATAGCACCTTTCTAGTCAAAGAACCACTGAAGGCCATATGCTAAATGTTTGTAAATTGTTTTTTTTTTTTGTTTTTGTTTTTTTTTTTAGCTAAATGTTTGTAATAGTTTATAAAGTGTTTATAGTTTATATAGCTTTCAGAAATAAAGGGAAGGGTTAGGTTAAAATAAAGCATTCTCATAATTTCCCAGAACAGTCTGAACAAAAGAAAGGAGGAAGAACTGAGAGTCTGAACTGCAGAAGAAGTGTGGATTATTTAGGTGTCAGGGCTGGTTTGGCATCAGCAGGTGAAAAAGGGAGATCATTATTCACATGTCTTGCTGACAGTTGTTTCAGAGATTCGTGCCGATAGCAGCTGATAATCATCCCTAGAGCGAAGCAACAATGAACTTGCCCTACCACTCCACTGTCTTCAGAACACTTCAAACATGCTCCACTTCAAACACAAAAGCAGCCATCTCCTTTGATGTCATTGTCAAAAAATGAGTTTTGTTCCGTCGCATTTAAACTCCACCATCCACCCCCCTCCACATCCGCTGAAACCTAGACAGAGACGTGCGAGAAACAGATTTTGAACATGAAAAGAGCAGCTGTGTTGTCAGATACAGCCCTCTATCCTCAGGCTGCCACACTTTTGCCTTTCCTCTACAGAATAGGATATAGAGCAGTGAATTGCCACACCTTTATGGTTATCGGAGGCTCACCTGTGTTAATGTTTTCTCAGGTGAATATATGGCGCATAATAAATATTATTTTTCCTAATCTGCTCTCCTTTAAAGCTATTACTTCAATGACATATGGTCAGTGAAGAAGTAGCCAAAATATCCAGTATTACCTCTCCAGTGGTGGCTTTTTGCACCTTTCCTTTACTAAAGAAGACCTGGCTGCAGAAGCAGCTGGCAGAGCATGTCTGCTCGTGATGAAATCTCACTACAGACACGGCTGCTTCATAATGACTATAATTACAGCAGATAAGCAACTAGTGCGCGGGAAGGATCAGAGGGGGAAAGAAATAGAAGGAGAGAAAAAGTAATTGAATCTTTTGGAGGCACATTCAGCTGAAAGTCATTGGCTGTGTGGGAGATGCTTTTCAGTGAATGACATTTAGATTACAGAGGTGCCCTGTTCACCATCACGGTCAATACATCCTTCTTCACAATGGCACTCTTAAGTCTCAGCAACACTGCCCTCAAAATAAGGAACGTATTTCAGCTGTGATGTGGATTTTGAGGATATCAGGCCTTCTTTGTGGATGTTTTTAAGATTTAGGAGGGAAACACTGGCAGTGCATTTAAGTATGAGAGATTCTGTATCTACTGGGGTTATCTGTTAAGACTGCAATACACTGTCATTATCCTTTCTATCTCTATTCAACATCACTAGAATAGCTGCATTCAGTTTTAAAGTTATTTGATTCTTGCTGTGAGTGTTTACTTTAAATATTAATCCAGTTACCTCATTAAAATGTAACTCACAGAAACTTTCTCCCTGGCCGTCCACCCATTTTTATCTTTCTTTATCTCTACTATTGACACATACTGGTATATCCCTGATATTAGAGGGATCGCATATTGCTCTGGTGACACACCTCAAATGTATCTCAGATTAATGATATATCACGGTGAGGGATCTACAAAAACCATTAGTAAGCCTGACACTTTGATGTCAGATTTTTAAAAATTTCCAAGTAATCTTTTTGATTTATGAAAGTGTGTCCAGGTTCATCGGGAGTGATTCCAGATTTATCACATCCTGGTTAGAATTATTAATGATTTTCAATTTGTAAATCTGATGCTGCCATGTACAGAGCAGCTCCACAGAATCACCAAAGGCTGATTTCAGAGTCTGAGGTTTGCTCCTGAAGCATGATTACTTTATCAAAATATTGCTACCTGTGACTTGCATTTCACTTATTTTCCACTCTTACAGCGCCTTTCCCATCGCCTTCATTTCTCTCTCCTCACGTACGAGTGTCACACACATTTTTCATAAAACGCCTTCTAAACACCAGAGCAGCCACAGCTTATGTCATTGCTTGGCTAATCTTCTGGAGTTAGACATTGCACTATTAGTTCCGAGTTCCTGACACATGCACTTTTAAGAGCCCACTATGTCAACTTGTCAGATGGGATGTAGTGCACAGACGGCTGTACATTGCAATCTTTTTCACTGTTGATGAGAAACACAGCAAAGATCATCATCACTTTCCAAAGATAGCAGGCTGTGTGTTGATGCCAAGGTTTGCTTTGATGTCATGTCAATGCATCAGTGCAACTGCTTTACTTGTACTTACCGTGCACGCTGCATGAGAGGTCCTTTGTGTGGCATATGCCCACTCAGACAAGACTAGGGATGTCACTTTGCAAGTAGGCACTGTAAGCACATAACAAGATGCACCGTAAGGGTGTCACACCTTTTGCTGAAATGTGCTTTCCCACCGAAACCATTTGGGTCAAACCCGTTGACGTGAACAGTGAAAATTGAAAGACCTTAGGCCAGCCTCTGTACATATTTCTACTACATGCATGATTCTTTAAAAATGCAATAGCAAATCTTTTTCACAATGACACAAAAAGGTAGGGCGAAAGCAGCCTTCAGCCACAGTAGAAGACTTTGCAGTAGTTGCAGGGGTTTATCAGCCTTATCCAACTTCTGTCTAAAAGGATGTAAATATGAAATCCAGGAAAGCAAGCTATTTTTTTATTTTTTATTTTTTTCTGCTGAATGTGCATTGTGTACGTTTTTGTGACACATTAAAAGAGACCGAACATTGCTCTGAAGCAGTCAGTCAGGGCTTGAATTCCAGAATTCAGTCAAAAATAATAAACAGTGTTTTCAGAAAGTCGTGCCCGTCAGAAATCTTGGTCCACCACAGCCTGTAGGACAGTCAAGACCTATTTCTGCCTTGTGTAGTAGTTTACAGGGTTGTCCTCGGGGAGGAGGTGATGGTTACCGGATGTTACTCCAGTTTGCTCAGGGTCAGAGTCAGCCAGCCGGCAGCTGGGTATTTTAGGATTAAGACTGGAAACAAGAGGAAACAGCTAGTCTGACTCTCAAAGGTAAAAGGAAACATGTCTATATTGGATCCTCCCTGAAGATCTGCTAACTTCTAGCTCTTATTGAAGACTTTCTGTATCACAGTGGCATCCAGTGGTGATTTCATTGCTCCCAGTTACGATATAATCTGAGAATCATCATATTATAATTTGGCATTTCTACATATATGACTTCTACTATAACAGGCTAAGTATGCACTATGTACATGATGATATCAGGCCATTGTGACATCATGTCTCATCACTTGCAGCCCACGTGGGTAATTTTTGTGTGCTTAAAATGTAGATAACTTGGCGTGACAGCAAATGTGAAAAAACACCAGCATTAACTGATAAACATTATTTAATGTCCATTGACAAAAAGCAAAATTCACTTACAGGTGCACAAATTTTGTTGATCATTCCTGCCATCACCTGCTGGGCAGCTGGCATTAAATATTACATTTACTTGCTGTTTTCAGGTCATATGGCTGTTTGGATGATGAAATTTAGCATACTTGAAGCTGAACTTGTTTTAGGTAATTAGCAAATTATGAGCTAATACTAAATAACATTAAGACTACTTAAATAATAATACAATAATAATAATACAATAATAATAATAATAACAAGAAGAAGAACAAGAACAACAATTCAACTAAGATTTTTTTTATAACAAGGATAAGCATGATAAGTGTCCTTAAATTTTAGATTTGTTCAGTAATAAATTCTTGTTATGAGGATGTCCACTGGGGAAGACTTAAACAAGACTTAAAGGCTAAAGATAAGCAGTTGTGAAGAGCTAAATTGGAATGACCAGCAGTGTCAACCTGCCAACTATCCTACAAAAAACATGATTATAAATATAAATCAGATGTTAGGAAGAAGCATTTTGGATTATGTTTAAAAACTGAGAAATGCAAAGCTGGAGGTTTGCCATCACATTGCTTGAACACTGCTCTATCTAACATTGTTTTATTTTCACTTGCACCCCCTCTGCATGGATTATTCCCGTTCTCCATCTCCTTTCTAGGTATATTTAAAGAGCAAGAGATATTGTCTCTCACATGCCTTCTGATGTCTCTCGACTGCCAAGCTCACTGCTGCTCTTAAAATCCCAGCTTCTCCCAGCTTCCAGCCCCTTGTATCTCTACGTATGCCAGTAGGAATGAATTTGATCTGCACCTAAATGCCAAAATTCTAATGTGTTCCATTATTTAAGAAAGCAGGTATTCATTGTGTGGATTTATCTGACCAAAATAGTGGACAAACAAAGGAACTATACTTTCTAGAGTAAAATTGGTCTGAAAGAGCAACTGGTCATTATACAAAGATTTAAGGTGAGAGTCAAGTATTTCATAGGCTCATGTGAAAGTTTTGCTGCTGTCTTATGCTGATTGATTCTGAAATTAAATCATTAGAACATGTTTAGAGAAATAAACTTTTTATTTTTTTTAGGAACTCAGCTTTTTGAAAAGGGGTAAAAGGTTGCTTGATAGTTTGTTCATGTGGGCAAACATCTACAGGTTCTTTCATAAGTGCTTCCTTGCTTCCTTCCTTTGCAGCTGCTCATTGTTTGGGCCGATCCTGAATGGTTTGGCACAAGTTTTATCCCGGATGCCTTTCCTGACGCAACTGGGGGCACGGTGGATGAAAGCACTACCACTAAACCAAGCTCAGGTTCTGTCATAACTCCTGTGTACCAGCATCTCTTCAAACCAGAAATTCATTCAGCTTAAATGGACAACAAAGGACAAAGACAAGAGTCATCACGATATATACCATAAAAAGAACTTATATGTGTTTCCATTGCATATGGCAATGAGGTGATCTTTGATTGGCTTGAGGTCAAATAAACAGAAAAGAAACAGGCCAAAAGGATTTTCTTTTCAACTGATTACTTTTTTCTTTTTCTTTTTTTAACCAGTTGGTGGGCTAGTGTGGCGTGGTGTTTGTGGCTTCTGGTAAGGAGCCCAGGGGAATTTGCATATTGCTGTGGAAGTAATTAACGTAGATGGAGAGGTGCAACAGAACAGAGCAACGGAATTTCAAATAAAATGACTTCTCACTCCCCACTAACATAAATTACATTTTTCCTTCTCTGCTGCTAACTACCAGCCTTCTGATTTCTAAATGCTATCTGGTAGTTTGGCTAGTTTCCAAGTAAAAGCCACTCTTTTGTTTACGTTCAGTTTCAGATTTTTTCTTCTCTTTTTTTTTTTTTTTTTCTTTTTTGAGAACGGATGTCATTTCATAAGACTAATGCTATTTCCATTTACCAAGCTCAGAAGCATAATGGTGTTGTGAGGCGTTAGACATCCTGAATGGAATTTATGCTTGCTCATTATTATACCAGCATAATATAAAGATAGAGTCTGACTCACAAGTCGCACCTAAATCTGACTTTGTGTTGCCAGTCACAACTCTCATGGCATCATTTGGCATCTGTGTTCCTTATTATATTTCGCTTGGTGAGCATTTACGTTTAATTTGAACTGGGACGTGTTACAAGTTTTATATTGTTTCTTTGTGGAGGGAGACTGACAGCAAAGTGTAACATCAGTAAAGTCCTGTTGAGCAATATCATTTTAAAGCCAAAAGATAATTACTCTGGAAAGGACAGACTGCATAGAATACAGGCTTTTAGTCAGTCTTTCCACTAGTACTTTTTTTTTTTTATGTATTTGAAAGCAGACAGCTCAAGAAGCACATTCAAGCACTATATTTCATGTTTTGGCTCTGAGGCAAACAAGAGTTTTGCAGACATAGTAGGTGGGATCAGAGTGTGAAAGTCGCCTTGCTCCATCCCTGCCAGTCTGTGCAGTCCTGGCAGGCTGTGACAAAGAGAGCAGCAACAAACAGACTTGACAACAAGCGCCTGTGACAACCATACAAATTAAGGATGACTTATGATGAAGCATTGTGGTCTGAGAAGCAAGGCAGAAAGTACCAGGACTTAATTTGTGTCAGACTAGCAAGGATGGTAATGAATTCCTGTGGTTTGGTTGGACTCAGTGCCAAGGTCTTGAAATTCATGCAGTGAAGATCCTGCATGTAGATTCCAAACACACGGTGCATTCATTTATTGTTGAACCACTTCTTAAATGTATCCCTCTTGCTCTTTCATGTGAATCATTTCTTCGATTTTATGTCCTTGTCAATTTTGTAAATAACTTACTATTTTTGGTCATAGCCCTGACCGCAATTTTCAAGTCCATTTTATGCTATAAGGTTCTCAGGCAACGGAGGCTGATCATTTTATCTATACAGTAAATGACCTTTTATTGAGAATGTCAATAGAAGGATCTGGTTACCTACATTGAGGGAGAGGGAGGAACTTAATTGCTCCCAGTGAGTGCAGTCTGAGGACTTGATTAGACCTTGAACCACTTCTCATGTTTTTCATTTGTGTGGTGACGACCTTCCTCCTGACTGAAATCAGCCTGGGCTCATTCCATGTCCACCACTCTCTGGAGATTCATGCCCCAGTGACTCCATCTGACTGCTGACTTCATTCTAGGAACTCTGAAGAAGTTATGTTAACTCTTTAAAAAGCAAAGAGCTCATTATATTCTTTCAGATATTGTATGTCTCCTGACCAGCAGGTAGTTCTGTGCAATATAATCTAAGTTTGACTTGAGGCTATAAATGACCTAAAATCCTTGTTTTTTGAATGAAAACACGTATGTCATTGAAAATATTCATATTTAATTCAACAATTAGGTGAATCAAATTAGTAGGATTTATTCCTCATAGGTGAATTTGTCTTGCAGACTAAACATGTTTTTTGAGAACATGCAACAACAGCTAAAGGACGGAAATCACAATTATAGTGTTCAACTGATCCACTGCCATTAGCAAGATGAATTATCTGGGTCCATGCAAGTGACAACAACTACAGAGGGAAAATAATCCTGGTGCCTCACAGACCTAGGCTTCCAGACACCACCAGGAAGCAGACGGGGGCCGCTCGGACCCCAGAGACCCAGACTGAAAGAGGGAGAGAGAAATAAACAAGATAAGCACATTTACCAAAGCTGTGATTGTGTAGAAGAGTGATAGGCGTTTACTTTCTTGTGCAATAAAATAAATTATGCATAGTGGCCACAGTTGCAACACTGGTTCTACTGGTGGCTCTTAAAGCTCAATGTGGACAACATCAACAGCCTTTTTTTTTCTTTTTCTTTCTTTTTTTTTTGTGGGGGGGTGGGGGTTTGCATAAAAAGTTCTCGTCATGTGAATAATCAAGATAACTGACTATGTTTTATATATATATACACACACATATATATATATATATATATACACACACACACACACATATATATATATATATATATATATATATATATCTAATGAAGAAAAAGAAGGAAAGCGGGAAGAAAATGTTTGTGTCCATTAGCGGGTGTTTGTGAATAAACGGTTGCATTGGGTCTTCTGGGGATGTTGTTTTCAGCTGCATTAACTCTCAGTGTAATAAACCAAACCATTGAAGTAGAAGGGGAAACCAGATCTCAAAGAAGAGAGAAATTAGACAAGTTTCCTTTCATATCTAAGATAAAAATGGAGAGGGGTCTAGCAAAACTAAGCTTGTTTCAATTCAGATTCTATTGGCCAATTTTCCTATTAGTCTTATTTCTTATTAGCCATCTGAGCAATTTTTTTGCCAAGTTAAAACTAACTAATACAATTTAGTTTTACTTCTGAGCAACAATACTTTGTAGGAAAAAAAATCAAATAAAGACCAAAAGCCACCTCAAGTGGGCATAAAAATCCGAATGATTTTCTTTCCATCAAATCTTTAAATCTCTTCAGAATGTGAATTAAAAACAAGTTTGCTGTCAGATTATCTTCATTTCACATGTTTTTAAACACAAATATGTCACCATTCAAGTGAGAATACTTGTCACGAACACTTCCCATGACATAATTTACTCACATTTTTAACCAGACTCATCTTCTTGCTCAATGATTTTGTCTCTGTAACCCCACAACCATGTTTGTAATGCTCACTTTTGGTTAAAAGAACAATAACACTCTATTCACAGAAATTGCTGGATAAATAGCCTGAACTGTTTCCAATAATAGAAAATAAATGGAATTTCATGTATGAAATTAGTTTAGGTGCCTTTATCTTCACTAACAATGTTAAACATCATGCTTTGCACATCACTCGCTTGCAGGAGCATCCATGTCATGTGATCCAAAGACAACATCAACATTTCTTCTTGACAACAATACACATAAATGGTCAATAGCATTATGCTCGTCAAATCTGATGCCCAGAGGTTGGAGGATGACTAATGGCATATAAACAATGACATCATGCCAGTGGGCAGCATTTTTTGAGCTCTGCACCAGTGAGGTCACTGGTTTCCTAATGACTTGCTCGGGGTACAGAACCAGCCGTCTTCTCCGCAGCTCAGGGCACATGACCCGCTTGGCTGCAGCCTTTACTCTTAATCTGCTTAGTCAATAGTTGAGGACAGTTGCAGAATTAAAACTGAATATAGTTGTTTTTTTTGTTTTGTTTTTTTGTTTGTTTGATTTTTTTTCTTTATTCCCTGTCCAAATGCCTTTAAGTGACAAGCTCTGTATATTTATTTTCATGCTATTCAAAAAGTAGCATCATAATTCATGTAATAGAAATATAATTACATTTGAATTAATTATACATTACATGATTATATCAGCATTTCTAGTGAATCTTAATGAGAAATGTCTTGCTTTTACATTAACTAAGCAACAAGACATTGTAGTGATTTGTATGGATTAAACATTTTACTCTCTCTAGTAGAAAACTGTGTGATAGAGTTTGCCAACTAAAGCTGTGGTTGCTGGACAAATATGTCCTCAGTATAACTGCCTCACATCTGTATTTGTTCTGCTCTGAATCATAGGTGGCCCAAAGCTGTCTTGATAAATAGCTACTCCAGGCAAGTATGCTGTATGCTCTCTGACACTATAGGTCACATAACCTTGTTGTCGGGACTAAGACTAATGCAATGTGAAGTGTCAAGTTATTATACTGAAACTAGACTGTGGAGCGGAACCTGAGCCACTGTGGTGATAGCAAGTTGGTGAAACAAGGCAAGGTGAATGTAAAAAGGTCATAAAAGGAGGCAACGCAGAGCAAATGAGAGGGTATGAAAGGGAAAATATTCACTGCTAAGTGGGTCTTGTTGGAGGTGAAAAAGGCCACTGAGGTTCGTGCAAGTCAAAGCGAGTCATAATTGGCTGCTTCAAGTTGGAGCGATGCAAAGCACAATGCTGACTTGCAAGGTGTGCGTGATGCCAGGAAGGGGATGTGTTTGTTTATTTCAGGAGAACTAAATAATGCAGTAATAATCCTCCTCGCGTTGTCTCTGGAGCAAATGCCTCAGCACCTGTCAAGAGTTTGCAGTATGTTGTCTATTGAGAGAGTTGCAAGAAGAAATCATGTTATTATTACAAAGCAAAGTAAACTGAAGTGTCTGCAGATGGGAAAAAAAGAGCCACAGCTGTTAATACTGTGTGAAACATGAGATATGAAATATAAATGCAGCAAGAAGGGACAGAAAACAAACTGCAACAGACCAAAAGCTAATGACTTCCCATTACACAGTGTAGCCTATAGCCATGTCGCACTATAGACGATGGAAGATATTTTGTTAAATTATTTATTTCATGTAACTATAGTGTGAAATCAGCTGGAATGTAAATTTTGAGTTTTGTCAAAAAAATAATAAATCTTTACACAAGAGCTCTGAAAGCAAACTATTTATTTTTTCCTTTTGTTAAAAACTGAAATTTCTTTCTTTTTCTTTTTTTTTTTTCCATCGGGGTTGAGAATTGATAAAACTACAAAATAAAACCACAAAGCTGCAGCTGCCTGGGATTAAATACTGTAGTTTTCCTGCTTCACTTTAAAGATTTTTCTCTGCAACACTTTTTCACTCCAGAAAGTGCAATAACGCCACAAAAACACACAAGTTTCACCATAAAAACTTCAGATGACCACTCAAAGCGCTTTGCACTACAAGCCTCTGTTAGTTGATACGAGTTCTACACACTTCTCTTTTCTATCGAGTCAAGTGCTTTTTCTATCATACACATACTCGCACACAAATGAACACTTCACAGGCAACGTGGGGTTGAGTGCTTTGCCCAAGGACACTTCAACTTGTGGATTACAAGGCCAGGAATTGACATCTTTCAGGTTAGCAGACAACTGTGCTGCCTTCTTAGCCACGGTAGATAGTAGTTTAAGAAGTATTTACATAGCCAATAGCATTTGCAACCAAGTAGAATGTGATGTTCGGTGCCATTAAGTCATAGACTGTCATTAAAAAAAAAGACCTGAATTTCAGCCACTTCTCATTTACCATTTTCCTTTTTCAACTTTCTGTCCTGTTTGATAACTCAGATTTTAAGTTATAAGAATCTTAGGAATTCAAAAAGTACATAGCTGGATCCAGCTAACATATCACTGTATCGCCACTCTATCACTCTACATGAAGCAAGCTGATATTGCTGTCTCCCAGTTTAACAGGCTTGTATGTGACTACACATTTTTGAGCTGTGGACAGGGGTCAAAGGGGTCAAATTTTGATTATAGAACATTTAAAATCTATACCATCAAATGAACCATAAATACATTAAAGGCAGGTCAAGATGTTTCTGAACTGTCTCTTGCCTGTTAATATTTGTAAATACACACCATAATCAACTCTCC
>JBAMYA010000024.1:12578657-12599285 GCA_037176975.1 Arrhamphus sclerolepis | reverse complement strand
ACCACACAATTAGTTAACGCTCAACAAATAACAATAATAATCACGTGATAAACAATAGCTAGAAATTAAAGAAAAAAATTAATGTGACATACTTATACACACATAACATGGTGATAACATGGAGTGTTGCAGAAAAAAAAAAAAAAAAAAAGATATATATAAATATATATGAACCAAAAATAGACTGTGGCCTTGTGTGACTTACAGGTGGGATGTAAATGCTGAATATTGTCATCTACACTTTTAAAAATTAAATACTGTACTCAACAACAACTAACATTAGCATTGATCCGGTATAGTGAAGGAGGGAGGCTCTGTGCAGTGGGAAAACTGGAAGCCTATTGCATACATAAACAAAGGAGGTACAAAGAAAATGAAAACAGTGGATCAGGAGAAGTTATGACATACCTGTGATACTGTGATGGTGCTTCCCACCCCCTGAAGGCAAAAAAGAATGGGCTTTTACAGTATCTGACTCTTCATGGCTACACTCAATATACCCCTCATCACCCCCTCCCCACACAGACAAAACACTGCAGATTATTGTAGAGATTCATGTTTCATGATATTGTGTCTCACGAGGACAACCATGGAACAATAGGATAAAAATCTAGATAGTAGTCACAACCATAGCAGCAAAATAAGAGAGCACAGGATAATAATACTTTTGATGTGGGGGTTAGGTGTGAGAGATATTGCCTTCAGGTTTACGCAACGAGGAGGCGCTGCTATATAGAAAGTGGGAAAGTCACATCTTCGAGTGTTAAATAGAAGTGTGAATTAGCAAACTTCTGCAAGGCCACTTGAAGAGTAAACATACAGATAAATGCTCAGTATCATTCAGTGTTTTGAAGCACCAGCCTTAAAATACTTTTCTTAAAGTAATGGATGATGCCATTTTTTTTTCTCCCTAGCCTATGATTTGAGTGTCTCACCAGGCAACAGAGAAAGAGTGCATGGTGGATGGGAAAGACAGGGGGGGAAATGTCAGGGGACCCAGCATAAGGGCAACACAGTGCTCTGATTGAGGCTAAGATGACATAGTCCTCCCTTCCCTGTGGCCCTGCTCTGACTGACTGGGACCTGCCTTGACTGAAGCATCATTAGGGAGTCACAATGTCAAGGTTAGCAGAGGACATTGTGTCTTGGTGGTGTGACCTACTGTAACTATCCCTCTGGGCTTAAGCCATCCCCACCTTGATTACCCACCAGCTACTGGTAGATGAGCACAACCCACCTGGGAAACAGTGATGCTGCATTTCTTGGCCAGCTCTTCTTTGGCCTCCTCACTCGGATATGGGTTACTGAGGTGGGAGTAGAAATATTCGTTCAAAATTTCCGTCGCCTGCTTGCTGAAGTTTCTCCTTTTCCGCCTGAGTGGGGAGCAAAACGAGAGAAAGGCAGAGCAAGCCTATTAGTGAGACCAGCATTAACTCAGCCATTTGGATTGCACAATCAATCTCACACATAAATGGTGAAAATAATAGGGAATGGGCTCTAAGGGCCTTCAGGAGCAGAATATCATGTCCTGCTCCAAGTGTAGTCAACAGACGAAAGAAAAAACTCAGACCAATAAACTGGCAAGCACACGCGTGCACACACAAACAAACCCACACAGTCTCAAAACACATACAATGTTTAATTTGGTCTGTTGGTCTCCAATCTCCAGTCCAAGCGTGTAATGTGCAGAGTTTAGTGCAGCGGATGGGTGGACTTCATGATGGAGCGCAAAGCCCAGTCGGAGTGCATCTCGGTACATTATAGAAATCATGCCATGCACAGTTGAGCATTGTTCCTGAAGTGCCACAGCCCCAGGGATCTCCAGCAGAAACAAGAAAACTCTAACTAGATCTGGGTCCTGTTCCCTCCCAAGGGCAGTACTTATCATGTTGTTGAGCATTTGCTTATTTTGCCTTGTTTACTGCGCTTCTCCCAGGCAGCGGGCAGTGAATGTGCTTCCACTTGGCTTGTTTGGCCAGAACTTGTGCCGCTCTCAGCGCAGCTCCACATTGCATGGTACTGTTAGTTATTAGAGTAATCAACAACACCTGCTGATGGCCTTCCCTCCACCCATTACGCATGACTCATTCCCCATTTCATTTGGTCTTAACTGCTCTCAGGTGTGAGGGGCACGATTGTCTTGAAAATGGATAATGTATGGGACATGAGCACAATTAAAATCATGCACCTCCGTTGTGCTCGTGCTGGCCGCTGTGCCAGAAAAGTGAGAGGAACTTTAAGAACTCCTGCCATTAGTCTAAGGCTGACCCCACCCACCGGGGGTTGCTTATATGGGTCACACAGAAGCAATGGAAGATTTTAGATGCCTAAAAACACACACACATAAGACATCTACACTAAACACAGAGCCACTGACCTGGCATCAAGGAATCTGGAGCGCAGGATCATGACAGCCTCACAGGTGCTCTGCTTCAGTTGCATTTGGATAGAGCTGAATTTACGGTGGATTATTCCCACCATGCGCTCAATCTCTTTCGGCGAGATGGGTCGCGTGCGAGACTGTTCCCTCAGCAGGTTCATCACATGGGTAGTGAACTCATTACATGCCTGCAAAGAACCAGAGAGCCACAGACAGCCACAGTCAGATGTCTCAAATCAAAGCAGAGGTCTGCAAAACTTAAGATCTTCTAAAGTTTTTCCTTCATTAAATCAGTCATTTACATGCAAGTTTTCAAGGCCTTGACCAGGTGCTGTGTTTGCATGTGACTTTGATGACATAATAGGTGAAGTCACCTTTGAATGAATGCAGATTTATAATATGGCTTGGCCATAATGTAGAGTGAATTTAAACAGCTTTTAGTTAAACCAGTAGTTCATACATGATTAATTAGAATAACTCATTAACGTAGTGCACACTTTAGATCATTACTCTGAGTAAAATTCGTTAAGTATTTACATTTAGATAATTAAAACCTGGAAACACCCTTAAGAAAGATGCATTTACTCCAGGCAAAGTGTTGTACGCCTCTGCACCTCCTCTCAGAGAGCACAAAGTAAATTAGTCTAATTTAGCTCACTGGCTTGCTGAGGCATCACTGTTACACCTTCTATTTTCACCCACAATGCCTCTGTGTTTAATGGCAGGCTGGAAGTGCTTAGTGAAGAAGCTGATCATACTTTCATTTAACACAGATGACGGGGACACTCCTCTGGATCCCCATAATCAACTACAACGAAGTGAATTACTCTACAGTTTATCTTCAAAGCTTTTACTCTCTAATGTTCCCAGTGAAGAAATAAATAAGCTGCTCTGTGATCTGTAAAGCAATATAAACCATGACAGTTGTCAAGAGCAAAAAAAGATAATGTATTTTATCCATCTTTTTTCTTTTTTTTTGGATGCACAGACAAGGTCTAAGGGGAGTTGTGCTATTTCAAGCAAAAAACTCAGTTTCAAAGCACTTCTTGAGAAGATCTTATTTAGGATTTGCCATGACCACCTTTCTTACCTGTTCGTACTTCTCTAGCTCTGTGTGGTATATCTGTCTGATCTGGGTGAGCTTGGCTCTGTAGTCGGAATGTTCGATGGAATTGTCAGCCGCCCCGCCTGAGGCTGCAGCGGCGGCTGCTGCAGCGGCAGACCCGCCACCTTTCTCTGGTCCTGCCACCCCCTCAGCCAGCAGCATGTTGTCTAAGCGCATGAGTTGAGGGTCTGGAGGGTCCTCCTCCTGGGCACCACGGATGCTGAGACCTGTAGCAGCACATAAACAGGGACAGAGTTTCATCTATTTTCTTTTTGTGAAAATGGAACATTGTAGTATAAAAAAAAAATGCGGCAAGATTAACAAGAAAAACAGTTAAGTGCAACTAAATGTATTTGTCTACAGTCTTCCTGTTATATTTTCCTTGCAGGTATGAACTGAGTGCTTCCTGTGTCTGTGTTGCGTTCCTGTCATCCATGTCTATGCCTGTTCTCTTTTATTTGCACACTGCACTGCACTTTGTGTGTACGGGAAGCCTGACATGACAGCAACATCCATAAACTGACAAATGCTCAATGGTGAAGTGGCATGTCTACTGTGTGAAAGGATGCTAAACAGAAAACTATACTTCTAGTCAGCGTCTCTGTCTTTCTCACACTGAAAGCTGGGAACGCCACAAACTAACTGCTGATATCCTCATTTCAGTGAGCCTATAACTTTAGATTCTCATATTATTTTAAAATCTTGATTTAGCAGTAGTATCAGATGTGAAAAAAAAAAAAAGAGCGCAGAATTGATTCTATAAGTGCTTATCTGTGAATGCTGTTTTTGTTCTCAATCCTGCCATTTATTTCCTCATGTTTTCTGTCTCACCAGACTGTCAGCACATTGCAATCACACAGCATATATGCACACCTGGATGCACAAGCAATGCAACCGCGGTGCCAGACTTTCCAGAGTGTAAACAAACACAAAAACACCGCAGGTCAAAATTACAGAAAAAAAAACAAAAAAAAACAAGCATGAGCAATCCAGGCTAGTAAGTGGATAAAAATGCGGCTCAATGGGCAGTAAATACTGAGTGGCTACTTGAACGTTATGATTACCAGAGTTGTTTCAATTCAATAATCCCTCCTGCAATTCAGGGATTTTCAACAGCTCATTACAGCTTCATTAAGATACAGACAACCTCTGGATTCTAAATAAGAAGATTAGTAGCTCTATTGTGTCAGCCAGTAGGCATGCAATCAGAGAAGCCCTCTCACCATGCTTTGACCAACTGACCCTGCACAGTATCCGCAGGAGTAAACACCAGAGAGAAAATAACCCTTAAATCTCTCTTATGAACACAATTGGAGGTGGGGGTGGGGTATCACTTGTCTGATGTGTTCACTTGTGTTGGTGTTTACTGCAGCTTACTGCAGTAAAAACAAAATGCAAATTTGTCCATATTTATGGATGGACTGCCTTTGAGTCTTTTGAGTCCTTTAGGTGTAATGGTGTGAGAGGAGTGGATGAATGTGGCTATTTGTGTTGGACACATTAAGATGCTGGACAAGGCTCCGGCAGGCTTGCAAAGCCAAGGCATCCAAGTGGACAATATGCCACTGCTCCACTAACCCTCACCCACATCACACTGCATTTGCACAAATCCACCCAAAAGCTACCTCTCTGGACAGACTCCACTGTTTTTGGTTCCAGTCTGTGTGGCACAAAACAAAATGGCACCTGCTTTAAATGTTGATTGACCAGATGCCTGGCTACATATCTCAACATGCTCTAATAGCTACTGGTTTATCTGCCACAACTGTTCATATTTCACTAATTTGCTATATTACTCCCACTCTTTAAAAAAACAACAACAAAATAATAGTAATATTTTACTCCCACTCTCTGATTCAACACAGCCTCAGCAGGCCACAGTTTCCTTTGTGCTGCGGGTGGTGGTAAGCAGGTAGGCACGTTTTTCATGTCAGGTATATTAAATATAACTCTGGGACGCAGTGTTGCATTTCCACACTAAACCCAGTTGTCACTTTCACTCCACTCACTCTAGATCCAGGGGAAATGCAGTGAAGGGAATTTACAGGGCTTTTCAGCTAAATGGGCATAAATCACCGGTTTCATTCAAACTAAATAATCACAGACAATAAAGAGCTACTTGTCTCTTATCATATATTACCAGAAAGTTCCCGTGTGCAGTACTGTGGCCGTTCACAGCAAAAGAAAACAGAGCGAAACATTAGAAAGTGACATGTAATCCTGTTAGTTCACTGACATGTGGAGTGGCCGTGACATTTTTATCATACGTGTCCATTTCTATTTGAGAAATCAGCAGGATAAAAATGATTACTCCGCCGCTGTGAGAAGCAGACGGCCCTGCAGGAGTCCACCAGGGTGTATTTGTGCCACGGCACCTCAAGCTGGTCATTCATAACACACGTTGGGAGAGATGGTGTGTCCATCTCAAACACATAAGTACTGAAAAAATTAAAAAGAAAAAAAAAGGGGGGAGGTGGGAGTGGAAAGAAATAAGAAGCCATTTCTCTGTCTCACTGTCTCTTTCTGTGCACCTTTGTTGGAGCAGCTTAAGCTCAGCATCATCACACAACTTCCACAATATAACCACAAGCGAGATAATATCTTTAATTTGCTGTGTGGTTGACAAATCTGTATAGTAGCCTGCTATTCCACAGTTGCGTTGCAGCACTGCAATGCAGCTTTTCCTGCTTAAATCTTTATCCCATTTTTGTCTGATGATATGGGTATTAAAACAAGTTTGGGTACCTGACTTCAGCTTTAATCCACCTCCAAACAGTCAAAGTGGGATTAATCTCAGTGCAAAGGGAGAGTGTGAGAGTCATGTCACCTTGGTAAAGCCTGCGAGCACTAGTAACTTAAGAATGAAAAATCTTTACATGTTGCAGTTATTTCACATCAGCCTGATGATGACGATGATGTTGGCTCACTTAATTACCAGAACACATTCAGTGATGTAATAGAGGAAAGGAAAGACTAAAATTGTATTAATAATAATGTCACATGTCCTTAATCGGCCTCATTTGTCATTCAACAATACAGGTGGGGTTGGCTGGAAAATCACTTGCATATATGATTGTTCCTCATTTCTCTTCTGAGGCTGAGACAAAAAGGGACACTGTGATTAATCCATGCCTATCAGTCAGGGCTGGTTCCTCTTTTCGCTTTTTACAGGTTTCAGTGCCACTATCTGATCCATGGAAGGAGCGTATTTGACAGATAGAGACAATGTAGTTCTTTTCTCTCATGCACTCCCCCACCCAGTTCTCTGTTTATAATCGTTTCCGGTTCATGGCTGTTGTCTCGTACATCATTCCCTGCTTGAAGCCCCGACAGTGATCTGAGCACAGCCTTGGGCTGATCTCCTTTCCTCCCACCTCCTTTCCCCTTGTGCCCTCTTTTATTCTGTGGGCTTAGTTGACCTTTGGCCCGCTGCTTGTTTACTCTCATCACTGAAGTGTGAGCAGGAGAGCCATAAAGGCAGAGCCCTGCTGGGTTAATGTGGCCTGCTGAAGAGGGAAGGATTGGCTCTGGGCTTCTCCACTTCAATCTGCTGCACTGACTGAACTGTTGAGCCACATGATACTCCGAAAAAGAGGCATTTCATCTCAAGAATGCCAAAGTTTAGTTGTTTTTTTTTTCCCTAAAGTTATTTTGCCTACATCTAACAATGCACTTTGTGACTATGTTTCTTCCACTCCTGTTTCCAAAACAGCCTGTTCATTACAAATAACCCTGACCTCTTGCAGCTACTCTTCCACCCAGTGCCTGCAGTGAACAGTTCAAACCACATATCGACACTCTGTTCATCTAATTGCATTGATCCGCAAAGGTCTCCAAAGCTAACTAATCGAAACAGAATTTATTTTCTGTCAATATTTGCAAAGGTCATCTCTGTTGAAGCTGTGGAGGAAGCATCTGAAAGGAGGAGGAATATCATGGCATCCTTACTATTGTCGGGCCTCGTCCAAGGTGAGCTTTAACTTGAGCTTGGCACTCAGAATCCAAGGCTTCTAATCCACCATGTTATTAAAACCCGCTGCCAAAGCAGCACACTAGAGACTACAGAGGGCTCAGAGTATCTATTTCACAAAGAGGCCAGTGTCACTACAGCCGCGTTCCACGTCTCCTTTGACTTCATATCATCTCCTTTGTCGTGGTGCCTGGATCAGTAACCTTCAGCTGCAGAAGCTGGGAGCTGGATCAAATTGCCATTGAAAATCTTTTGTTCTGAAAAATGAAACATAAGGATCTCCTTTCATTGATGTTCTTAAAGGCTTTTTTTAAGGTTGGCCTACATCCACATGGCACAAAGAATCTGAGAGATTGCCTGCAGGCATTCTCGAGCATGTACAGTAATTAACATGCCATTAACACATTAATACACATTAACTATTCCCAATGTTAATGGCAGAGTAATTACCATACCTGATACTGCACTGTGGGGAAGCAAAAGCACATTTGCCACTTTGTGTTTCACTTTCTTTGTTGAATGAGCTGAAAGGAATAATTTGAGAAGATGGATCAGTCTGCTTTCCTTCACAGAGAAATTGTCCATAAGCCTGGAATACTGAATTGCCTGTCCAACAGAGGAAGTTACTACAATCAGAAAAAAGTTTACATTGTAAACCACAGAGGGTTGAGGCTGAAGTACTAGAAGGGACGAAGAGTCTTCTAGTGATTAAATGCCATATAAAAGAAGGCAGAGAATGGGCCCAAACTAGGGAATCCCTGTCTGGAATGATGATGTATTTCTTCCAAGTGCAGTGAGTGATAAGCTAATCAGCCGCGCTGACAGTGAAGTGTTACAGCCCCCCAGTGCTGGGTCAAGACTTCTCCCATCATACACTAGCAGCACACACTAAACAGACAGCGCATGGAGGTGGTGGTGGTGGGGAGTGACAAAAAGTGGCTCTGGTCAGAAAAGAAGATCTCTGTCAGTTCAGGTAGCCTTTGTCCCTCAATGAAGATGATGAGGCACTCCTTCCCCCCACTGAAGAGGAGGCCGTGACAGCAGCAGCGGGGGGTGGAGGGGCGTAAAAGGATGGAGGAGGGGGAGCTTGCCACTCTCGACCTACGACTCCAAGACATACAGGGAGCGGGGGTGGGCAAGGGGGTGGGAAAAGACAACCCAAACAAACATCTTGAAGACATTTTGCCAGGCACACCAAAATTAATCACTGTCCCACGGTGGCACTGACATTTGTGGGAAGTGACACGCAACATGACAGACTAGAAGAAGAAGATGAAAGGAGGCTGAGAGAGGGTGGGGGATCTGGGTAAACAAGAGCCACTGTCACTCACTATGATCATGTTTGTGTGATGTGTGTATCTGCGTGTCTATACGTTGACATGCGAGTGCCCACTTTGTTTCCTTCCCTCAAAGACTCAATATGGGCAAATGGCCAAGTGGTGCAGTGATGGCTGGCCGGGCCTGACTGTGGCGGCCGCATGCAGCGGTCAGGGAGACCAGCCAAGTGAGTGGACAGGACCTCCGCTCCAGATCAGCACACTGACTGACCCCACAGGACACGCACAGCACGGGGTCCCATCGTAGGACTCACATGATTCACATGGTCTGATAATCATAGAATGAGCCACAAACAGAGAGGCATTTGTTTTGTTTTTTTGTTGTTTTGTTTTTTCTTCCCTAGGCAGACACTCAAAACCTTTGATGAGCACAAAATAAAACACACTCAATATGCAAGTCAGAGAATATTTGAGCCCAAGCACTAGACCAGAGTTTTGTTTTAAGATCAATTTTGGACTATTATTGCATCTCATGTTTCAATATTTCATATCATTCTCTTTATATTGAATTAGCATGTTTTGCTTATTCCTTTTCTTCAGTTTCATTTTATATTTCATTTATTGATGGTCTTTAGCTGCTAGCCTCAATTTACTGCAAAGGTAGGCTGATTTGTTATTCAGACCTCAAGCAAATAATGCAAATGTGGCACTGAAAGCCACTTATGAAATACCCAAAGGCAACTAATCACTCCTCCTCTCGTTCCAGCCTTTCTGCAGCCTCCTAATTAGAAGCTGTAGATTGCAAGAAACCAGGTCACACAGCAGGTCTTGTATACACTGATAACCAGGCAAATACGAGGCAAAACTTCATCCAGACACAAAGCCAAACATGCATTATCCTAAAGGCTAGAGGTGAAAAAAATAATGCTATTCAGGTTATTAATCCCATATATTTCACTGTTTGCTTGCAAAGAAGGGATTTAGGCTTGAAGCATTTAGTGATTGTGGTTTGCATTTGCATGTTTCTCAGTGTGTGTCCATGCTCGTGCATACGTTCACATCTTAATGTCTGCGCGTGAAAGCAGCACGCTCACATAAGCAAAGAAACAACATTGGTAGCATACAGCCAACCATGATCCACTGCCAGAGAGATTATTCTTTGCAGTGCCATTTCTGCTACAGAGTTGACAGTCCATCATTTAGATTTTGCAGTGTATCCACGAAAAGGATGCATTGCCTGAAGCAGAAGGAGCTGCTCTTTTCTTCAGTGTCTTATACAAGAGAATTCAGCTCCAAACTGTAAAGCTGGAGTCCATTGGTGACTTCGCTAGAATGTATAGACAACCGCTACCGGGCAACTGAGGCTGTGATGCTGAAATTACCCTCTAATTATTCATTCTCGGGCTTTTTGTGGAGAAAACCAAATAAGCTTACAAAACAAATCTACCTATGGTATCTTAGATTCGACGAGCGCTGTTTCCATGCTGCAGCTTAGTGATGGGTCTGCAGAGAGCATTGCAGGGAGCTGGGCAGATCAGGTCCAGGCCAAACAACAGCTTGTGACAGAAGCAGGCCAAAGAGGATGTTGAGACACGCAGAGACTTAACAGGCAGCCGGCCTGCCATCCACTCTTTTTCAGCTCTCCCTATACTCAGCACATCACTTCGGATCTTTCACAAATGTATCTCAAAGAGCACAGCAAGAATAGGGTTTCATAGACGAAATGAGCAATATAACTGCAGAAATTGAATGCTGGAAGACGAGCATCTCCCTTCTTTTAGTTGAACAATCATTTTATGTCATTTTATCGTAGACCTTTATATGATACTTTACATTTGTTGTTGCGTGATACCCTGTGAAGTACATTGCAAAAAAAGGTTATTTGGTGCTAATTATTCCCAGCATGGACTTTACACACCATTTAATGAGTTAGACTGGAGGCGTGGCCATTGGCTGTGATTTGCTCTCCCAGTTATCCAAGACGAACCGTGCAATCTCCCTCACATCACCCCTGTCATGTGTCCCATGTCCCCCTCCGCATCCAATTCCCTGCCAGGGCTTCACTGGAGCAGAGACAAGGCGCCACTGAAGCAACACAACAGCTCCCGTGGCGTCTCCACACAGCGTGGAGGGAGGGGTTTTTGTGGGGGGGTGGGGGGTTGGGTGTAGAGCTGAGAGCTCCCTCTCATAATTATAATAATTAACAGTTGCAGATTTAATTGGAAGGGAAGGCATTAACAGGAGGAACATTGTGGTGGCGCGTGCAGAGGGAACCTTTGCTGCAAGAAGCTTTTGTCTTCTCTGTACCTAATGGTGCCTTGGCTGCGGTCGGCGTGTGCTGACACAACACAACACAACACAACCGAGCTGAGGGTTCAGACGGTGGGGCTTGTCAGGACTCAGACTGGAGGCAGATAATTAGGTGGCAGGTTAATGAGAGCACAGGCTCTTGATGGCATCTGGTTACTGTATGTGGGCAATTAATGACTTTGTTTTTGTGTTTTTATAGCCCACTTGTGTGGAAAACACAATGCATTATTCACCTCAGGCCTGTGTGTGTGTGTGCGTGTGTGTGTGTGTGTGTGTGTGTGTGTGGTGTTTGATGGAGTGGTAGTGACTCTGGCTAAAGAATCTTTTTCATTCAGTGGTAAATTCAAAACAATACATACTATGCGGAGTGGTAAAATGTAATCTCAATTCACTCATGGCTACCGCGCCGCATGACCTTTTCAGAGTGTATTGCTTCACGTCGTCAGCAATGATGTTAAAAACTCCAAATATGTCAAGGAAACACTGAGACTGCAGGTCAGGCACGGGACAGTGTAGCCACAAAATCCACAGCAGAACAAAGGAACCTAACCCTGTGTCCATAAATGTTCAGGTTATTCACCGTATCACATTTCATAAAGTATTTGTGAAATTCCATACCCACTAGAAAAGACCCGCTTTCATTCCAGAGGATTTATTGACAATGAATCCACTGAGAGGTCTTTAGACATCCGCTTCTTTAGCCCAACCACTCGACGCCTCTTATTTTGGAGTTAGTTGTTCTCCAGCCTGTGGTGGCCAATTAGAGTGCTATAAGATAAATGGGGGCCCGCAACTTTGATGTCCATCTTTTTAATAAGCTTTGGTTAAGATGACATCTGTGTGGAAGAGTTCAATATCTTCACAGTGGGAGAGAAAAGAGGTTTATTCTAAAAGGAAATATCATGTAAATGCTGCTGGAGGTTTAGACTGGGTGGGGAGGATCACAGTGTCGGCTGTGACTCCAGCGCTGGCATCATTATCTTTCAGTGCAGTTGTGCAGATTAGTCAGCGAAAGATGATTTTTAAAGCCTTGTGAAATCTCTGCTTTTTTATACAACTGAATCAGCTTTAGCCAAAAAAAAAAAAAAAAAAGTTGTTCTTTTTGTTTGTTGTGGTGTGTTCAGCTATGGAGCGTGATGAATCGTTTGTTAGCGTTTAAATTCTTAGATAATTAATTAGCTTTAACACAAACTAAGAATAACACAAAGAAGCATAACTGACAGTAAAACAATATTCAAAAATGTGGAGTAATAAAACAGTGCACTAGTCTGTATGAAGAGAAGTGGAAAAAGAGCATATATCTAACCTTGGCTGTGGACGTGCTCCTTTATATGTGTGTGTAACTCAGTCAGGAATAATGTAAATGTCTGGAGAGTCTTAAGAGTGAGCAGGCCCGTATAAAAGCACCCTGTTTCAGGCTAGTAAAACAAGTCAATAAATACAGCGGAGAAGCCTGTGCTGTCTGCTGCACTCTCCTGAATGAAAACAGAGGTGAACTCCTTATTCTCAGTCTGGCACCAGTGGTTGACAGCAGCATTATGGGCACTCATACATTCTGACTATCACTTGTCACAAGCTATATATGTCAACATTACACTCAAGTGCATTTTAGATGTAAAACAAGCATTCCCTGGGTGGAGTATTTATGACTTTATGTGGTCAGCTGCTAAATGAACTAAACACTTCCTGCAGCAGTGGGGTTTCCATGGTTACAGCACTTTCAAAAGACTTTTCTTTCCCATTCAGTGCATTGTTTTGTCTTTTTTTTTGTTTGTTTGTTTTTTGATTCTCACACAAACAGAGGACAAAAGCAGCAATATCACATGCAAAGCCTCCACAGGTTGGTACCTACTGAAGCAGGTCCAAATGGGAAGCCAATGACACCGACTCGGACAAAATGGAAACACCATTAGGAAGGCAAACACTTCACAGTGATAGCAGCTACCTGATTACAGGAAGAAAGCACAGCCACGGCTCTCCTTTTTTTCATACTGTGTCAACACTTGGAGAAAGCAAATATTTCAGTGACTACCCTCCCTGTGCTTTAATCCATATGGTGCATTTTGTTTGTCACCACAGATGTTCCACTCCCAGGATGGGTTTTCAGTATATGAGCAACAGCAGTGCTCTCCCGCTCCAAGCTACACAATGAATACACAAAGGTCACACACCATATCATACCAGGGCCAGTGTCAATCCTTTATTAAATTACCTAGCTATCTTATTTTCTGTCACCACACTGATACGAAGGTTATCTTTTTCATTTATGTAGCGGATTTCAGGGGATTATGCATTAAAGATTAAGGGTGTGTATACCGTACAACCTCAGCACAACAAAATTCAATGCTTCAGACAGTGCATGGCTGATGTGTGTAAAAGGAAAAATGAGGTGCTGTGAAACAAATCTTCAGCAGCCAGAACCGGACAGGGTTTATTCTCCTCAGACAATACAAGCTGTGACTATACAGAATGTTTCAACCCCTAAAATACTGTGGTAAGCAATACAAATCCCTTGGACAAAATGAAATGTATTAAACATGTGGATTTCATAAATCTCCCTTTCCTCAGTCTGGGTCAGAGTTATATTCACTGTTGAGCTCAGCAGGCATTTTCTCCCTCAGCATTGCTACTCTGAGTCGCAAGTGCTCCGAGTGATTTCAAAATGAATGTCAGCAAAAGCTGCATGTGTATAGCAAACAGCAGATCCTCACAGTAAAATGGTCCAGATCACTTACCACTGCTACTTTATTAGAGTATTACAGTGGTGTGGGGATTTTAAGGTCTGCTGTAGAATTATTACCACTGGAATAGTGAAGCAAGATCCACATCATAGGTGTATAATGCTTCAAAGAAGAACAGCTATGGATAATTCAGCAGCTTCACTCTCCACAATACAGACAGTAAAAAGAAAAGAAGAAAAAAAAAAGCCATTCATATCTGAGCACAACACTGTTAAACACCCAACTGGGATCCCTCTGACCTTCAGTAGTATATCAAAGGTAGAAGCAGCCTAGAGCTATGGGGGGACCGGCTACCACAACTCCCAGTGCCATGCTGTTCCACAGTGGGGGCCCAACATGGCCAGATTGCAAGAGAGGCCCACAGAGGTGGTGCTACAGAGTTAACAGGGGCTGATCACTCATCTGCTGCAACATTCAGCTAAGTTTGATTCTGTTCTCATAATCTTGCAGAAGAAAAAGTGCATCCGTGCTCACTTCATGGGTTGTTGGAGCATCTGTTGTTGACTCTTTTTTGAGACATTCCTGCCATTTTTAAGATGCATTGATGGCTAATAAGTGATCATTAAAGATAAGGAGAAGAAGAGGGTAATCATAGGAGTTTGGACACACGTGCACTCAGGTTCAAACAAAAAAAGGTAGTAAACAGAGTATGAATGATGTATGAGAGTCATGCATATCTCTGCATCGTGTGGGGGCCAGGAAGAGAAGACAAATAAAAATGGAAGACAAATTAATGTGTGAAAAGGATATTCTTTCCCTCAAGCTCACAGACGAAGCAAAACAAATAATGAAGCCTACAACCTATGAGTCACTTCAGCTCTATTGTATAATTCAATCATTTTTGTGACAGGTGACGATTACTTCATCATCACACAAAGACAGATTAAAAAGTTGTCAAATTAAATATTAAAGAGGACTGCAGGCAGTTGTAAATTTTTAAAGGAATAACACAGATTGGAGATGAAATGAGGCACCTATATGCATATTTTATGTCATAAGGACCGAATGCATATATTTTCCTCTAGGCCACCTACTTTGTAATAAAGAGTACCAAGTGTGTAGATGTGTTAATGTAGCACAGTGGAAATTATATGAAAGAGAAATTGGTTTTACATAATAATGTCAAAAGGAATATGACTCTTCATGGTCATGCAGAGTAAAGATAAGATTCTATTTCTCTGTGAGAGAATATTTTGCTAATGGTTTCTTCATTTCCTTACAGAATAAAAAAAGCCAGCTTTGTGTGAACCTTGAATGGGTTTTTTTTTCTGAATAAAGTTACCATCTTATCTTTCAGCAGCAGAAGAGATCTGTTGAAAATGCCCACGTGTGGAGCAGAATGCTGAGTGTAAAAGCTTTGTCATCTCTTGAAATGAAGAGAAAGTGACAAGTGACAGTAAACGCTATCACAATTTCAGCAGAAGGAAGGTTTGAAGAGGAGAACAAAGCCATAAAAATGCTGTGCAGAGAGGGTTAAATCTCTATAAAGAACTGAGAGGAGGAGAAGTCAGCATCGATTGGAGTAAACAATGACTGATCAATACGCATATAAAGGGCTCCTTCCAACAAAGACCTAGATGCAGATTTCAAGTATCATATCTCAGTAAACATTCTCTCAAGCCTGTTGAATTAGCAGAATTGCACTTTTTTAATACCAAATTTCCTATTCAGCATTGCAACACAGATACACCCCTGTGTCCATGCACACTTACTCACGCAATAAGCATCATTGTCACAGAGGCTTCCTTTCCAAATGCTGCAGCCTCCACCATCTGCAGGCGTTCCCAGACACACCGCTTTGAGTCTGCCATAATGATGCATGACTAAGTACAGTTAAAGTGTTGCAGTCTGTTGGCAAAAAGCAGTCAAGCACTTTGCTATAGTGTCACTACAGATAAAGCATACAGCTGAAGGTTGACGATGGATAAAAGGCAGTGACAGGCCTGGTGATGCGACTCCATGTGTGTGTTTGTGTGTGGATGAGAGGTTAGAAACCATGGCACAGCAGATTTGTATGTGTACTTAACTAGGATGTGAAATAGGGTTGGACACAGTGAAATAAAATGCTGCGCAGGAGTCTGGTGAAAGTGGGGCACGGTTTAAAAGTTATTCCTTCCAACTAATAAAAAGGAATCTTTTTCCACTACTCTGGGAAATCAAGAGTTTGCTAATATGTAATGCCGCACACACTTCTTCACGTTACTGTTAACAAATTCAGCAGTTGTTAGATGCAATCCCAGGAAATGGTTTTATCAACTTTCATTGATGTACTATTGTGAACGTTATTTTTGAATGTTAGGTTTACAGAAGATTATAGGCCTGCTTCCAAAAAAGAGAAAGAAAGAAAAAGAAACAGAAAAAAGTCCAGCCCCATAGAGGATTGCCTATTTGCCTTATTTGGCCCTGTATATCCTTCTCCTTTGTTGAAGTGAGCAATAAGCAGCCCAGTCCCTCTCCTCATTGTCTCCTACAGTTCCCTTCAGAGTAGATATTCAGCATACAGTGAATACAGAGGAGACAAAGAAGTCTCCATTATACTGTATTTTGTTTGCCAAAGTCTTTAGCATCAAAACTCTCCACAGACTTTGTTGCAGCTTCGTCGGGTTCACCACTGCAGCCGCTTTCATGTAAATGATCCTGAATGCTATTTTCTAAAGAATGCATTTTAAAGAGAAATTCCCATTTCTGCCTCTGCATCTTGTCACAAACCCTTTTCTCTTCTATCTCCTCCCCACTCCCCACTCTTCCTCTCCCCCCCCTGCCGCAGCCATAGACTGCATAATTGATGCAAATACTGTCACATGTGTCAGGAGTGGAGGCTCTTCTAGTTTACTTCTGTGCTACACTTTATCGTGGAACATTAAGTGGAGAAAGCAGCCTCACGCCTGAGGTGGAAAATCAGCTTGTCAGTGGTTTCATTCACATAGCCATTTCTTCAGGATTATTTCATCAAGGTGATTGAGAACAAAAAGCAAGGCAGCAAATTCCAGCTTATGGTTAGGAGCTCCACCACATACATTATTTATATTTGTTGCCCACCCTAGTCTCTCCTTCAAGCCATCTGAATATATTATTCCCTAATTCTCAAATATTTTTCAGATTTCCTCCTATTTGCAAAATACCCTTTCCGATCAACGATGGCAAACCATTAGGCTTGTAAAACATGCTTTTTGTGTCTGACACAGACCTGAAATTATAGATAGATGCTTTCAAGCAGTGCTAGGCATGATGGGAAACCTGTAATGGCTGTAGAGTGACTGGAGTGCAGTCGGAGACAGAAACAGGATTTCATTTACAACAATGAAACAAGAGGAATTATGTAAAATGGTAACATTCCATGCCATTTAATGAGCCATATTCACTAATGTCTGAGTCTATGGTCTAGCAGTAATAAAATGCGCTGCCTGACAGAGCTCTGCTGCTACACTCTTTCTATTTTCAGCTTTGTATGAAACAATGGTGCATAACTGAACAGACAGACATTTGCAGTTCTTTACACCTGTCTTCGGACTGTGTGAGGCTCTTGTCTGCATCCCGTTCCACTGCTCCTCTCTCCTGTGTTTCCTCCATTTTTTTGTTCAGCCCCCATCTGTGCCACAGATTAAATTACTTGATCTTTCAAACATCTGAAGAATTTGGCTCCACAAAGAGGTCAGACAAAGGCCAGGGGGATAGCCTTACAGGTCCTCCTCCATTAGCAGATCTACAGAGGTGTCATCAAAAGGGCTCTGCAGACGACGTAGATGCCTCAAAAAGACCAGTTTTACCACTTGGTGTTTATCTCTGCATTTATAATTAAAAACCCACTGCGAATCTGTTCATATGTATGATGTCTGAAATTAATTGGTCGAATTGATATGCCTTGTGCGGTGTAAGAGATGTTTGAAGACCTGAATTAGAAAAAAAACATGTATTTTTCACTGATAAACGTAATCCATCATCTTTGCTGTTTGTCACAGTTTTAGCAAAGCATCCTTTTTTTCTTTTTTGCCCCAGCAAGTTCTCACTTGTGAACAGAGATACTTGTGGCAAGTAAGCCAGAAGTGCTGACTGTCGCTTTGTTTACGTTTCTTTTGATAGAGACAAACAAAAATATCCCATATTTTCCAAGAAATAGCATTCACAAAGTATATCTGGGGTTCCTAGAAAAACATTTTGACTGTAATATGCTTTCTCCAAGAGAGCCTGAAATATTTCAGATGGGTCCTTTGAAGCTTTTATTATGTTGACTGTTCATATATAGACAGAACTTGGAAAGCCTGAGCGCCATATCACTGTAACCTCTCAGTGCTTCAGCATTAATAATTAATTGCCAATGTGAGTAAACACCATTGAAGATGCAAGAATGCCCCTAACAACACAAAACCGCACAGCTCCCACTTAAAGTGGAAGGCTCAACACATCTGGGCAAGTTTGCAAATGCATGCTAATATGGCACAGTGTGTTTGCATCGTGGAGAAGACTCTAGCAGTAACGGAGGCATACGGTGGCTCCATCTTTCATGCCGCAGACTGCTGCGTGTCATCAGACCTGCTCAAGATGAGATTTGGAGCTCTTGCACCCTTTAGCTTACAGGCAACACGCTGTGAGTTTACAGCTAACACAGACTCATTTATATTACTTATGGTGAGGAATGCATGTGCCGGGCCTGTAGAACATGCTGACCTTGTCACTGTTAGCAGCATCTCCTAGCCTTCTCATGTATTATTATCCCACCACTTGGCGGCTTCCTGCTTATGCTATGTATAAGTGAAGTACCAATAGCCTCTCAGTGTGGCAGAGGAGCAGTTGCCTACTGAGTGTCTGAACAATACAAGACACCCATTGAGTGCTGATTAAATGGTTTTATTCAATGTAGAGCATAAACACATATCACAGCCAGTCCAAATTTGCTTTTGAACACCCAACTTGCTTCCAAATAAAAAAAAAAGAAATGAGAGGCTCTGTAATAATATGTAATATGTAATATATATAATATGTAATGCAATACATGCACTAATTATATCCCTGTTGCTTTGTTTGCATAACCAATAAGACTTATTCAGCCTATGGTGGTGGAATATGACCAGCTATTCAAAATTCATGTGCAGAGAAAGCGTCTTTTATCTTACTATAAATTCTCATTATTTCTAATAGCACTTCTGAAGGCTAAAGAGTAGAGCAGAGCATGTTCTCTTTATTCTTCAGTCACTGACAGACATGGCCAAGCACTATGGGTTAATGTAATATCACAGTTGGATGCCTCCTCTACTCACTTACATTCCCTGTTAGCTTAAAAGTCCTTCAGTGGAAAAAAAGAAAGAAAAAAGTATGCAATGCATGAGGTGACCATTTTAGGAGCCCAAGACAGCAGAAGGCCTGCAAAATATAGTCCAACCGTCTTTCCAGGGCCCCTTGCAAGCATGTGTGTGATCGATTAAAACCACATTATGTTTTAATTTTAAATAAAGCAATACATCATTATAATAACATGTGAAGAAAACAAAAGAGTTAGAAATTCAGATCCATTTTGTTGTGGGGAAACATTGGTCTAAGAATAGAAAAATGGACTGTAAAAAGTCCATGGTTCATCTACTGAGACTGGCATATCAATTAGGATTGTGAATAAGAGTGTAATTGAAAGCAACAGGAGCAGAAAGAAGCGGAAATTCATCAAGGCAAGCATGGAAAAGCACAAATGAGTTCTGAGCGAGACACAAGAGAGCCTCGTCCCTATCCTTCTGCTCTGAATTTGCCCAGGACAGATCCACCTAATCTGCCACCATTACCAAACAATGAAACCAGCAACCAAATAACTCTGCCTGCTGTAGTTTCCTTTAGTAATTCTAAGCCGGCTAATTGTTTTATTGGAGGTACAAATAAATACTTCTTGGGCTGGCTCTCTTTCCAGCCACAGTAGATTCATAAACTTTGTGTTAATGGCACATTGGCTGCTCAAGTGTGTAGCCCCAGGGGCCCAAATCACTGGTAAATCTGGTTTTACAAAGGAAAAAAAAGAGCTCAGTGTGACTGTGTAGCATTAACCAGTTACTGCTCACTCATCAGTCACAACTTCGTGAAGGGGTTCATCACCTCTTAGTGTGTTATTTTGAGCAAACTAAGAAACATAAGTGCTGTTGAGGTTAAAGGTTGCATTGCTGGGACTTTATTAGAAAGGTTTTATTGGGTCTGTTGATGTTCTGTGCTTATGATTGCTTTCCAGAGTCTGGCTCACAGGCTAGTGGCATCTGTGTCTTCCTATACTCTTATCTCTGCTGGCAAGTGAGCAGACTGGTGCAGGCCTGCCACACGATCATTGTACCATGGCTCCACTGTCACTAAATGGCACGTTCACTCAGCCCCATTCCTCCCTTTCGTAGGCACGGGCTTCTCCAGCTGCAGCCTAATTTCCTGTGACTTGCCTAATTACTGTAATTAAGGATTAATTGCCATTAATTATTCACACATAAGCTCATCGCAAATCATGGGGTAAATGTCTTATGAAAGCTGCCATACAAGCCATGTATAAACACACTAGGATGCTCCAGGCAGCTGAATCGATCACTCAGCCCTCCAGCAAATCTCCACGCCACACTTAGGAAAACAGCGATAACTCTCCCCAAAAATCAACAGCCCATCCAGGTGATGGAAGAATCAATTCAGATGCTTTATTCATCTCAGCAACATTTGGTCACTGGGATGAGCCTCCAGAACCTGTAAGGCACCAAGCAAGCAGAGAGGTGTCTGGGAGACATGCTGTAAACGCTAATTTTTGATGAAAGGGCGTAATGTCTCAAAAAGCAAGATGGTTTATCAGGCAAAACAGGTGGGAGTGGGGGGTGGGGGAGATTTGTTTTTAAGTTGGG
>JBAMYA010000024.1:12548663-12563678 GCA_037176975.1 Arrhamphus sclerolepis | reverse complement strand
AATGTTCTCTATCTCGTCTCTATTTCTCTTTTAAATTCACATAAGCATGCACACACACACACCAACACACACACACAAGCTCTACTATAATTTCAGTTCCACATGCAGTTTGCACTGCATTTGTATTCTATAATTAAAAACCAACTATGCAAAAAAAAAAAAAGAAAAGCAAATAAAAATAGTAAAAAGAAAAAATATGGAGTCATGACCACACATACCACTTTACATGAACCCAAAATAAAATGTCAGTTTATGAACAGGCACAGGCAGTGAGAGAGATACACAGTCAGCCATGAAAATATAGCTTGTATACTTATATATAACCTACTTATTTTTTTCACTCTTGCATTATGAAAAAATAACACAATTTGTTCAGAGTATGTAAGATATTCTCCAGGCTGACATGGAATATGGAGTAAGTTAATGAAATCCTATCAAAGACAGGAACTCTATTTTTACACCATGATAATTAAAGTACGGTACAGTTATAATTTACAGCCCTCGCTTAATTGCATAGGAAAAGTAAAATGGGAGAGGTCTACAGTATGAAGGGAGATTAAATGTGTGTCTCCATGTGTGTATCTTCAGTCAAGAAGAATGAATGCAAAAGAGCTTCCAGTGCATCTAAACAGCAGGACTGTATCTTTTAGCATCACGGAACGTATCAAAGATAAGGTAATGAAATATACACTCTTCTATTTTTCTACTACCAGGCCCTTTGACAAATCGAGTACAATCCAAAATCTCCATAAATCACTATTAAAGACAAGTATATCATCACCGGCACATATATCTTCCCCAGCCTGACCTGTAGACTAATGAGAAAAGGCCCAGACTATCTTGTCTGATTAATTAATTCAAAATGTCGGCTGTTATTCAAATGTGAGTCTGGTGTTATTTGAATAACACTTGACAGCGACGCCTGAAGAAATAATTTCTGGTTTGTGAGGCTGCTGCGGCATTACTGATGATGGCTCATGGAAATGTTAGAAGCCGAGGAGTATTTTTTTTTCTTCTCCTCTTTGCTAGTCCTCTCGCTTTCCCTCCCTCACCTTCTCAGTCACGATAGCTCCGAGAAGTATTTCATTACTTCCACCGTCCCCCTGAACACACACCCCACGCACACTGACACCACCCTTTTCACAACTAAGGCTCTTCCTGCTTTTTTTTTTTTTTTCTTCCGCTGTCTGTCCTTTCTGTGTTTGTATTCCCTCCCACAGCCAGCCCAGATCTACAGGGCAGCGCTTTGGCTCTGCAAGAGACATGCTGGCAAAGAGGAAGGTCATGGTTTTTACAACTGCTGCTCCCCGATGCTGACAGCCTGTGCTGCCAAAGTGACACACTCTGTTTGGCTTTCCCACGTTCATACAGCTCCCCATCACTTCGTCTCTATCACGGAGCACACATGCACACACACACAAATGCACGCACACATTTAATCAGCGTCACAGCTGCATTTCCTGTCAGTGTGCAACACAAAGATCACACGTACGGACATAATCACAGAAAATCGCAACAGACAGAAGTGGAATCCTTGCCTATTTGGTGCTACAGTTTCTCTTTTCTTTCTCTCTTTTATAGCAGAGTCCAGTGGTTGGGCATAGGGAAAATAGTCCCTGGAGAAGAAAAGCTATGAATGTATGTACAAGGGCCTAGGGGCAGCGCATAGCCGTCTATCGCTTCCCTCATCAAGCGTGGATTCTAATCAGGGCTGGGAAGATATAAGACGCTAAGTCATTAAATAAATTAACTCTGCCACTCCACGCTCTCCTTCAGCACCCCTATGAGGCCTGCCGTGCTCTGCATACTTACAGGGGCTCACCTTCAAACTGTACCCAAGCAGGCCTGCCACCCAGACACGCAGACACACACGTGCACAGACACACACACAAACATACATACATGCATGTTAGAAACACAACTTGAATATTTAAAGAAGGAGGGGAAATCACATCTCCATGTTGAAATTCATGCAGGAAGAAATTTTTCATAATTACATTAAGAGGCCAAAATCCCCCCCCCCCCCCCTGGACATTTCAGGTATGTCCCACTGTTATGAAATTTAAAAGTGTAGACAAGTGGTAACTAATCTCTAAAATCCGGTGTTGATTCAGAGGACTGGCGAGACAGCACTGCCATGAGGTTTTTGTAGGATCTGAGCAGCACGCTGCCATTCATCAAGAGGAAGCAAGTGCGGTGACGAACAGTAAGAGAGCTCAGTGTCGGCTCGGATCACTGACACAAACAATCAAAGCTGACACAGTCTTCGTATAGCACCTGCCACTCCGGCAACACAAATAGATCAATATGAGGGGAGCTCATTCACAGTTTAAAACTCATATCCTTGCACCCACATCATCTTCCAGAGCACTGTGAAGTAAAAAGTGCATGCTTAATACATATCAATCACTCTGACGGAGGAAATGCTTATTTGAGGAGCCAATGGGAGGCAAATGCACAGTGTCAGCAGAATGTCCGTTGTCAAAACTTGCCATTTGAATTTTCAAGCACATTGTGCGGAGACAAATGTCCTTACAAATCCCTTACATTGCAATTTATATCATTTTAATGCGCACTTTAATTCTCCATTACTTAGAGAGGAAGTACCTGGGAGGATGGAAGCACATTAGAGAAAGTAAGAAATGAACAGAAGGGTCTGGGGATCTCACTAGCAGACACAATTAAATATTCATGTATCTCCTCCTAGGACACAACAGATACAGATCATTATCATGGCAACGGCACACCACCATTTTGTTCACACGTTTGGCTCCAAATCAATGGATATGTATAAAATTCCTTATGAAAATAGGGAACCATCAGAACACCAGTTATTAACTCCATTAGTAAAAGTGGAAGTGCTACTTTTTTGTTTGTTTTTTTTACTTTAAATCACCATATAAATATTAATTATCAGGAGTATATTTATTCTCCTAATCATTATTGCAGGTCGAGATATGAGCAATGGATGAATTGCTTGGCAAAGGTACTTTGTGTGTGTGTCTCATCTTGTCTTTGACACAGGACAACACACTATCCCACAATGTTGGTGAATCATTCTAAAATTCATTACAAGCAATCAGCCTTTCCCTGCCGCCTGCTGCAGGAAAAACTGAGAGAAGAATAACAGTAATGTACTCTGGATGACCTCCACTTTCTAAAGAGGGGAGAAGCTAGCGTTTGGTTTTCAATCCCCATCAAAGAGCAGCAAAAAGGAGGGACAGCATTCCCCCGCTCACCGTCATTAATCATAGCTTTCTGGGAGCAAGTGCATATTAATTTCTGTCATCCCAAACATCATTTGGTATTGTTATGCCACGGCTTAGTCCTCATTCACCAGCAGACGTCGGCCGTTCCTCCTGGTTTGAGGGAAGACAGGGCCTGTGTGGCTGTGTTTCAGAGCAAGAGGCCTTTATCCCTGGGGCTCTGACACCAATTAAGCCATTTCACCAAGAGACAAAAACAGGGCCCGCTGTTTCACTGTAACATGAGCCAGCACCTAGCTCTTGGCTCCTCGCCATCTTTCCATTACTTCAGACACAAAAATGAACTCCAATGACTTAAGAAAACAAAAAGATGGTCTGCGCTGCAAACGCCTGTGCTTTTACTAACCCCTTGGAAAATAACTGAGAGGTGTTTAAGTGTTTATCTGCTGAAACACACCAGTAGCAGACCAGCTTCTGCCTCATACGCTCAAGTAAAGCTTTTGTCCAGAATTATTTTAGAAATACACATTTAGATTCAAAAAATGTGATATTTATGCCACAACAGATAAGGAAAATGCTCAGTGTGCACTTTGTTTTCGATCTTTTTTTTCCTAATGTTGCCTTTTAACAGGCAGCAGAGTGGAGCTTGTCTTAAGGCTACAGCAGAATATTGCAAGGTTTGTTATGAATTAAATATTAGAAATCTTAACACAGCAGCCAATAAGAATTATTTGCCTTATTAAAGCAGCAGAAGACGCTGATTAAAATTTCATTGCATTGCAGTATTTCTCCCATTTCTGCCGTCAATACTTCATTCTAATGTGTGAAACATGAGACAATAAGAAGAGGAGCTCAGATTTCGAACTTGCAGATGAGCAAAAGATACAACTTATTCCCTTCTTCCATCTTTCAAAAATTATCTTGTGTAAAGAACAGGCAGGTTGCACTCATGCAGCCGTTGTAAAGTAATAGACCACAGACTGCCAGCGACAACATAGTCAAAGTGAGGTGTAAAAATGTGCCCTTTTCCTCCTTTTCATCACCTGTTACCATCACCTGTTAGTCACACCTCCACACATACTCATGCACACAAAAGGGCAGCCTTTCTACTATAAATATTAAAAAAGGTTATTTGTGCAAAAATATAAAATACAACCAAAAGTGAGTGGTGTTTTCAGACTTCTTACGCTCACACGCAATAAATCATTTAGTTTCAGTAAATGAACTTCATGGTGTGTTTTGTGCCATAAGGAAAACTCTTCCCTGAAACACTAAGAAACTATAAATAGCAGAGTCATTACTGAGAGAGGACTTGGTTTGCACCACTCTTTCTTTCATTAACCATTTTTACACGAATAACCAGCTCTACTAGCATTACACAGACTTGGCCGTTGAGTCACGCAGTCACAAATATCAAGACTCACGGTAAAGATCATGTTTTAAGAAGTCGTGTTGTGGTGTCAGCCTTATAGAAATATCAAAAAGCAGAAGATGAAAGCTGAGTCAATGAGTAAGATTTGTTCTAATTAAAAACTAGAATTAAGACAAAATCATCTAAGCAATATGTCTCACATTTGTTTAAGATTCTTAAAGATTAATTTATGCAAATGGTTGTTTCATTAAAATACAAAGGGGGGAAAAAAACACCCAAATTTAACTATTTTTTTGTGATTTCTATAAAGCTAAGTATAAAAATGCCAAAAACTTGAACATGTCAACTTTTGTTATTGAAAAAGTCAGTGTAAGTACACCTGGCATATCAAAGATTTTTCACAGTTTTGACAACAGTCCAATTCCAGTGATACATGGAAACAAATTCCTTGCTAAGTCGCGCCAACGTGACAAGCTGCATCATTCATGATTGTTTACTTGATCTCTATCAAGTATTTCTTTAAACTGATGCAAACGGGCAATCCCTTCTCACAGGTAGTCATGATTTGATCCGCCTTCTTCCTGACTGCATCTGCTTTAATATTTTTTACAAACAACCACAAACAGATGCCAGAGAAAGCAAGAGAGGCTGCAAAGAGTCTCCAACAGGCATGCTCCTACTGCTGTAAACTAATTTCAATCAATCCTTCCTTTTTGCATCCAAAACAGCCTCTGCTGGCTGCCACCGCCTGAAGATAACTATTTCACCACCTCTGTCATGCCTAATTAACAACTCAGATGTACAATTCAGAAATTTTGCAATTAACCTACTAAAATATTGTTGGAGGATGCTAATTGTTATGCCAGTTGCCATAAAGACTCATTTGCATAACGTATGTGCAAAAAACAATTATGAGCTGTTGATCGCGCAGGAGCCTGCAGAAAAGGCTTGGAGCGATGCAGGGGGGAGAGCGGAGGATGTGTGCTTGTGTGTCTGCAGATGGAGGGACAGCACTGGATCGTTGTGAGAAAAAAAAAAAAAAGAAAAAAAAAAAACAGATTTGAAGAGCCGTATGTGCAGATACAAGCACACCGCTGCAGAGACATCTATCCCCTCAGCACAAAAGCATTTACCCTTCCAAATGAAACTGATATGTATACTCTTGTTATTTTCTCTCTCTCCTCTTTGTCTAGCTTTCCTCCTTTTCATCTTGGCTGATGGGGAAATGGAGGCTATTTGGAAGCTACTTAGATAATAGCCACATCTTCCCCGGTCTCCCTCGTGCTTTAGAGGAGGAAGCAGTGGCCCTGCCATTGAGCCAGTCAGGAACCCAGCTGTGCACCAACCATTCGGCACGACGCTATCTAGTCACTGCAGCCGCATCGCTGGGGCTCCCTGAGACAAAAAGCAGCCAAAGTCAATTGTCTCTGCTGCTGAATAGCTTTCTGTTCTCTGTCATGCATTTACTCGGGCTTTTGCAGGATGAAAGAAGCCCGTGAGATAATGAAGTAAATCTAAAAATAAAATTACTTTTTGTTAAACTGCTAGCATTAATAATAATAATAATAATAATGATAATAATAATAATAATAATGATTGAAAAATAGTAACCCAAAAGGAAAGAAAAGGCTCATTAACTTTGTCAGTAAGTATTGAAAATTCCCCATAGATTGAAAAAAAATGCTTTCCCAGTCCTAACTCTATTTAATAATGTCCTTAATCTGCCTGGTTAATTACAGGCTCATCCTGAAGTACATTTAGTAAATAATTCTTTTCGAGCTGAACATTATAAGTAGCATAGACAAACCTATAAAACAAACCGAAGAACATGTCCTCGTTTTTAAGAAGACCAGTATAGTGTGCGCACCAAAACGGCAAAACTGACTCGACCTGTGAGTGCACTCCCTTCCCTGATCCATCGCTTCAAACGCTGGGCCGCAGCATTTATCAGCCCAAATCTGCCACATTTTCTCCCTCCCTCCCCTACTCCAGACCTCCAGACCCCCTGTTTCTGAACCTGATGAGTCAAAGGTCAGGAAAACAACAAGTCAATACGCAGCCATAAGAAGCGTCTCGTAGCTGAGAGAGCTGTGGAGAGGGCTAAGCCTCTCTGTAGCACTCCATGATTTAGCCTGTAATAGTTTTCTGTAATCTCTTTCTATTGATTAAACCTCACATCAAAGAGGAGTCTTGCTACAGAACCTCTCTGTTCCTGGTCAGAAATACCATATGGAGGTAATCTTTCACCTTTGTTATTCTTGCCGCGCCTGGTGCTGCTGCTGCTTGAGCCCCTCTTCCAAGCATGAGAGCAAGACAAGGGAGTAGCCAGCAGGATAAAGCAGAGCCAGCACGGAGGAAAATCTGCAAAACTCATCTGAATCACAGACAATTTTCAATCAATGCATCCATTGTCTTCGCATGCAGCCTCAGAGGGAAAAAAAGTACAATGTGAGTATATAATTTATCCTGAAACACAGGAGAATTTCACTCACTAGGCTTTATATTTGTATAAAATTAAAAATATCACACTGAAGAAGGACAAAGAACAACACATGCCATCCAAGTCTCACACTCAGCTTATCTAAAAGCAAAACCACTAAAATTTAGAGTGGGGGGGTCTGTTTTGAGCTCCTGCTAAAAACACTCAATTTAGTGACAGGCAAATGACTTCATGCTGCCACTTAATCTCATTTCTTGCATAATGCTCTCTAATTAGCATATCAAAGTGAATTAATACTTCTAGGGGCATTAGGAATGCAGAAATATGCTGTAGCTCTACAATAACAGTTAGAGGAGTGCCATAAACTTCTAAACACCCTGACAAGTGCTAAAAAATGTTACTATCAGTAGAAAAATAACTTAAAAAATTGTGAAAATAAATTTGAGAAAAAAAAAAAATATTTTAGCCATTTCTTTTTCATGCTTTTTTTTCTTCACTTCAGTCTCGCTATTCATGTGTTCACAAGACAATAAGTCCTGATAACATGACACATGCACACACTCATTAGACTGATGGCTTCTGGACTAAGTTCAGCTTCATTATTAAAAGTCATTTTCAGCCAGAGGTGGGCTGCCTGCCTATGAGACAGCAGTCCCGCGTGCTGTCTAAACTGACACGAAAGGACCAAGGAAGCTCCGCGAACAGTGCACCAGGAGCCAGTGAAAGGCTCACTGTGTGCTGGTAGAAAGAGGCCGGTCAGCGAGGCCAGCAGACCAGCTGAGCTCTGTCAGCGGCTAAGAGGGAGGCTGAAGCACAGCTTAACCTGTGCTTCAGAGTGTTCACCCACACTCACGCAAAAACTTACTCTGCCTTCAGTCCTCATCTTTAGCAAACATAAAACTTACTACCCAACACATACACTTACAATGTCTCTCACAAACATATGTGTGTATAAAATTCTTAACTTTTATTTACCCCTTTATTTTGTCATGCTGTGGGTAGTTTCTGCTTTAACTTGAGAACTGAGCTGAAACATTCATATCCAAAACTATCATAACTTTGGACATGTATTTGAACACAAATTTGAAAATAAAACTACATATATATACTTTTTTTCTCTACATATAGGTTTAATTCAACAGAGAAAGCAATGCTTTTCTGTTAGTGCTGGCATCTGGTGCGATGTGTGTTGCACTTTTTTTTTTTTTTCCCACCTCTTTCATTGTGTAAACTCAACAGGAGCACAAACATAGCACAGCAGCGGGGCTAGATTAAGGACCCCCAGCCTGTCCCTGTGGACACCACCTGTGTTGAGGAAGTTCATAAAGTTTTATGATCTCTTACAAGCTAATTTCCTCATAAACCGCACAAAGGTCACAAATCTGACAAAGGATAAAGTTGGCTCAATCATTTTTTTTCTTTGACAGAAATATACACGCAAAACTGCTGGGAATATAAATATTGATGCACAGCTATTTGAGTATTTAAACAGGTTGTTCAACAGTAATTTGTTTTTAGATTCAGGAACATATTCAATCACACAGAAAAAAAAGGAACATTCACCCTGGTCTGTATTAAAATATATATACATTTACTATTTTTACTGCAAGCCCATTAAAGTTTCATTTACAAATTAGAAGGGATGCAGTTCATCATATCTCTTTCATATTTTAAACATTGCAGGAATAGTTCAGAAAGAATATCACTTTGTACATACACACACACACACACACACACACACACATATGTATATCTATCTATATATGTATAGATATAGATATAGATATATACATACATATATGTACTAGTCTTGAGCTAGAAAAAGTATGACTAAAAAATATCACCTGTATTTTTGTCAGCACCTAAGTACTTGTATAATACTGAACACTGAACATTTTCATTTCTGGACTAAAACAAACGCAGTCTTGGACATTCTAAAATGCACGCATTTTCTTTTTCTTTTCCCCTCCAAGTTAAATTTTCTGATTAATTTTCTTTATGCAGATTATGTTCCTTGCATCTAATGATGAATAACTTTCAACATCTTTTCCAAAAAAAAAATAAAATGAACAATTTGAATTTTTTTTCTAATGGAGTCTGCATGCAGGTTTACTCTAAATATGGATTGAGAGTGGAGTCTCCTTGAAAAGTGAAGCAATTGTTGTCTTGTTATAAAGCATGAATTCTCTGTGATCTTAGCTGTGTAGAGCATATGCTACGGGATTTCCCCATCCTGTTCTGTGCCAGCGTGCTGAGGCTGAAAGCTGGAGCGCACTTTATGTTTGAATCCAAGCAAGCAGTGCTGGAAAAGATACTCCTGCAGGTACAAGAGCATCTTCAGTAGGAACAGAATCTACCTGCTGTAGTGTGACAACAGTGCTGTTTCCACATGGCACAATGACATGTTTAAAAAGGTGATTGATTCATTTGGGCAGAGGTCCCCTGTAACCTGGATGCAGGATGCCATCGGATCACTGGGAGGTACAAATGGCTGTGAGCTATTTTACAACTAGACCTAGTAGCTCTGTTTTTATTTTTATTTTTCACTGCTCACCAGAGGGTTTTTTGGTTTGTTTGTTTTTTTTTTTGGTATGAAGATCTTACCTGTCTTTTCTTTGATTTCACAGAGAACGCTGAAGAGTGCTGGTTTCATTCTGTGACAGTTCAGTCCATGTTTCCTGTTTCAGTATAAGAAAAAATAAAATACTGATAAATCACATGCTGGATGTGAACAAGTAAATGCATGTCTCAAGTTAAGTTGTCCAACCACACACTAAGGTCAAAAGTAGTCATTTTCCACAGCATCATGTTTTTACAAAGTCAAATGAAAACAAATGCTATAATTATTTTCTTTTAAGAATATTACTCTAAATGACAGTGTCTTCATATGACTCATGGGGCATCAGCTGCACTGTACTGACATTAACTGCATTTTGACATCAGTTGTAGTTTTGCACGTGTATGAGCATTTCTAAATTACATGTGTGCACACAAACTTTTGGCACAACACAACCTCACTTAGGTTCATGCTGACAAGCAGGTAGTTAAAATAAAATTCTGTTGTTCCCTCAGTGGCAACCCTGTCATGTGTTAAAGCTTTGTGAGGCAACAAATAGGCTACACCTCAGCCTAAGATTTTCATTACAGCCACTCCAGCCTATTGTTACGCACTGGGGAGTTCAGTTAATCGGGCCACATCTCAATAATGATGCGTGCAGCGATTTGGAGGGGCGAAGTTAATAAAACATATAAATCAACCAACTTTGCTTGCGCCTCGTCCAGACTTTGATCAGTTATGGTCATTATTTGATGCAGAATGTCACCAATGTCTTGCTTCCTCCCGTCTCCGTCTGTCCCATCGTGTCCATGTGGAGGCGGCAGTGCCATGCCTCCTTGCACCGAGTGACCAGCCAGACTGACACCGCCGATCGACTGCATGATCCGGGCTTGATCGTCCATTGTAGCCGCTAAAGAGTCTGTGCACTGAGCCACACAAATTGAAAAACTCATATACGATATCGGCTATAGCATGTGCCGCAGACAAGAAGGATGAACGGTTGGGATTTTTTTTTCAGCGAAATAGCCTAAAGCACACACGATTATTCTTTTCTCTTTTTTCTTCCTTTTTTTCTTTTAAAAATAACAACTGCTCTGGTGATGTTCTAGCGTAAATCTTGCGTCCAAGTTCTCGCTGTCCTCTCGGCTGTTTTACGCGCGGTCCAAAGTGCCAAAACAAAAAAGAAAAAAAGAAAAAAAAATACGAAAAATAAAAATAAACGCGTGACTACGTTTGCAGGAGAAAAAAAGCCGCACAAAAACTTCTTTGTCAAAACTGACGGTCCATCATAAAACCAAATCCCGGCACCAATCAGTCTTTTCTCCGGGCTTTGACCGGCGGTGTAGACAGAAACGCTCCTCGGTGATCTCTCATTTATCAGCGCTCTTCGTCAGATTCCCTCTCGAAAATGTCCAAATCCTCCTCTCGAAGCACCGGCACAAAAAGAACAACAAAAAAACAAACAAACAAACAAAATATCCACTGTGGAAACGTGTACTCAAATAAAACAAATCTCAGCCTTGCAGGTGTTGCCAACAATAAACGTGCAGAAATGCTTCCTGCGACAAGTGACAGTCTTTAAAAAAATACACAATCTTTAGAATAAGGTGTCCAAATGTTACTATAAAAATATGAAATGTACAAAAAAAAGTTGGAAGATACACTGTTTAGAAAAAAAGAAGAAGAAAGCAACAGCGAGACGAAATTAATTAGGATACTGTTTAAAGGCGATGCGCAAAAAATATCTTGCCCTGCTGAAATTTATGAGCTCCAGCCTCTGCCTGTGTGTGTTTTATGTTGTTTGATGGCAGCGCTAGTGAGCGATTGACAGTGTGCCAATGCCACTCACTCAGTGCAGACGTGTCAGAGAGGGTACAGGGAAGAAAAAAATACAAAATACAAAATGAAAATGCACGCTCCGCCCTGCAGAGGAGGGGTCTAAATTCTTGTCACTTCTCGCCTGAACACCGAAAAAACAAAATGTTAAGAGCTAGTACTTAGGATGGTGATTATAATGATGAAAGCACGGCAGAGTCCCCCTGTCTGTGTCTTGCAGCTGCGGCGGCGGGCTATCCTCGTTTCCTTACGCGTGCACGAGCAGCTATGTGCATATTCTCTAGCAATAATAAAGATTTAGCCACGCAACACCACAGGCAAATACATAATGGGAGTTTTTATACAGTTTGATGTAGAACTGCATCGTCGCCTGTAAGCCTCGGTTCAAGCCAGGCGAGAGGTAGACATGTTTATATTATTGCAAGTAAAGCTTCCTCGGCCAATCACAGGGCGGAATGGCGGAGACGGACGCTCCGTTTGTCCTATCGCTGGCGGATGCCTGATGCCGAAAACCCACCCACACCATCCCTCCATCTTCACGCTGCTCGCCCGAAAGGACAGGAACTTCTGATTGGTCGTTGCTACGAGTGACATCCATTGCACAAGCAGGCGGCGCTGCTCAGTGCTCCTCCGCAGTTGCTATGGCAGCAGACAAGTTGTTGAGCTGGATGCAAGGCAACAAATATGCTGTGCACCCCTACAGTAGGCATCTAGATCATGGATTCATTCATGAAGAAAAAGAAACAAAAGGGGGTGATGAAGGATTAAAGTAGGCTATTTGGCAAAAAAGTTTGTTGTGCTTTACTTTTCAATGGGGTTTTAGGGAAAGACAAGACTTCTTTTTTCACAAAGGAGGGATTGTTTGGTACAAGGACTTAACATTTTATAAAAGAAAAAGAGAGAGAAAGAACAGTTGTTTGCTGAAGTTAGACACTGAAAAAGAAGCAATGTAGACATCATTTCATCCAAAATTAAGTACTAGGGAATCAGCAGATGTTCTCTCTATGCAGTCTTCAATCTCAATATCCTGTTAAGTTTAAGGAAAGACACACAGACAGAAGAAACAGTCATAAGTTCCATTTATTCCACTCAAAGAAAAGTGCAATAGTCAGCAATATATCTGGAAAGTCCAGTTTTTAGCCATCAACAGTTTCCCTTTTTTACAATTTTCATTATATCCTTTTGAAGTCATTCACTGATGTGCCAAAAGCGGATCAGAGTCCAGACAGACATGATCCTTGCGGAGAACAGTTAATTCTATGGTATTTGCTGGTGAAGAAGTAACTCTAGTGTTTTTGTAGTCACAGTGACAGGAGGAAGTTTCATTTTCTTGGGCACAGAGGTGCTTCTTTTGCTTACTGCTATAACAAATTTCAGCTGGGAAATGCGTGTTTATGTAATATATTTTCCACTTTAAAAAATCACTGACAATTTAGAACTTTCAGATATATTTAAGAACCTATAAAATTTTTAAAAAAAAAGTGATGAGGTCATAACTGTTTGGTTTTGTGCATTTTATGATATGTATATATATATATATACTTCTCTTAATGTGTGAGCAGATTAGTCAGAGAGGTGAGCTAAATAGATAGAAAATTAAAAAAAAAATAAAACATTAGAATTACAATATTCAATTTGGGGACATCAGTGATGGTAATATATCTTTGTTGAAATGAGTAGTTAGAAATCTAAGTATTACAATGCGCTGCAATATGTGAAAAGAAAAATCTTAGATTGACTTAGTTTTTTTCTGTGTTTTACTCATTCGTTTGACCTTGAAGTATGGGAGCAACACACTCTTGAGTTTAGTGAATGGGAGTCCCAGAACTACTGCATTTATCATTGAAATACTGAGCTGTCAAGTCACACTACATACCTGTCAAGAAGGGCTCAAAGGTACAGCTCGGGCTCCTCTCCTCTCTTGCAGTGCATGATTCTTCATTGCATTGCATAGCAGGCCTATTCGCTGTTGTTTTCAGCCATATGTCAACATAATTCATTTCCGCGTGTGACAGTTCCTTACAGTAAGACACTGTGGGAGAACTAGCTCACGAAACCGTGTTTAAATAGCCAAGAGGGTGCTCTTCTGTAACCACTGTTTCACATCTGAAATCAATGTATTGAAGGAAAAGAGTTGTGCATATAAATAAAGAAAGACACCTTATTTAACATCACTGACAATGAATTTGAAGTGTTGTTTCCCTGATGAAGTATAGGTCAAATAATATGACAATGCTTTTAGAAATGAGCTGAGCAAAGCAAAGAAATAAGCACCTACGAGTGTAGAGACAACACTTTGTCAACACGCTTCTCATTGTGACATCTGAAAAGACCCACAGGTGCTGTAGAAAGTGACTGTGTTGTCATATTTCATTTAGGCATCCTTCTGCAAAGCTGTAATTGCCTAATTAGCTTGTTAATTAGGAGATTAGCATTTGCTGATAGAGTGGCTTGCTCTGTTGTGATGAGAGTAATACAGATTAAGAGAGAAGTTATGGGTGCATGAGTTCAGCGTTTTGCTGTCCACAAAAAGGGTCACAAATCATTAAAAAGATTTGTGAAATTTCATCCGAGAATGATGTTTGTCTTTAAGCTGCTAAACTTCCTCGTATCAGAACTGGTGCTGAGGACGGTGAGAAAATGTGGAAGGCATCCTGTCACACAGCTGCAGCATGCCTCCTGGTCTGAGTGTCGCCTGTATGATCCCCTGTTGCATGGGGAGATTGGAGGAAATGACCTGCAGACGGTGCCAGAGACATTACTAACCCAATTATGAATCGTCTTTCATCTGGTTCAGAGACTGCATTTTATCTATAAGCTGATATTTGTCACTGCTATGCATGCACTCTGTCTTCATTATGGTGGCACATGTAATAGGAGAGAGAATTAGTGTAAACTAATATCTGAAAACGTTGTCTTTAAAAATTCCAATATATGAGTCAGGCACCAGTGGAGAAAGTACTCATATGCCTTATTAACTTGCGAGTGAAAAAAGAAGAAAAAACAGGAGTGTTAAAGGCAAAATGTATTTCGAGTGCCAGCATTAACAGAGCTCATGATGCAGTAGCATGACTTTTGCAGAATTACATTGATTTGTGTTTAATACAGAATTATTTACACAGCATTTTTGTGCGCAGTTTAGTGATGAGGCTCCTGCTTTTCCTCAGAGATAACTGCTTTGTGTTGATATCACCAGGTGTATGTGGACCTCCCCTTATAAAACAATCCAGTTCATATCTAGGTACATGGAAATAACTCAATTAAGAAACAACATGTCTTTCAGAGCAATCGAACACAGTCTGATGCACTTTTTTTCATTTGTGTAACATAGACATTGTGTAATTCTTGAAAGCAATGTTTATAAATGTGTGGACTGGCCTCTACCCAATAAAACATACATAGTTGAATCATATATATTTTTAGCTATGTGTTGTGCATTTCCTCAGTAATTCATACTGCAGCAGCAATTCATGCAATTCATACACACACACACACACACACACACACATATATATATATATATATATATATATATATATATACATACACATATATATATACGTACACATATGTATTAGTTAAGTGAAATGTGGAACAAAGAAAT
>JBAMYA010000024.1:12517712-12529119 GCA_037176975.1 Arrhamphus sclerolepis | reverse complement strand
CTCTGAGCTCTTTCTCACCTGGAGTAGTCGGGCAGCACTGTGAAAATCTCATTTTGTGACTTCTTAAGTGCTTTTAGTACCATCCAGCCCAGTTTTTCCTGAGGGACAAACTGGAGAACACAAGGGTGGATTACCACCTTTCACAGTGGGTCCTGGATTACCTCACAGATGGGTAGTTGGAACCAGAAGAACATTTTTGACACTGCGGTGGTCAAGTTGATGGTTACAGCGTGATGTGCTGATGACATCAACAGACTAAACAAACTGTTAAGAAGGTCAGTTCTTTACTGGGGAGTCTCATTGTCCTCATGCAGGTGATGGAAGAGAGGGAGATGTTAGTCAAGCAGTCATTTCTTTTAATCTTGTGTCTCATCATAGCAATCCTTTAAATGGACAGCATTTAAACGTTGAGTGTTTATGCAGGAAGGCAGAGGCTGGGTGCGGCTAACTGCAAGAAAAGGGTGCAAAAAGTGAGTTGGTATAATCAGTTCATAAAATCAGCAGTATAATGTATTTCTGGAGATACTTTTGTTATTTAGTCTGATCAGGGAGGTTTGTTTATCTCCTCAATGAAATAAAATTTAAAAAAAAAATTATTTAATTTTCTCCAGCTAAAACCATACATATGTAATCCATCATAAATTTTCAGAATCTTAAAAATCATTGTTATTATTCTAACTTACTTATTTGTACATTAATTTGCACAGTATGAATATAGTTTGGTTCAGTTTAGTTTATTTGCTATGTTTTTTTTTTGTTTGTTTGTTTTTTTAACTGTTTATTTATAATTCTCCTTAACCTATATTTTAGTTTTTGTTTGTTTGTTTTATTTTAATTGTACAGAGGAACATATTTCCTATTGGGTGCATATGACAATAAAACTTTGAATCTGAATCAGAATCTTTTTCACACTGATTATTTTTAAAAGATGTGTGCAGATACTTCAGTACTGATCCAACTCAGTGATTTTAACATACAGCAGCATTTTCAAAGACTAACAGTACCAGAGAACACTTTTACCAGCTCTGTGCATTTAATTATGGTTGGCCTTGATTCAACACTCTCAATATTATTTTATCTTATTTAATGAAAAAAATGAAAGGTGTAAAAAAGAGGTAAGTACTTTTGCAATTTAAGAGAGTGTTAATGAGTGGCTACTAGCCCTTCACAGTTATCTATCATCCAGTAATGGAGGCATAGATTCATTTTCCAATCTGCTTCATTAAAAACCTTCTATTAAATCTAAATATGACACCACACACTGCTGAAATTAATAGAGTTACCGAATCTCTGATTCATCCTAATGGTGCTAAATTCCTACGTGAACATTTTAACTGCAATGATTTCACACAGATATTTAGTAAGACAGAGGTTCTTAAAAGCAGCTGCGTATAATAAAATTTAGCAATTTTTGCATTTCATAAGAGAAGTTTCAAAAGACATGATTGTCTTTAGCCTTTTCATGTTAAGAGAAAAAAATGCTAATAGATTTCAAAGAGATATATGTTTAACAGGATGGCCTGAAGGGAGTTTTCTCATTAAATGATGAAAAACTTTTAAAATGACTGAATTGATGTTGCAGTTTAGAAGCTTATTGCAATATAGTATTTACTCTATGTTTGTCCATCTGAGAACAATCAACCCATACACACACATTTCTGACTGTTCGATTTTTCCCATTTCCACCTATTTTCTTCAAATGGTTGCTGGTATGACAAAGGCAGGGACATGTATCTCCAAACCAGATGTTTGCAGTTGCTATGTCAATCTAGTGCCCCTAAGCTCGCCCTGGAAAATATGGAAAAGTGCAGGAGGGCAAATGGTGAAGTCACATATTCCTCCCTCTTTCTTTTTTTCCCCTTTTTTGTCATAAATCATGCTTGGCAACACAGAATAAGCTACTTCTAGAGACATTGCTACTGGCACTTTACCCATTGCCATTCATCACCTCAGAGGAACTACAAAACACACAAAAAAGAAAAAAAAAAAAGAAAAGAGAAAAGAAAGGAAAGGACAGGAAAGGAAAGGAAAGGAAAGGAAAAAAATAAAATAAAATCAGTAAATGCTATGTAACCTCTGGACCAACAGCACCAACATTTGCAAAAGTGCATTCCTGTCCTGGAGACGAGACAGTGCTTGCCGTCGGAGCAATCATTCCCTTTTATTGCCATTGTGGCCTTTTGGAGAATTTCACAAAACTAATTGCTTTTCATTCACTCAAAAGAATGGATATGATATAATGAGGCATTTAAAACACCAAAAAATGAGTTTCTCCTCAAGGAGCAATTTTACCACAGGTGAATGTCTGCATAAGAGTTGATTGCAAAGTACCAGAAAATATAGTTAAACAGTGGTAGAACATGTTTTTTGTTTTTTTAATTTCTTACTTATTCTTTTGTGAGCAAAGCCTGCCATTCTTGTATATTCAAATTCCACTGCATCTGTCCTGATACAGTTTGTATTCTGGGTGACTTCTGATAAAATCCAGATATTGCATTTGAAGACACTTTATGAACTTTCATTCTTATGCATGGATATGCACTGTGTAATGCAAGATATACCAGCATGGGAGAGACACATGCAGGGAATGATGTGCCAGACTCTATAACCTTTACCCTGCACTTTAAAATGACTGCTGTTTTTCATTTCCCTCGAAGAGATCTGACGGGCATGGCAGTAATGGGGCTGATGAGAGCCAGAATAAACAGACGGTGGGAGACAAGACATAGAAGAAGATGAATGTGTCTGAAAGGTAGGATTCTTGGCTGTTCTGAATTTAGAGAAAACCTGGATTTAATTTTTGGAAAATGTGTGTTTGGATAAAAAAAAGAAAAGAAAAAAACAACAACAATCAGCATTTGTCCAGAAAAAGCCACACATTTGTGTGCTTTATACACAGTATGACCAGTGGCTTTGGTCATGGATCACACTTTTAATCAAACTCACCACTTCATACTTACAGAGTTTCATTGTCTTACTGTTTTTGTGCTTTTCGTATAAAATTTTCTTAACAGTTTTAACATTTGCCACAGCTGTTGTTAATATGGATTTGGCAGATGAAGGGAAAAAAAAAGAAAAAAATGACATCCAAGTGTGCAGTATTTCATTTTACTTTGAACTGTGTTCAAATGGCTTTTTTTGTCATATTTCTGAGTTTCATTGATTATTTCAAATCTACATTTTTATCAACTCAACTTTCCTTTTTTTCTTTTTCTTTTTTTTTTTCTAATTAAAACAAATCTTTTAAAATCTGTTTATACAGCGTGCTGCCATGCCTCCTCTACGTCCAATGACCAAAGTGTGCTTGTGATCCCCATTCAAATCCACCGCAGACAGAGGCTGCACTACGCGCCACAGCAGACACATGAAGTCCATTATTTATTTGGAAGTGTTTTGCTGGAGCTCAATATCATAAATTACCCTCCCTATCAATCTAGCCCTGAGCTTAGCCAGCTAGATTGGACTTCCAATTTATTTATTACCTACAGCATTTATTCAAAAATATTTACGTCTATAAACATTAGCAAAATGTATGCGTCTGTGGATCCCTTATTTTGTTGACATCTAAGCTTATCATGAAGAGAGCCCATCCCTAAAAGACTTAAAGCTACTTCATCATTTAACAGCACTCCCTTTTTTTCCACAACATCTTAGAGCAACTTAATGAATGACAGCCCCTATTTAGTAGAATTTCATGACGTCACTGCCAGTGGTTGTTATAGTGTATTAAATTTATTTATTCACAAATAATACCAGAAAGTTTTATCTGAAACCCACTCTTTTATATTCAGTTATATCTGGAGATATCCCTACATCTTAGAATTTGAATTACAGATTCAGAAAATAATACATTCTGGTACATTAAACTAATTAAGAGACACTTTGAGTCAATGTGAAGGCTGGAGTTAGAACTGATATTGAAACCAGTAAGATTAATCTAAGGTTCTTACGCAAATTATTTATTTAGCTTGCAAAACTTTTCTTGTATCTAGGCAGTTTTCATGAAACTACATATATGAGATATGTTTCAATTTTTTGGAATGTGATGTGATATTTATTTGTTTAAATTAATGTGTATGTGTGTGTGTGTGTGTGTGTGTGTGTCGTAAATGTGTGAGAATGGAGATGCTGCTTTCTACATGAGTGATCTTGTAAGTTTCATGCTCTTCTACTATAAATGTACCTTTGATTCAGTACATTTAAGCTTCAGGATGCACAGATTGTTTTTCTTTTTCTTATTCTTTTATTTGTTTATTTTTTAATTAAATGAGTTACATGCAACTTTTTTGTCCTTATGTAATAGCCATTTATGTATGACATACCCATAACTGTGTGTTCAGGATTCACAAAAACATATTAAGTCAATGTTTAAGTTCAAATTTAAGCCTTTACTCTAAAAGGAAAAAAACATGTGAGCAATATTTTCTGTTCAGTTTAAACTATTCATGAGTAATTAATAATAATATATATGATATTGTAATAAATAGCTTGAAATCACTAGTGAGTATGGTATTGATAGCCCATGTTCTTTTTAATCTGTGGTCCCTGGAATCATTTGTTGCTTGTTGACCTTGGAACTGATAGTGTCTTCACGTACGATCCCCCGACTGTAACCCCTGAAGCGGCACATGAATTGGCTGCCATAAAGTCATACTTCCCTGCATCCCATCATGAACTCCAGCCCCAGGAAGTAACAACAAAAATGATAATTCACTAAAAGTAAGCGTCATCTTAGTGCTGTAGAATTGAGTTGGTTTCAGATCAGAAAAGTTTCTGTCTTTTTCTATTCACTGAAAGAAGTTGGTTACACTGAGAGCTAAAATGCAGCAGTTCATTCAAATCATGTGCAGAACAGAGAACCAAATATATATATGGAGTAGATGATCACAATGACTTTAAATGTTTGTGGGTTTTTGTTTTGTTATATTTTGTTTTTATTATCGGTTGCTCTTGTGAGATTCATGCGTTTTGGTAAACATGCTCATTATCGAAAATTATTTAATAAAAAAGAAAAATGCATCAGTTTATATCCATAAAAGTATCCTTAACATGCCTCACCACATTATTCACTCAGATATTGCAGAAACAAACAAACAAACAGAAAAGAAATTAATTTAGAGCATCATGTCCCAGTACTTGACCTTAGGGAGGACTTTCATTTTACTTTGCATTCAAATTTTGAAATATAGATGGAGTTGGGATGAAAAATGCCTCTGGATTGGTTTCTGTAGAGCAATATGAAAATTTACAGTTTGCATTAATATTAATGCATCATTATCAGCTGTCTGATTTCATAAATAAGTACGGAAGTGTCAGGTGTGGTGTAGATCACTTGGATAAGGCAGACTTTGCAAAACCACACTTAAAAGAGCTTTGCAAATTTAATTGGGAAAATTGCAAATCAGGTACTCAGCCGTATAACTCATTGTCACATTTAATCAATAAACTTTGTAAATCAACTCATTTAATTTATAAATGATCTTATATAGATCAGGTGGCCAATTAAACAATTACCGTATATTTAGCTATTAATTAATTCAACTATTAATCACGCCGTCACAGATCAAATTTTAAGCCAGCAACTTTGAGAGCAGACGTGCAGGCTGGTGTTGGAGCCTTACATCATGCCTGGGGAGTGCAGATTGTGACACAACTAGATTTACTGTCCAAAAAAAATCAATGCAATTAGGAGAGAGGCTGGAAGCTGTGGTCTTTAGAAAAATTTTGACACACATACACACACATTCAGACACACATATATTCCTATTTTTCTTTTTTTTTTCATGTCGGACACACTAAAGCTACACTTTACAGCAGAAATGCCTTTTATCTACAAACCCATCTGTAAAATATTCCAAGTTTTACAGGCATAACATTTTTAAACATCAATATGTCCTTATGAAATTAATTGTGACATCTTGGTATAATTACTGCAAACAAATGAGACAGCAGTCCAGATGATTGGTTGCCCCTGTCTCACACCACCTTGGCTGATAGTTAGTGTTTATCAAAATGAAATCAACATTCTCCGTGAAGCCCTTGTACTTTTGTTCTGCTTCAAGGATCACATGTTGTCGTTTCACTCAGTTCACTATTTGCCAGGAAGACCAAGCCTCTCATCTGTCTGTGTTCACAGAAATGTTCATTAGGAAAAGGAATTCTGTGTTTTTAAAAGCATTTTAATACATTTGATATATTAATCAAAGAATAAGCCAGCCTTGCCTTTTAAGAGTCTGCCTTTTGTTTATTAAGATTCATAAGGCTTTAGTGATGAAGACAGTTTAAATTATGGGCGGTCCAAAAAATAAGCCTGAATGTCAACAATATTAAAACAACTAAATTAAACCAGCCTAATTAGACTCTTTTTTCTTTCCCTTATTTTTAATTTATTTATTATTGTTTATTTCAGTAATGTTAACCTCAATACTGGCATTACAATGCAGTCTCAAGGAAGGTTGTGAAATTGTCACACAAACCAGGTTTAATCTGTTGATTTATTGTCCAGATGCGAACATTTCTCTCTCTCTGTCTCTTAAATCACATAAAAATGGACACTGAGAAAAATAGAGGAAAATGGTCTTAAGACATTTCATTACTGCTTAAAAAAGTTTTGTTTTTGAGTTGTTTGATCGTGGAGGATTGTTAAGTTGTATGATTGAAAATTATTTTAAAGTTGCATTGTAAAGATGGAGATAATAGTTTGACCTCCAACCCGTACAGGTTTGTTATTTTTGATTTAGATGTCCATGTTTGAATTGGCTATGGTATTGAAAATTATGTGTATTGCTAGGAAAATATGGTTTCAACACTTTTTGTGGACACAATCTCTGTTAAAGAAAGCAAAAAGCGAAAACAAATGATACATATGATTATTTTTGACATAATTTTCTACCTTCAAACAACCATGGTGTACTACTGCGATGCTGCGGAGTGTACATGACATCACTCCAAAGCATAGACACTACACACCTATCCATCCATGGATGACGTGACATGGGTAAAGTGGCTGAAGGACCTCTCTGTGAGAAGATGGAAGAGACTGATTCGGTGTGAGGCGAAGGACAAGACAGAGAAGAATGTTGACGTGTTGAAACTCATAATAAAATTCCAGACTAAGTTCCCGTCATTTTGACAAGGAAAAGATCAGCCTTGACAGCAACACAAGTGGTAATCTTGTCTGCTTTCCGTGGAATAACCACAGAAAGCAGACAAGATCATGCTAGCATTAACTAGCATGAAGAAAAGACCAGAGAGCCACAGATCTGTAAAGCCCTGGATGAGTTGCTTGCAGCCCCCCTATGTGTCATGTTCCATACTCAGGTAGGCTCTATTATCCCATCACTACATTTTCCTCTCTAGATATGTAGACACAGCATCTGTATCTTGTTGCTAAATGATGATATATAAATTAACAAAAATGCACAGTTTCGTTAGAAAAATTAAAAATGTCTTGGGCTTTCACATTTTAATTTTTATGGGCCATAGTTGTCAAGGTGCATAAAACAACAATTTACCAATATGTTACGTAATTGAGGCAATACTTCTTTATGGACAAACTTACTTTTTGCTGTACAAACTGTTCTGTATTCTGGTTAAAGTACAACTTAATACAAGTGACAAAGTTCACTGGATGACAAATCCTAAATCCTCCACAAAGCATTCAAAGATTTTGCTTTTGCAACTATTTCATGTTGTGTCATAAAAATATAACATAAAATATTCAAAAACATTTTAAGGAGAGAGATGGTAGTTATGAATTACGTAACAAACACAATTTTAAACAGACAATTATTCACTCAACACTGAAAAAAAAAGTGCATTTCAATAAAGGATGTTACACTCTGGAATCACCTTGATATGAACGGTAAAGTGTGCAAAAATATTTAGCAGTTCAAGAAATTCTATAAGCAGTCACTCCTACAAAATTATGTATAATATTATTGATTAGGATTAGTTTTAGGATTTGTTTACTCTGTGATGTCTTTTTATTTTTTACTGCGGAGTAGGTCTTGATACCACTTTTATTATGATGGGTTTACAATTAATACACGTAATATAATGGTTTTATTATATGTTATTATCATCATTATTATATAAACTTCAATATTGCGTCATAATTGTTTTAAAATACAAGTAAAGGTAAGAAGAGGGCCAGACAACATAAGCAGCTGCTTCTTTCAGTCCCTTCTTGAACAAGGACAATAGTTGTGCTTTGTCACTCTGTTTATCATGTACTTTTTTTTGTTCTTTTTATTTTGTTCAAGATAAATAAATAAATAATAAATAAAACAGGAGTACGTCTCCATAATACTTTAGAAGTGATAGATTACTTCTCCTATGATGCCTCTGTGTGTATTTTTTTAAATAAGTGAATAGTGCTTATAAGAACAGTTAAAAAAACATGAGGAAAAACCTCTAATAATCTCCATTTATGTGTGATTAAGTCAGGTCATATGTCAAACCAGACTTTTAAGAGAAATTTACATTTTGCTGTCAAAGTCAAAGTGACAAAGAAGAAGGATATTTCTGAAAAACTGCAGAGGAGATTTGTCTTGAACATTAAAGTGACTTTCAGAATGGGTGCAGGGATTTTCCTGAGATCAGAAGATCAGTAGAAGTTGAAGGTTAGCACTGACATTTCACAGCAAGAAAATCCTTGGTTTGAATTCCGAAGGAAGTTTGGAGTTTGTATAATCCCACCCTAACTGCAAATATTCTCCTTCCTCTTTTCACAGTCCAAAAAAACAACATCAACAACAAAACAGTCGTGCTTGGTGGATCTGTGATTCTAAATTAAACAATAGATGCAGGTGTCCATGTGTTAGTCTCATTCATCTCTGTGTGGTCCTCAGATGAATTTAATGACCTGTCCATCGATCATCCAATGACAGTTGCAATCATTTAAAATTTTAGAATAAACCTAGCTGTTGATTGAGACAAACCTTTGATGACTCTGATTTCTATTTTGCTGAATATAGTTCAGTCTAAGGTTAGTAACCCCAAACTAACTCTGAGTCACGACTGACTTATTTTGGTGTGGCCGTGGATCAGTGGGACAAGTTGGTCATCCTCCAACCAGAAGACTGGCAGACATGGATCCCAGCCCCGCCTGACACCAAAGTGTCCTCGATCCAACATATCAAAGTGGCATGATCACACATACACAGTGGTGTGTGTGCATTCATGTGTGTATGTGTAAATTTAATTAAGGTGGGCTGCTGGGTGGTACTCTGGTTAGAGCAGGCAGCCCATGTACTGAAGCTACAGTCCTGCAGCGGTCGCAGGTTCAATTCCCGGCATGTCTCTCTCTCTCTCTCGCTGTCCTAATTTCCTGTTCAGCCACTGTCAATGAAGACCAACTAGAGACCATGAAACCTTTTACTAAAGGCTTTGACTGTGTATAAATGAGCAAATGAAAAACAAGTCCTTGATGGTCAAGTGAAGCCTTGCAATTTGGTCAAACCATATATTTCATACAGTTCTAAAAGTGAAGTTAGTTTACTCAAGTCAAGGTAAGGAATCAACACAATGACAAATTATGTATTATTTAATTTCAAACCAAGCTTAATGAAAGATACACCCTTAAATTACCATGCATTTCATGGTTTGACTATATGCTCTTTGACTTCCTTTTCACTGGAGAGGACTAAGATGAAGAAAAGTGAAGATGGAAAAAAAAAAATCCACTGCCATATTTGCTTTTTGTGGGTTTAGCATTTCTGTGCTTAAAATAGCCTGAAACAGTAAGAGATGAAGGACGTCTTGTCTTGTGTGTTTGTGTGTACGTATATTTGAAGAGCTTTTGAGGTTAAACGAAATTCTCACCATTTTACAGCAAGCACCAAGAACCCGCATCCTGTCTCATGCACACACAAAGCTCACACTTACACACAGACACCGGTACCCCCTGTCTGGAAGCTGCTTTGTAGCCATGTTGTGATTGTATCAGATGTGGAGCAATAGAAGTTTGAAGTATGGGGGTGTTGGTAGGGGCATGTGTGAATTTGTAATGTGCTTATGCTGGAACCGCAAAGACAGGAGATATGGGCTCCAAAGCTGTGTTATACTCCCACAGACTCACTCAAACACACACACATTTTCACATGCGGACTCGCACGCTGTAGGGAGTGGAACTCTAGCTCCCTGAACTCCTTTCATCCTACTGATGGTGGAAGTTAGCGCAGTTTTTCCGGGAGTCACTGTGCGATACAGCACAATATGCCCTTTGCAAAACTTCTCCCTGTAGTGTGTGTGTGAGTGTGTGTGTGTGTTTGTGTTCACTTGGTTCAAAGGTTCAGAGTACGCAGTGCTGAGGTGAGCTATCAGTGTGATATCTGAGGCTATGTATACATGGATCATCACAGTTTGAACTGCTGCTATAGAGTGCCTGTATTAGAGTGAGTCTGCAGAATGAAGAGCAGATACTTCGCCTTGTCGTTCTTGCCATTGCTGATTTGAAGTCAGAATTTTTGGCATTCTGGACACTGTTGTTACTGGCAAAAATTTCAACTGCTTTTAAGATCACAGAGTTGAGCCTCCATGTGTGGTGGAGGCAGAGGTCCTGCAGGGTCACCAGAAACTAAAGGATAAGCAGCAAATGGTGTCACTTCTCTTAACAACAGTTCTAAGGTCAAAGGGGAATCACACTGGACTGATGAACAGAACTAAACCAACACATCTACTGCCTTCTGTACTGGTGCATTAATTGTGCTAATTTTTTCATCATAAATTGGTTTCATATTATTGAAAAATAATTGAAATTACAGACAATACAAGTATTCAGTCATACAAAATTAATTAATAATGTGATTCTAACAAGAATGAGTAAAAATAAGAACTGATGCAATCAGGAACAGATTAAATGACACAATTAAATGATAAAGTAAAAAGTACAAGTGGATGAAATGAGCCGTTGTTGCTTTAATTTTTAACTAGACCAACATTCAGCTGGATTTTTCTTGAGTCAAATTCAATTAGTTTCAATTGATAAAGGTCCAAGATCATTTACTTTTATCCTGTAGTTAAAATTCTTCCCTCACATATTTTTTCCCCCTCATAAATTTAGCACTGTGACACACCTCTTTCATCATGTCCACTGTAACAAAGCCTTTCTTTTATCCCTGTAGACTCAATACATGTCTGAAGTTTGAGAAGCAGACTTGCCTACTGTGGTGATTTTGTGTGTGCAGTGGACCGTGGCACAGCCACAGCCACACACAGTATACTGCTGTAAATGCACTTAAGTTATGAGTGTGCCCCTGAAGATGGGGGCATGTTGCTTCGATGATCATCTTGCCGATGAAATTTATTGCCATTCCTGGAGGTCTTTGTGTTTTTCCACTGGAATTTAAATACTCTCTCTTATCCTGTGAATATATATTTTTATAGAAGTTTATGAAAGTTGAAA
>JBAMYA010000024.1:12427681-12472399 GCA_037176975.1 Arrhamphus sclerolepis | reverse complement strand
GTCACTGTCTGCACTGAATAAGGCCCCAGTTTCATTTGTGAAAATCTTTTTTCATCCACAATGCTGAAACCGTATTTTTTTTTTTTTTTTTTTTTTTTGTGGGAGACCTATTTGAAAAAAAAAAAAATACAAATCTCAAGTGAAATGTTTTAATATTGCACTCCATATCCTCTGTTTGTGCATTTGGATGGTGTGCTTTCAAACTGATGTTTGATATATAACTACAGTCAAATAGTTTTGAAGTTCTGGGAAATGTTAGGAGTCAGTGAGGTGTTTATCGCTAGATTTGCCCAGCACAGCTTGAGAAATGCAGATGTACATCTAATTTTAAAAGGTTGATTGTTTAGAGAATTACAAGTCATAAAGAAGTTGTATTCTGGTTTTCTTTTTCCTACGAGAGAGCTGATAAACCTTTCCTTAACTCAATTCTTACTTTTGTTGCTAAGAAAAGCACTTATTAACGTGTTTTTTAGTGAATAAATACAATATGACACATTAAAAACAGAAAAGTAAAGTATATAAAACTGAATTCAATTAATGTACTTTCAGGATGTGAAAATTATTAGTGGTGACATTTTCTTTTTGGGGGGGTGTTTGTTTTTTTTTTGTTTTTTTGTTTTTTTGTTTTGTTTTGTTTTGTTTATTGCTGTGTTGACTTCTATTATCCACTGTGGTGCTGTAGAAAGATGAGTCATACAATTACGCCAAATAAAACTGTAGTGACATCACCAGCTGCCCAACACCTCTGCACTGTGACAGCAGCAGCCTTTCAGGGGGTCACTCGGAGTCAGATGGCAGGAGCGAGACTCTGGGGCCAGAAAAAAAAAAAGGAAAAGAAAAGAAGAGAAAAGAAAAGAAAAAAGGGAGCTTTTTCTGGACAGCTGCTGCAATAACGTGAATAGATGTGCTCCCCTCTGCAATTAAACCCTCCCTGATTGCGTCTCTACGGCCATCGATTGGAAACTTTCATTTAATAACCGCTAACATGGTCTCTTATTTTAACCCTAAGGTCTAGACTTCGAGGTCTGATTGTAAAGAGATTTATGTCTAATTCATTTAGTTATTCCTTCAGGACATTGTGTCATTTATGTATTCTAAAGTGGGCAGAAGTCTGTTGATACTGTGTTTAAAGACTATTCATAAGGCAGTTATGTAAGGGTTTTTGGAGGGGTAGATGTACAATGAAAAGAAGCATGAAAGTGAGATGGAAAGATTACTGCAAGAAATTTCCATTACAATATGATCATTTGTCACGGAATATAAAGCCAGGTAAAGAGCTGTGTTGACATTGTATCCTTTCATTGCTGTTTCAAAGAAATAATTTGAGTTATGTAGCACAACTTCACTGTTCTTAAAATCAAGCCCACAGAGTTAATTGAAACATAGAGAGTGAAACACAATATATATTCAAAAACATGACTCTCACAAATAGCTCTCAACGTGAAACCTAATTATTCAGTAAATGATGCGTTAGCTTACAAAGAAAAGTGAGACTTCAGGCAACTTATTTTGTTATTTGGGCAGTAATGTTTGGCAAAAACTGTATTTTACTGACAAAGGTTTTTGCTTAAGTTGCAGAGAAATATTTCTGGAGACAAATCTACAGCAGTAGGCAAGACAACACGTTCAATCAGAAGAACATCTGGCTGCCCAATATGATGTGGACAAGTGTGAGCACATATACAGCAGTCCCAGGGACAAAAAGGTTGTTTTGTTGTTTTTGTTTTGTTTTTATGAGAAATAAACAGTATGTGTATATTCCTCAGACAAGCAAGTGCAACAAGGGCTCATGCATCCACCACCTAACCTACCTCGTGATACGCTCTGTCTTTACAGGCTGATTAAGCTCACTGCTACAACACAAAAAAAAAAATCACTTGTGCATTCATGAAAACAAAAGAGCTGCATAAGGAAAGTAAACATCATACATAACTGTGAAATACAACATGTGAGTTCCTTTGATGCTCAGCTGGCCATGTTCTGGTTGTAGCATCTTAGTTTTGGTAATCCAGATCTGGTTCATTAATAGCTGATGTTAAATACTGAAGTCATGTCTTCAAAATGATAGTTCAAAAAGAGCAGGCAACATCACTGTCAGTGTTTCTGATTTTAAACTCATACGTCACCATCATCCATTCACATTGACTTTCAGTGTTTTTCTGTGAATCTTTTTAACAGAGCCCTTTCCAGATTAAATTTATTCATTTTACAATTCTCCTTGAAGTTTCCCACATGATGCTTGTTGTGCTGATCTGATCCAGCAATAAGAGGTAACTGCTGTATGTTGATGAGCAAGGTTCACGTTGAACAGCTATTCAGGGCAGTCAGTTGACAATGGCAAAATTACAGACAATAACTACAAAAATCCTTATTCATCCATTGTTCTTATCCATCTTTGAAGTTATAATACATGATGTCCATGAAAAAAGAAAGAAAATCCTTTCTGTTGTAAATATAGATGTGTTTATTCCTGATAATCTATGACTAGGAGGAGCAAAAAAACAGCCAAACAAGATGGCATCTTATCACATGGATTATTTAGTCCTTGTTTGTCAGACTGGTTTCCAAATACTTACTATTTATATTCATTAACATGACTACGACTGAAATGTAAAGCACCTCATGTTCTTTGATGAGCTTTCCACTAGACAACAGAAACATGATTTGGCTTCTGAGAGGGAAAAGTCACAGTGCATGTAAATGTTTCCTGGGACAGCTCCAACCCGCTGTTTGCTCCAAAAGCAACAATGACTTGTATAAGAAATTCACCCTTCACAGCTCACGCCTCTGAATCATACACCTGTTTGGTTTCAACGTGCCAGTCTTCCTCTCTCGCTCTCTGCTCAGCCATGTGAACACAGCGCAGGTTGTCCACAGAACTGCCCCCAGGCCCTGCAATGTGTTCATAGCCCGGCTGGCTGGCTGGGTAGATGCATGCATGGATGGGAGGTGGGGAAATTAAATAAATAATAGCATGGCCTTTCTTCGGGTGAGTAAGCAAAGACAGAAGCAGAGTTTTGAGGAGGCAGAGACACAGTGCCCTTTTATTTTCCATAGCTTAGAGCCCATGTGCTTTATGGTAAATACAAAATTTAAGATGTTTCAGCATGTTTGCTGAGCACAGAAAAAAAACTAAAAGAACCAAAGCAAAAAAGGAGATCCACTTCTGCTATGAAGATATATGTAAATGCACAATAAACATCTATGTTGAACCTAGTAGTGCATTGCTTTTTGAACTGTTTGTGTTGGTTTTCTGTTCTCTCTGTCTGGTGTCTGATATTTGGCTAACTGCTGCATTCATCAAAGGCCTAGTCAGACATACAGAGACAATAGCTAATGAGTAGAAGCTCCCAGTTGGGCTGATCGGGGCTTTGGTGCTGCAGACAATGCAGCAACATCTGTGCTGCTGAGTGCTGCTGTGTGCTGACAGAGGCATCCCCAGAGACATGGGGAGAAGGGGGTGTAGATGGCGGGGTGGTGTCTTCACATGTCCTGAACATACAAGCCTCCCTCCTTCATCCCAAGGCCTCTCATCATCCATCTGTACAGGGTCTTGACACAAGGAGGGGATGGGTGCAGTGAAACCATGATCTATTTTTCATCCAGATACGCCACTCGTGCAAAATTTTAAGTCCCAGCTAAACAAGCATTTGAAATGCCAAGAGCTTTAAGTTACCAATGGAAGAAGGGGAGAGATAATTTTTCCAGCATGAGGAGAGAGGGGGAGAAAACAGGTGTGGACCTCCCGGTGGATAGAACTTCTCGAGGGGAGGGTTAGCAATGACTGGAGCTGGATGGATGCCTCCCCGCAGGGAAAGAGGTGCACATAATTCAAGAAGGATGCTGGTTTCTCCTATAAACAGAATTAGTTACAGTATGCTGAGTGGTGACAGGCCAAGCATGAACAATAAGACTCCTATTCAGGCTCAAACATTACTCTACAATGTTTAGGGGAGTATCATATTGTAAACATGCAGGTTTGCAAACGCACTCCCATCAAGGCATTGACCCATCAGGAGGACAAGGTGTGTCTGGTAATTAAAATGCAATCTCTGCTGCTGTGAGCCCCCCTGGAGCGGCAGTGGCAGCGGACTCACCCAGGGGCCTGGGGGCGAGAGGTGCCACCTGCACTGCCACGCCACCTGCGCCACCAATGCCTCCCGTCATTAAGCTTGGTATTTACACAAGCGGCTGAGCGCCCTCCAACAGCCCTGGTCTTCATGGGCCCTGGTAAAGCAGCGCTTTATTAGAATTAATGTGGCACTTCAGAGGAGAGTGTCAGTGTGCCGAGAACCGGGGTGCCAGGAGAAAGAGTCCCCAGCTCTCCTCTGTCACATTGAATAAAGGCACCACAGCCAGCCTGGAGCCGAGATGAGCGTGGACAGCACATGACAGAACTGTTTTCCAGGGCCCAGGGAAAGTAAAGTATTCTTTATTCAATCTGTTTTCATGTTTACAGGATGAGCTATTATATTGTACGCAGAGAAGATAAAAGCCTTGAAGACAACATAACAGTGCAAGACAAAATGATGTGGCATAAAACTGGACATTCATAAAACCTCAAACAAAAACAAATGTGACACTTGAAGAAAATTAACAGCAGGTTTTGTGAGGCCATGAACGCAACATTTGAATGATGTAATTGTCAACTTGATTAGGTCAGGATTTAACACATCACATGGATGACACCCAGCTTTCTCACCTTACATATTGGTTTTTCACTCCTGCCACATGCTTTAGAGGGCAGCCAAGAGTCATCGTCCTGGGACTGGTCAGGATCGCATCATAATCCCCAGCGCTTTAATGAGGCCAATTACTTCTAACCAAAAACAATAACCAATAAGTTTTGACTGTATCTTTTTGCATTGTCTTGATGCATGACCACCTCCTGATATAGAGGAGAAAACACACACACACAAAACAGTGGCATTTAGACACGTTTAGTTTCTAATGCGTGCATGTAGTACTGCTGCTTTTAAAAGGGAGTTCTTAAGAGTGTGTTTCAGCCGTTGTTAGGTTTATGTTTGGTCATTCCTCCCAGGATAAATGGAGAAGGAGGGATGGCAACACTGATGCTACTTGTAGTCAGACAGCAGGGGAGGGCATTAAAACCTAGTTTGCATCACTCAGCGCGTCCAATTAAACACAAATAACTAGATACAAGTTCCTGTCTTCAAATATGTTTTATGAGCTCCCGTGCAGCAGGGGATTTCTCCAGAATATACTGCACATCTCCCCGCAGTTTGGCTATCTCTTCTGCATGCCTCAGTTCATTAGTGTTAAAAATGGTAAGCGTTTTACAGCCACGTGTACTTTTTTAAGTCTTATTAGCTTCAGAGGATGTTGTTTAAGGGGCATGTGAGGCTTCCAATTAATGCTGCTGAAAACTAAAACAGAAGTTTCATAAAAAAAATAAATAAAAAAAAGAGAAATGTAAAAAAAAAAAATTCCTAGAGAGAGATGCAACTTTTTTTCTAAGCCAGTGGCCTAACTTCCAGCATCTCCTTATCAAAGGAGGCATCAAAGGATTTCTGCAGCAGCTTCTGCACACGTAGGTACTATTTTTTAATGCTTAAGACAAAAATTCTCAAAGTAGGACTTGAAAAAGATATTACTAGTTAATCACAATTTGTAGATGTAGAGTACCACACTCAGACTTCTCAAACTCCTGTGGTCAGCGACACTTGAATAATGTGCTATAATTTACCTTGTGCTGGTATAAAGCTGTTAATGGAGTCAACTAAAGTGGTAAGTGACTTTAAAGATGAGAACTAAGAGTTGAAAGAGACAGAATTATATTATTTATGAATAATTATACATATTTTTGTCTGCACGCACAAATCCAAACAAGTATGATTGCTCTGAAATGACGAGAGTACAAATATCAGTAGTTTCACAGACAGTAAGATATTTCTTGTTTTTTCTCACCAAACTTTATCTTATTTGTCAATATAAATCAATTTTTATATTTCAGGAATGGAATAAATTCCAAATAAAGTTGTTACATGGACAATTTATTGCTATTTAGGTAAAAGAAAAGTATAGTGATACTATTTCAGGAGATGGTGTTGTGACATGTGACTGTAAAAAGAAAAAGCAGCACGAAAGGCTGAGTCTCTCAAGAGCACTTTGTTAACCAATGTGTGAGAAAATCATTGAAAAACAAAGCTGTTCAAAGAAAGTATTGCATATTTGCATATTTCCTTTTCTCTAGAATATAAAAACCCATTTCAAGAAATCTGAAGGAATAAAAGCAATGGCTCAACTCTAAATTGAAAACCTGTGAGCACCAGCCCCTCAGATGCCACAGCATCAGGGGGTGTCATTTATCTTTAGCTCATAAAACCACACGGACAAGGGATTACTTTGGAAAACTTTTGTCAAGCTCTGTGATACAAAGCTACATTCACTTAAAACCTTTCTGTGGAAAAAAGAAGATTTATGTAAACTTTGTACAGAAGAAGATGTTTTAACATCTTTGGATGGACCATCACACAGTGGAAACATGTATTGTGGTCAAACAAATCAGTACTCCAGATTCCTTTTTAAAAAAGAAATGGACTCCACATGCTCTGGACAAGAAATGAAAAGGACCATCCAGACTACTATCAACAGCAAGTCCAAAAGTCAGGTCAGGCACACATTACAAAGTCTTGGCTGAGGAAGAAGAGGGTACTGGTACCTGCCTCCCCTGCCTTCACTCCTGATCTGTCTTCAAGGAAGTGGATAATTTTATTGCACAGTAAAATTACGCCAAACTAAATACACTCCTGGACTTGTTTGCAGAAAGAATAGAACAAACTAACACCTGAAATGTTTCATTGCTTTGTATTGTCAGTGCCAGAACGCCTTTTAAGTTTTGTGTGAAGGAATGGCAGCATTACAAAGTGATAAAAATCTTACTGTCCCAACTTTATTTGGAATACGTTGAGGGTGTGAAATGCAAAAATGGATGTACATTAACACTTGAAATGAAATTGAAAAGAAAAACATGAAATGTCTTGGGCACCTACTGTCAAGTCAAAGCAAATCCAATAACTTCTGTTGTTGTTGTTTTTGTTGTTGTTGTTTTGTTTGTTTGTTTGTTTAGGGGGGGTTCTTTGCATTTTCCACATCATAACTTTTTCTGATTAGTGTGGCCGATTTTACAATTTATAACCCTTCTTAGGTGGCTGCTTAAGGTAAAATGGACCAATGCATACAAATGACTTTGTCACAAAAATGAAAGTTTCTTTATAAACTGTTGCTAAATGCCTGCTTGTGCAAAAACAAGATGTGAGACCAGCTAATCAAGGCTCTATTAAGGTTTATTGTCATTTCTGCTTAGAAAATAATGATATGATAGTAACTTCTTCCTAAATGTATTTTTGCTTTGGCCAAGCCACATCTCTTTCTAATTCCTACACTTCATTTTTAAACATAAAAATCATAATGGTGGCAGAGGCAACAACAAAGCCCTTTTGCATCTTCCAGCACAGGGAAGTGCATAAAAGCCAGACCGTGCTGCTCTCCCAATCCCCTTACAGTGCTGTCACTATTCATTCACGGCCTGCCCTTCCTCCTCGCGCCACAACCTCAACAGGGGCATCGCTCATGATAGAAAACAATGAGCATGATTTGTGAACTCTCGCCGTCTTTGTAATTTCATCAGTGTAATGGGATTATATTTCAAATCACCACTCCTTTGTTCATTACACATTTAAACTCCTCTGACAGACAAAAACTTAAATAAAATGTGCATGTCAACCCTGGTTGACTTTGCCTGCGCCCGCACTTGATTAGACAAACAGTGCACCGGGGCTGTGGAACGGGGGGAAATAATGTGCTCATTTATTCATTTTTAGACAAGTCACAATAGATTTTTAACGACCAGCATCTGACCTCCCTTATGTACTTCTTGCTTAGGGGGGTTAATAAAGCCTAACGCTGTGGTGCTCAGGCACCACGACGAGGAGCTCGGTGAGAAGATGCCTGTGATGAAATAAAGACAGGACCAAATCAAGAGTCTCTGAACGCTCTGCTCCGGCTCCAAAGAGAGGAAGAGAAGTAAAGTGTGGGAGTGGTGGTGGGGTGAGACTGCAGAAAGAGACTGGTATTCCACTTAGATCCCAATTCCACAGGTCTCTGAGGGACAATTAAACCAAGTGAGGAAGAAGTAGTTTTTTTTTTTTGCTTTTTGTTTTTTGTTTTTTTCAATACACTGGAGCATGCATATCAGACACTGCAACCATGGTGATACACTCACATACAGAAGGGCCTGCCAAGATTTAAACTGGGAAGCTTGCAAAAGCTGCTCTAAAAAAAAACACTTCACGTTGACATTTTAGAACACAGAGATCTGAATCGCCCTGAAATCTAATAGCAAACTGTGTTGAGTTAACCGAGTCCCCGCAACACTAAAAGATATATGTGTATATAAATCAAGAATTAGTTTTTAGATTTCCCATAGCTAAGATGATGCGTGGATGTGGTTTAACTGGTGAAAATGTCACAAGTTTGGGCTCAGCAACACAGAAAGAAAGGGGGAGCCTGTGCAGATGTGCTGCCACAAGACATCCATCTTGTTTTCCCTCTTAACTCAATGCTCTATTTGTCTGAATCTATGTCATTTTAGCTCACTCAGGTCAACGGCAATTCAACCTCCTCTTTCGTCTGAGGCACTTCAGAATCATAATGTGATGCATGTGGGATAGAAACCTGCTAAACACAGTCCCTGTCATCATTCAGACACTGCTGGATATAAATGATACACAGCCTGCGCTTGCCTTTCCATTCTGAGCCATGCTACATCCTGTTTTTCACCAGTCCATGATCACAGCTCTCCTGCAAAGCTTCCTCTCAGTTAGATGTGTCAGGACCTTGGGTTATAATCCCACCTATAGAAATGAAGAAAAAATAACTCCTACTAATCTGCAAGGAAAAATAGCTACAAAAAGATTTGTTCAGAGTAGTGAAGAGTTCATACTTTCTTTTTTTTTTTAAGCTCAGGCTTGTTTCTCTCCTTTTAGTTGGTGCAGCTCTCTGCTGGGCGCCTCTTGGGAATGCAGAAAATTACATCCTACCTGATAATTAGCAAAGTTCAGAGCAAACTAAAATCTGCCCCACTCTCTTAGCTCCCCACCACTGGCAGCTTTCTCTTAGCAACTAATTAAGTCCGCCTCTGAGGTTTTCAGACAGAAATGGTAGTGAATGCTGCAACAGCAGAATTAAAACACAAAAGGAAGAAGGATGAAAATAAAGAGGAGAGCTTTTGTTCTTTATTATGTTTTTTTTTTCTTTTCATCTTTTCATACTGACAAATAAAATATGGCAATTGTATTCCTGGAGGGAGCATTATTATTTCACACATGGATGCCTTCTTCAAATAGAAATAACAGCATTTGCCACCATTATGCAAGGTAGCAAATAGGGAAGCGCTCTCTGTCCATAATGTTCTTTAATTATTATAATGTCATCATCCATATCCGGCAATGTTGCACAAAGAAACGAACAGCAGGACACACCGGGTATTAAATGCAAATCACTAATCTTCCCACAGCTGAATGAAATCCCACTACACAGACAGTATTATTAGTGATGCTATCGTCACTGCTGTAAATCATATTCAATATTTATCATATGAGACATATGTGGCATCGAGCGAAATTTCATGCATGTATTTTTCTTTCCATTTTTTTTAGATGTATGATTAGCTTCACATAAGACAATTTTATTGTTTGTAAGTTGTTTGTGAGTCTTAAGTGAGGATTTGGCTTTGCAGGCAAGGAGAACAGGAACTGAAAATTAGTAGGAAAGTCTGTGACTCAAGAGCAACAAACATAAAAGCTTACTGTGATCTGTCATAAACCTTCAGCTAAACGCAGTACAAGTTGCTCATTAGAGACGCTTGAGCCACTAGGCCACTGATGACTCGCAGTGTAAATGGAGTCAGCTTTTAAAAGGCAACCCAACAGCCTCCTTGATAAGACCGCTCTCAGTTGCACTGAGACTGTTTGCGATGTGCAATCCATGAGAGATGGAGGAAGCAGGCAGGCGGGCAGTCATTATTTTCTCCACAATTACCTGAAGTCCTTGATAACGAGCAAAAAAAAAAAAATGCCATGTAATTAGAAAAACACCAGCAACACTATTATTGTCAGGAGAACACAACAGTATAATGAAGCAATTATAAATGAGCAGCTTTGTGCTTGTCATTAATTTCTGCTTTTAAGGATGTGGAGATGAAGCACGGCTAAACGTCAGAGGCGGAATATGAGGATGTTTAGATGGGTTAGGCTACAAAGAAACACTCTGGGGTGTTTATATGCGTGTGTGTGTTTGTGAGAGAGGAGAGATGGAGAGAGGTTCCAGTTCAAGACTGATCAGGTCTGCAGAGCTGCCAGTGATGAGTCCACCTAGTCTCAGCCTGGACAAAATTTCCTCTCGGGGACACTTTAAACATGTTATAATTACTTCCTTCATGCTGGCGCAACTAAAGCTTTTAGATGAAAATGTGTGTTCATCTGTTTATGCACAGATGAGGACATGCAGGTTCCACTGCGGCCAGAGACAGCTAGTATCAGCATGCTGCGTTCATGTTGTTTATTTTGTATCAAGTAGAAGATGCTCAGTTGATGAAATGAAATGTAATGAGGAAAAGTGCATGCTGGGCCAGGAACTTGCTCTTTTCACACATCATCACAAAGATTGATCTTCCATTCCCTTTCTCTCACTTGATTCCGCTCTCACTTGAGAGATACTACATTTGAAATGCATGCAGATTTTCCTTTGAAATGTACACCGTGCTCCTAATGCAGCCGTGCAATTAGGTAACGCACAGTATGTCATTATAAAATATTTCCTCCAAAACACCTACTGGCTTACATATATTACTCTTTATTAATAAGCCTTCCTCGTCTTTGATGCCTTCACGCATTGTGATGAGTGGAGACAAGCGTAAATTCACGATTTTCTCCTGGTCTTTTCAGGGCTAAATTCAGACCAGCTCTTTGTTGCATTTAAGGCATCAAAAAGGGAAGAAAAAAAAGATGAACAAATGAGACAAACAGACAGTGAGTGATTGAAGTCATTCCAGTGAAAGTAAAAGTCCACAGCATTCCCCTCTCAGTCAGAAATGCCATCTTATTAACACATACTATAGTACGCTTCATCATATTGTCTTGCAAACGCAATTGAAAGGAAGGGGCAATTAGGACAGAGAGGCTGTGAGGTTGCCATTATTTTTGAATTTAATGACCACGCAATACGGTGCTAGATGTAGAAATGAGGACTACAATACTACAATTATGCATAATCTGGCAGATCTTACAGCACCCCCCACACTTCTCTTTCTTGTGTCTTGAATAAATTTACATGGAAATGCATCGCAGCCTAATTTATTCAGAAAAATTAGAATATACATAACAAATATTTCCATGGACGACATGGGCAACATGCAGTTAGGAATTTAATGACTCCTTTCTTTGTTTTCGTGCTCATGGATTAGGTCAGGGATAGCTCCCTCCCAGGCAGGGATTTTGAGAAAACAGATTCAAACACAGACATATATACACGTTTATTTAAATTTATATCCACCTTTCTTTTCTTTTTTTCCCCTGCTGCTGTGCCGTTTATTTTATGCAAAAAGAAAGCTTTCAGGCCCATGACTCCAGAAACATGTTGGTGTGTTTGCCTTTATGCTGTATAGCCGAGTGTGTGCGCCACTTGTTGTGGCAAGATGCATGACACTGGACACAACCCAAAAGCAGGGATTATTGACATAGATGCTCTGTCATTAATAAGCTGCTGTATCCTTTGTGTTCGGGGTCGCCATTGCTTCAGTTAACTATAACTTGTCAAGGCTGTTCCAGCTGCACAATGCGTACCTCATGCATCTCCTGTCAGCAGGCATAATTCCTGGATGCCGGCACGCCGCTGATTTCTGCATAAGTGATGCAAGCCTTCTCGTAGAGTTAGGAGCACGAGTCTTTTGCCATTGAGAGATGTTCATCATTCTTGATCTAGCTCTGTCAAGACCTGGTGTTTTAGTGCCTCTCACGATTAGGCAGAATTGACAGGCCAAGAAGGCAGTGAATAGCAAAAATGTGAGGAACTAAGGGGGTGTGGCGCAGGCTGTAGGGTGAAGTGGAGTGTGGCCGCCATTTAATCTGCAATTTATCAGTTTAGGCTGCACCATGTAACATCAGGGAGATTACATTCCAGAGAGTGGGAGCTCTATCTCTCCATCCCCTCCTCCCCCCATCTCCTCTCACTCGCCGTCTAATGTTGTCTGACGGCAGAATGCGGAGGACAAAGAGGGAGGACTGTCTTTATTGTCGCCATTATGGTTTCTGAAACCGTTAATTAATATAAAGCATTGTGGACTCCTCTTTTGGGTAAGCAAGGAGGTGCCAGTGACAGAGAGATGGCATGTAAGAGGTGCACCGTATCTTTTATGGAGGCCATTCATCACAAAGAAAAAGTTGGGACATATTTAACATGCACAGACACACAAACTGTATGCACATTTAGACATGCACTCTGCAAGTGAAGCACATGACCTCTGACAGCACTGATCACATTGGGCCAATAAGTGCTTAATTGCCATTTTTCCATTGGAGTGCTTTATTGATGTCATTTCAGAAGTGATTAATATGAACTGTTAACTAGCTGTTGCATTTAGCTCTAAATAAAACTGAGCTGGCATGTTGAAGCTTATTGATTTGTTTGATTTTTCTAAAAAACATGTGCCTTGACAGTATTTTTTTTTTTTCTATTCAAAATAACACTACAGGAAAAATAACATTTTATTAGGGTGCTACATTTGTTTGATTTGACGCAAATACCACACTGAAATGCATCAGACATATTTTTCTCAATATTTCTGTGCCACCCTGCACACCCTCTGTGGTGTTTATAAGGGCCATTGACAGGATAACTACCTCTTTTAATACATATGGGTAGAGGACACCAGCAGTATGCACGGCACTCCGGTTTTTATCTCTCTAGGTCTGGAAGGGCAGAAACAGAAATATGAAGACATGGCTCACAGGAAGGAAACCCATGGCAGCCTGATATTAAAATGGTTCAGGAGTCAAGTAGAACAAGTCAAGCAGCTTGAGGGCAAACACAAGAAAGAGGAGGGAGAGAACAGGTCATTCTTAAAGCTAATTGATTGTCAATCGTCACATTGTAATTTATCAAATACTGCAAAACATGTTTGCTTCGTGGTTGGATTGTTCCATGGCTGTTCATTATTTTAAACACTGATCCAAAAGAAACAAAACACGTCATTGTAGCGTACAGTGATCTCCACATGACTAGCATGAATATGTGGAGAGCTCATACAAAGCTGCACCTGCATAACATTAAAATGTAGACTTTACATCTCCATTAAGTTGTTTATATTCATATTCTAGCAGTATAGAAGGGCATGCAAATACTGTACTTTTGTGCAATGTATTGCTTCATGATTCCACTGTTGTTAAGCACGCCTGTATCCCAAGGGTGATTTACCAGACGTGCCTGGGAGGAAGTATGACCGGGTGCACTTATCTGCACAGCCTCTCTCCTGCGACAGAGAGCTTGATCCATCCTGAAAGGGGGATTGAACTCTCACAAGATGAAGACATGACATCTTCAGCTTACTTGATGTCAGTGATAGGACAGCTCACTTGTAGATGGGGCATGTTGCCAGCCAGCTCTCTCTGGGTCCTGAATGCTGCCTCTGAACAGAGGCCAACGACACAGATGACATCCGGGGAACCCCATCACCTGTTGCTTAAGGACAGAATAATCAAAGTGGGTCATAGCATGATTCTGGCCTCACAGTGTGTCCAGGGCTATCTAGTGTGTGGTCTTGTGTGTTTTTCCGGAACTTGTCAGGGCAACAGCCCGGACTGAGCCTCCAAATCCACCCCAGTGACAGAGATCATCAGCATCAGCAGTGGATCTTCAGCCTAGATCATGTTCACAATGACGGTCATACCAAAGACACCGCACTCACTTTAAAAATATCCTAATCAGCACAAGTATAAGCAGTACAGTTATTTCTTTAGGCAATTGCAACAAAGTATATTTCACTATGTACAAATAACAGCTTTATTGATTTCATGCATCCAGATAAAATGCATGTATTATTCCCCTGGAGGGATTTTTCCTTCCAATCAACGCTTTATACTTCTCTAACAATATTGCTTAATTCCAACCTCAATGAAACCGGCATGCTCAATCAGAAGGGAGTTTACTGTTGAATTTATGGAAATGCATGAAAGAGCCCCATGTTAGTTGTAGGGTACACCTGCACTTGTCAAAGTACTCAAGTACGCTGGGTAATTGGCTGTTGATTGCTGCCATTAACATGTGATGGCTAAGTGCATCTAATTCCTGTTCCATTTCCACGGTTCAATTTGATGTCACCACCCACTCTTTCTCTCAAAGGTGATAAGCGAGCCTGTGAAAATTGTTCTCTTTCTAATTATATAAGCAAAATATGAGGAAGGATTGGTAGTGTCAATGCACAAGTGTAACCGACACCTTTATTTCATTGGCATCCTTTCAGGTGAGAAGAGAAGGTATTGTAGGGATGTAGAAAAAAAAAATGCAGCACATATCTGTCTTAATACTGACTGTATTTAGCAGCCTTAAATAACAGGAAAAGCTGTTTTATTGTTATTGGCATAAATCTCCTATTCGGCCCTTTGTCTCTGCAGTTTAAGCAGAAATTATTACAGAGAGCATGTCCACTTTTACTAGTTGAATGTCTTTCAGTATCAGCACCTCTGGGCACAGACCTATCCCTTGGAGTTTTAATCTTCTCGTCTGCCTACATCCTTGCGCGTTTCATTTAAGTTTTAATATGTGTATTTGACATTTCCTTCATTTAGCCCACCCTCCTCTTCTCCCACCAACCCCTCAGCATTTAATTTAACTGACGCGCTGTTGCCTCTTGTTTTTTTTGTTCTCAGAGGAGAATTCCCGCCAGTACCAGCAGGTTAGTATGGGACAGTAAAGCTTACCATGCACGTGAGGGGTGTAAAGGTGTGTGATACGTGGCATAAAAAAAATAAACTGTCGCGCAAAACACCACAGCAAGCATACATCTGAGCAAACAGGGCAACTATTAAAAAAGTGCTAGATGTTTTGTTTTTTTTTCTTTTAAAGAACCATAGTACACGAAATCCAGGTAGGATGTATAACTGCTTTTAAATGTCAAGCCGTCGTGCCCCGTGGAGGTCTTTGTCTGAGATCGGGCCTGCAGCGTCCTCAGGAATGGTGCGGCTGCCATCTGCAGGTCACCGGCGGTATGACAGCTTATCCTGCGTGTTAGAGCTGCATCAGCGGTGCTGCTGCTTGTTGTATTCATCAGCGATAGATCACATCACGTACAAATTCAACTAAAAACTAATTTCAAAAGCCTTTGTTTTGTAATTTTCTGGTTTCAGTGAAAGATCTAGACACTAAGTAAACAACACTTTTCAAATTTCTTTTTTTTCTTTTCTTTTCCAATTCTGCTATGCGAGCAACACGCATTCCCACACAACAGGGAGCGAGCCTAAGAGGAATTCATGGGATATCATGAGGTCATTGTCTGCTGGTAAGGCGGGAGGCCACTATTCCCCTACAGCCAGGAAGTACCACACCAACACGTGAAGTCATGCATGAGTCCCGCTGGACTGATCATCTGTTATCCCACAGCCATCTGGGTGAGAGCTCAGACCTGCTTAGGTCTTCAAGGAGATGAAGGAAATTAATATAGAACTCAGATCAGTCCTAAAGGAGAAAGAGGGAGGGGAAAAAAAAACACCACACACATACTTAACACTTAATATGATCCATCTGCCATCACCTGTAGAAACGAAGTCACCAGTTCTGATACTTTGAACTGGAAATAATATTACACCTCACGTGCTTTGTGTGATGCATTCACAGTCCCACGAGGTCTCTCGTTCATCTATGAGGAACATATAACCCAATGAAAAAAGAAAAAAGAAAAAAAAAAAAAAAAAACAAGCTTGAATGTATCTTAAATCAGTTAAAGTGCCACATTATCAAAAGATCCAATCTCTAAATCAGGCCTATCTAGCCCCCAAGCTTATGACGCTAATTAACTCCATAGACCAAATTTTGAATTTAAATTAACAATTGAGAGATATCATCAGGGGACACAAAGCACCCCACAAAGAAGTTTATGAAGAAAAAAAAATAGGTATTAGAGGAGGCAGTTGGTGAAGTATGGAGGGTTTTCAGATGAGGTGATATCTCCAATTACATTCCAAACACTTGTCAACCGTAATGAAATGTTTGCTGAAAGGTTGCTATTTGTGGCTGCTTGATTTGACGATACCGCTCCACTACCCCCACAAACAATTATATTCCACCATACATAATTTATTTTCTTTATTTTTCTTTTTTAAAAAAAAGAAAAAAAATAACTGTTGGTCTATGAACTGCTGGCAGATGTACCTGCAACTGTCCAAGAAGTCACAGAAAAATGAAGCATTATCTATGTAGAGCATCTGCATTTGTTTCCCACTGAGCAAATGTAGCTAATGAGTAAGAAAAGGAAAAGAGGGGGAAATGTCTGTAACTTTTTATTATTTTTAAAGAATTACATAATGTATTAATCACAGAAAAGACAAACCGGACTACCCCACATGTCAGAGTTGTGCAAGCTTTCAATTCAATTTCAAAATGGATGTAAGATGTAAAAAGTTTGTCAGCTCAGCTTTTCAGCTCCGTCGTATGGAGCACAGAGCAGTACCACTCTAAAGAGACCAAAAATTACAGCTGCTGACACAATCCTCTATTTTTGTGAGATAATCTGGTGTTTTCATCAGGATTTCAGGGAATGCTTCCTTACCGCTGTGATCAGCTATGTGAGGACACACCGACATACAAGCCAAATCCACATAATTTCTTCAGATGTGTGCAGTGTGTATTCCCAATTAAAGTGAAATCACAGAATCTAATTAGTATAGATGCAACCTGCAACTTGATTTTCCAGTGCTTGGTTTTCTCATCAGTGATGGCACCGACTTTGCAAGGAAGTGCACTGCAACAAATACATAAACCTGTATGTTATTGTAGAGGGATACGAAAAAGCATTTGTAATGCCGCCCAGTTGTGACTGGATATCATGACAAAAGCCAAAAGTAAGGATGTCAAATGCCCCCCCACCCCCTTTTTTTTCAAATTTCCCAGGAAAATACATGTTTTGTGCAAAATAAATTGAGTTCTGATATGCATGTATCACGGACACATCCATCCTCCTTGCAGGTTTAATTGCTGGTCTGAGTCACACACTAATCCCATTCTAGAGTTTATCATGATTGTGAATGTGCAGACCTTTCAATGACTTCGTGCAAGAGGAGGCAGAGGTTCGAGCAATCACACAAGCATTTCAAACACGCTCACTAGACAAAAACCCACACTCATACTACACCAACCACTTTAGCATTAACAGCAAGTCAGTAACAAGTCAATAGTGTTGATTATTTGCTTTTCTATCCTACTGTGTATTGTGCTGTCAGGTCAATTACTATGAAAAGTAAAGGTTAATCAAAAACTATGATACAAGTGGCACTTCTGTGCTCAAAAACGAAGCACAGGGTTTCAAGAGAAAAGGAGTTTTAAGTCACTAAAGTCGTAAGGACATGCTTGTACTGTTACTGGAAATATACAACATTGGGATTCAATGACAGGTCAAATTGGAGGGAGAGAGAGGAAAAAAAGAAAGAAATAAGTGCACATAAATACGAGTCCCTTTTTTTGAACTTGTGAGGAGGTAGAGAGCCAAAATAGTTTCCTACTCTGCCCAAGTGGCAGCTCAGATGTATTAACTAAAACGTCTTGGCTAACAAAGGCCTGCGCTAATAAAGGTTAATGAGACTGCAGCAAACATAACAGCAGGTCAATATCCAATTTCTCCTCCATTTCAATCTTTGTTTTTCTTTTTTTTTTTCTTTTTTTTTTAATCCAGTGCAAAAATGGCCCAGTACTCTGTCGTTAAACCACTGTGCAGGACAGCTACTTTGTACAGACTCATACCAGGCTCATTGGCTTCAACTCTGAGGTAGGATCTACAATACCGAAGGGGATTTTTGTTCCAACTTAGGGCGCATTAAAAGGGACAGAGCCGTGACAGTCGGAGATGTGTAGATGCCAATTTTCCAGCAGTGAGGGCTGAGCAAACTGTTTCTCAGTGAAGTGTGGTTGGCCCATTGGCTTGTGTGTGGGGAGGGAATAATGCCTATCTTAGATTTAAAAGAAAAAGAAAACAAAATAAAGAAAAAGAAATAAAAAATACCTGTAGAGAGCGCCCCACATTAAAGGCACTGGTTTCTTTATATCCATAAATGCCACGACTCCATATACGAGTTGAGCCTGTACATCATAATTGCCCAGCATCCAACCTAAGGCCTACTCAATGCTAAGGTGCCTTCCTAACGCAACTATTTCAAACAAGTTTATGAGAAAATCCCCACCTGAAAGGGCATGATATGACTGTTCCTTTTTTTTTTTTGTTTAAATTAGATAAATGATTAAATAGAATGACAGAAATAAATACATTTGATTTCTTATAAATATGCAGGCCCTTATGTCCAAATTTATGCATGTTTGGGAATAAGATGAAGTAAACAATTCATGAACAAGCTGCCCAACTATATGATACAATAACCTCATGAGATTACGTTTAACTCTGAATTTATCTCATTGTTTAGTTGCTAAATTCCATCCGTAGACTGCCTCGTCACAATGCATTTAATGAACATCATGTGGTTATTTGATTGGAGGCCCTTTCTTCACACCCGAGTGAAAAATAATCAGTGATCACATCAAGGAAGTCTGGTCCCTTTATATAGAATTATCTTTTACATTGATTTAATTCATATTGGTAATTGTGTATATATAAAAATTCCTAACACAGAGCCCAAAATGAAACCTAACAACACAAAATGCTAAAAGGAAAAATTTTAAATCAGATTGAGAGTTATTATTTTGCCAATTTTTCCCCAAAGCCGCATTTTCCCACCACAGCTAAAACCTGGATTTGTCCACATACATACAGTTATATATATTTTGTAATCTTTCAATGTCTCTGGCTATGTACAAGCTATACAAATAAAGAGCAGGCTGAAGGCCAGGCTTTCTAAGCTGTGCAGAGGGAGCAGTTGGTTGGGAAGTCTCCCAGTCTCCCAGCTCCTTCCCCCGCAGTCTGCCCATACAGGTGGCTGTTCTGCTTCACTTGCGATCATCGATGGTCTTAATGAATTCCACTGCCGCGGTGAACTGCATCCACCAATAGCACTCCTCCCCACTCAGTCGGCTGGCGTAGAAATTATTGATGTACTGAACGGTGGACAGCAGGCAGGGCGGGTTTGCCTGGAGGGGAGGAGATGTGAGGATGGGCACACATTAGCTGCTCAAAGAACCTCATGCAACAGCATACAGATTATTATCATAAATATGTAAATATGTGAAATATATGCACACAGGTTAGCTGTGATACCAGTCTTTATAGTGCACTGCAATGATAGTCATTTTGTAAGGATTTTTCAATCGATTATTCTTAATCCTCACTGATGATAAGTCAACAAGTGAAAAATACTTAGAAATACTCAAAGTACAAATCCTTAGAAATGGAAAAGTTTAAGAACTTTCAGCTGTCTATTTAACCTTATGTCAACAAGATTAAAGAAAGACAATGTAGACTTACCCTTATGAGGACAAAAACGAGCACAGGAACAAAGTCATCTGCTCCTGGTACAGAGTCTTCATTGGCTAAACTGAGAAGGTTCATGATGGTGGAACACATACGCAGTATACACTGGACTTTGTCTCGTGGTGTCTTGTATGCGTTGATGGTCCTAATCTCGGACTGTGCAGAGGGCCAGGGTGCTTCCTTCAGGTAAACCTAAAACCAGAAAAAATTAATACCTCAACAACTTTCAAAACATCAATAAAATAAGCTTCTTTTATTTTTTTTCCTCCATGGAAGTGTGGAAAAAAGAAGTCATCAAGATGATACCTCTGGGATTTGAAGAGCTTTATGATTTGCCGTCACAACTTTTGAGAGCCGTTGGATGTGCTCATGAAAAAGCCTGTAATAGAGACAAAAATCCAGTTTAAGAAGTAGAATGTTTGTGCATTAGACTGACTGAGGGGTGAGCAACAGAAGTGTGCACAATAGAAAGTAACTTGTACACCAATGGGGGAGGTGGTACTCACTGGTCTCTGAGAATATCTCCATCCTGATTGGGGTAGAAGGCCAGTTTGAAGATGCGGTTCATAACACTGCGCTCGATGGCCATCTGGGCATCCTGCAGCTGGTCCTCACTTGCATATTGCCAAATGGCATCACGGGCCATGGCACCATACAAGTAACGCAGAAAATCCTCCACTGCTGCCGTCTTGTCATCAGCTGCTGTGCACCCCTGAAATGCTGAAGCACAATACACACAGGCACAATAGATTTAACCCTTGCAAAAAATATACAGGGAATTACACACTGACATTATGCTTCTTCTGTGTCGTGATGTATTTGACATGCTTCCTGATTTTTAGGGCTAACCGTTTTTCAAGACATGTATGGGTTTATTTGTGTGTGTCTTTGAAATGATTTAGAGAAAGGCAGTGGAAATCATGTAAAACATGTCTAAAGTTGCAGAAGATAGGTCAGGAATCCCTGTATTCTAAAGGCCAGAAAGTTATATGCTAAAAAAGGGAAACTGTTGAAATACCTTTGATGAAGTCCAGCATCTTTGACTCCATATGTTCAAGAAGGAGCCGAACACAGACAGTGGTGAAGTAGCGGTTGGCCACTTCTTTGTCTCTCAGCACCCTCTGAAGAAGCCTTTCCAAATGGGCCTGAGAGGTCTGCAGGCCCTGACGACACCTGGTTAGATAAGCTATGTATGGAGCTCGCTTTCTACAGGAAGTAAAGACAAGAATTTGCATTTCATCACTTAAATGGTCATACTGGGTTTATCTCTGACACAGCTCAAAACTACAGGTACTCAAATGAGATCTACTCATCTCTCCAAGCTTCCAGATTTACCTGTAGTCCTCTGCAATGGCAGCCAGCAGCTTCCTGCATGTGCGCGCATCAAAGCGACTGACACAGCGCGTGGTTTCCTGGATCTGGGCCATCTGGTTTTTATCCTGAAGGTTGATGGCCTCTGCTAGTTGGACCTTCAGGAAGCAGACGATCTCATTGTCTGAGAGAGAGGTTGACAGAGACAACATTTGACAACGCGTCTTCCTGCTAAGAAAAGATCAGCTCATGTTATAATCTAATCAACATAGAAATGTGAGTGATGGACAACAAAGATGATGACTTTTAGTTTTAATCTAAACATGGTGTCACTTGACATGTCCGCCTGCTACTGTTCTCTTTCAGTTGCATCTTTCGTTTTTTTTTTTTTTTTATTGTTTTTTATTTTTTAAACCTTTGTTAAACCAGGAAAGTCACATTAAGATTTGCAGATCTCTTTTTAGCCATCTTAGCTAGGTCTCCCTTTTTAGCTTATCCACATTTTAGACAACACATAATAGGCTATATGACTTCAGATGTATGATTATTTAACAACATCCTTACACAGTAAGGGAATTTCTTTTAACCTTGATCCAAACTTTTGAAGTCAAGTCTAAAACTGCATGTTGCACAGTTATCTTGCTTAAGGACACCTTTAGCAGACTGGATTTTAGCCAACAATTGGGACATGCACCTTGCTCCCTATGGAGACGTGCAACAACAATATCTACACTTGGGAAGCTGCCTTTGCAAGACCTATTGAACACATACCTTGTCTAGCTTTTTGTCTAAACTCATGTTTTCAGGAATTCTCTGTCGCAAATAATGTGTTTTCACCATTTATTTATCACTACAGAAACTTTAAACAAGTCCAGCACTGGCCAGCCTCAGATAAACGGATTTAGATGTATGATGTGTTCAGTGGGAGGAAGTCCTAGAGAAGGCCACTCTGCTTTCTTTTCATCACTATGTCATAAAATTATTGAAGTGCCTGATAAAGATAAAGATTGTACCTGGACCAAAAAATTGAGAGAAAAAGGTCCTTACTAATACAAAATTTGATACTCATATGATTCTTTTTCCAAAAAAAAAGGATACATCTTGAGAATAAAAAAAGTAGAGGAAGGTGACATTGTCCTATAAGCAGGGTTGTCTTATAAACAGCTCAATACAGTACAATACAGTAGTACTGTAGTAGCAAAGTAGTATGTACTAATGTGAGACAGGTGAGCAAAAATGTTGAGGACTCCTACCTTCAGGATCCATGTGATCAGGCAGCCCATTGCGTGTGTTTGTTGATGCCATGATGGGGAGAGCCACTGAGTCTGCAGAACACAAAGCCAACCTCAACTTCTTTTTTGCATCACTGGAAAACAGACAATGAAAACAATTGTAATTAATATAAAGCACATGGCGTCTTTCTTTTGCTAAGAAAACTCAACAATGTTGTACATGTACAATGAGTTTTGTGCAGGATTCTGAGTGGGGCACCTGAAAGAAAACTTGGAATCATGTTGTTGTGCCGTCTGGCTTGCTGAGTCTGGGAGGTCATCTGTAGACAAGTTCTGCAGTGTGTCTTCTCTTGGAGAGTCATGCACATTTTCCTCAACACAAAGACCTGTCAAATGAAATGGCCAAAAATAAAAGTCATCTACTGCAAGTATAAGTCTTATACACAAGTATTTGTTTTATTCCCTGACCTCCTGTTCCATCATAGGAGGCTCCTGCTGTTGCTCCATTGCTTGGGCTGGTACTTTTGATGTTCCTGTACTTGTCCAGAATATCTTCAGCTGCCTGGGCTTGACTGCTATGTCTGGGCAGTGGGTCATCTAAGAAGCCACACAGCAACAAACAAGTGCCATTAAAATTATAACCATCATAGGCAACCCTGGCTTTTATAAAGTAAATGAATAAATAAAAAACACTGCAGACCTTGTTGAATACGCTCTTGGGCCATATCATCTTTCTCCTGTTTGTCCCTTTTTCTAAATGCTGCGATCGGAGCTGTGGGTGAAAGACATGATAACTAATCAGGGTGGACTGACAGCACTTTCATGATTACCTGATAGACTATGGGTCACCTGTTGACAGCCACTATGGTAAATCCTTGCTATTACTTTGTGGGATGCATTGACATAAAAAAAAGATAAATCTCACAGTGTGATGTAACACAGTATCAAAAAGTAAGCAAAGTAAGAAAAAAAGCAAAGGAATATTAAAATGGAGAATTAAACCTTTGGTTTGTAACAGAATATCACAAAGGTCCACTGTAACTCAAAATATTTACATACAGGAATCTAAATAATCCTACTGGTGCTGATTTGATTTCACAATTATGCCAACAGGACAAACAAGTTACAGAGGTAACACTTTGGAAACACATGGGGCACATTGAATGAAGCATCTCTACAATGATATTCTGTATTTTGCATACAATGAAAATACACTTGGCAAAAGAAAAAAAACACAGAAAAGGGCTGTTAAACAGATGCATGGATAAGGAGAGTGATCATGTGAACTCAGGCTCCAACATATCACATAACAGGTCTACAGCTCTAAGGCAGCATCTACAAAGCAGCGTGGCACTCAGCCATCAGCTCCAGCTGTAAAAGCTAGCTTGGTGACAACAACATGGAAACATTACCTGGGACATCACTCTCAGCCGTCCAATACAGAACTGTGAGGAACACAACAGACAAGATTGGCCTTTCAAGCACATGTTGCCACTCTGAAGGACAACCGACTGCACGTCACCATGCAGAGCAACAGGACAAACACAATGGACTCTACAGTGACTTGGCCAGAGACTTGGAGTTTTAGGTTTAATTCAGTCCTTGATTTTATACTATGAGAATCAGTTTATAGTTTAGTAAAGAATAATAAGCAGCCCTGCCATGTGAGCGCAGCTTATTATTTCTAAGACAAATGTATGAGAAATGGTTCTTGGGCAGATCTGCAACAAGAGATGTGTCATCTATCAGTGCTGATGACAGAGAGGCCTATCTAATGACCATTAGCTGCTGGCTGACAGCACTATTGGGAGGGCTACAGCCATACAAACTACACAGTTAAACCATCTTTGATGAGTGATTAGCTTTGAAATGTGTCTATAAATCTGCAGCTTGTGAGACCTGAAGTAAAAAGGAATGGACAAGTCTCTGGAGTAACTTCAAACAACAAGAAACATCATTTTTAAACTGGAACTCTATCAGCGATGGAGTGGACATCATGGATCATGATTCTCTTTCTCCCATTATAAATACCTTTTGCTGTGCTCTTTAAACTGTGATTTTTCCACTCAGTAGTGATACAAAGAACACATTCCCCATAGCCAAAAAAGAAAGGCAAAGAAAAATATCTTTCAAAGAAACAAGTTCATTTTTCACTTACAAAAAACAATCATAAAATAACCAGGTGGCATGTTCCCTTACCTTTGGGAATGGCTGACACAAAACGTTTCTTCCACCATGGTCTGTTACGATCAGATTTCTCATCATCACTGTCTTTCCTGTCCTCAACCTTTAAGAAGAAATAAGCACATTATAATTGGTAAGAAACTGTTGTTTTAAAAACTTTAAAATTGTTGTTACTCAGAAACACAGTTGTTAGTTAGCACTAACTGCTCATTACCTCTCCTTTCAGTGAGTCTTTGCTGGGTGATGAAGAGGGCCCTGAGGTGAAAGCCCTGGAAGGGTCGCGCTCTTCAACTGCCACCCGTCTGTTGAGGCCAGGGTCACTTGTGGGCCGGCGGCCGGGGCACACAATGTCAGAGCTGCGGCTGCGGACCAGCCTGTCAGGGAAGGAATGGCGCTGCTTGGTGTGTTCCAACTCAGCCTCGGCCAAGCACTGTGGCGTGAAAAGAGAGTGGCGTGTCTCCGGCCCCAGGGCACTGGCTTCAGGAATGGGAGGATCAGGGGGAGGGTGCGGGGGTCTGGCATAGTGCACTTTGGGCCTAACTATTGTCCCAGTTGAGGAACCTGTGGTAATAATGGAAAAAAACTGAATCATCTCTTCACACAATGTAATTGCATAGCGGTTCACATGACATTTTTTGTTATACAGCATTTTTCCAAAGTGCTTACACAGGTAGTGAAAAGGTAGTGTTGTTCCACTGCTGAACATCACACATGTTAAAAAAAAAAGTAACTTAACAATAATAAGTAAGAAAAAAAAACTCCTCCAACGCTGGGGAGAGAGAGCTAAAGAGAGATGTTGGTGGGAGATGAGCCCTAGGTGGAGGTAGGCCACCTGTTCCAAGGGTAGACTCTCTCCTGAAAAGCTTCCAATGGCAGCCTCGTGCCATGAGCACAGTGGGACAAGAGAATAGTGCCAAAGACCCTGGGGTGAGGTCTCTCAACCTGTCATCTCTTCACCTTGCCACAGACACACAGCCACTACAAATCCTGTCTTATGTATTTGCCTAAATTACAAACAAAATGCACAAAAGTAATAAAGACTGTTGAGAATAATTTACGATTCTAAATTTAAAAATAATTGGTATTCATCCCTGCTCTTACAAATAATGTCCTATAATTACGTGTACGGGAACTCTTTTGGTTAATTTTACACACCTCAAACTTCTGCAACTCATGTCATCAGGACAACGATTTAATAATATTTCTAGCTCTCAAAGGTTGTAAAACATTTTGACTCTGCAAATTACCTTCACAAGAGGTGAGGGGATCAAACATAGCTAGTAAGGAATCTGCCTGTGAAGGTGGAGATGTCAGATGATGGCCTCCTGCAAAAACACAGAACAGACAGATGTTAACAGTACTTACTAAACCGCACTATTATACACAAGATGCACTGAAGTTTTAAAAAGATTTATAACATTATGTTGAAAAGAAAATGAAGAAATAGGACTCGGTCTTTCAGCAACAATTTTAAAATATAACAATTACTGTTTTGGGGAGAGAAACAACAAACAGTGATAGATAGCTCTGGCTGATGTACATATGACCAGAAAGACATAAGACTGATGGCTCTGAGGGGACACAATGCTGTCCTACCGTGACTTGATTCCTCCCCATCTGGACTGGTTACAGAGTCCTTTCCTCCAAAATCTGAGCTGCACTCTGACCGCAGGTCCTCAATCTTGTTAGGTATATCTTCTGAAGTTGCACTGATACCTGTGGCACACACAGAACATTTGTGCTGACATTCAGGACAAAAGTAACTCAATATCACCTCTGCAGGGAGAGGTTTTGAGCTTGGCAGCGAACCAAATTAAGAAAAAAAAACTGCATGAGCAGAGGAAATTTTTCTCTTTAGACTATGCTGTATGGTCTCCCTCAGATGGGAGCCTACTGGGAACTTTAAATTGGTAACGTAAGCTCCCATGGGTCAAGGGAAAGACACAGATAAGAATGATCATCAGAAGCAGACTATCAATCGGCTGGATCCTGAGGGACTTTTTCCTGTGAGCCGAGCCAGGAATGTCACCGCTGGCTTCTTAATCTACAATAGTACTTCATGCATATCAACATGCCCACCTGAGCCCACGGAAAAGACAACCAGCATTAACCTCTGTTTCATACAAAAAAAAAAAAACACACCGATGCTACTATGCAGGTTTACAACCCTCCAAGCAACGTGACCGTTCTACACAAAAACAAGGACAGGATCAGTTTTTTGGCTTTATTTTTTATTTTTTTCCAAACCTGAATATAACAACATACAGTTCAATTAATTACTTTCCAAAAGGCAAAAAGGACTATGGAGTCAAAGAGATAAAAAAGGGCTGATAGGTTCAGAAAGAGAAAGCATAGGCTGTAAAGTATGTTTAATAGAAAGTGTAGGTGAGGAAGAAACTGAGTAAAGTACTCTATACCTGACACGACACTGAGGCCTGGTGTGCTGGGCCTCGAGCTCACTTCTCTGACCTCGGTGTCATCTGAAGTACTTCCAACACCAGAGCAGCTCTCCAGCTCCTGCAGACGCTCCTCCTGCTTCAGGTCTGGGGCTTCTGCAGATTAACCACAAAAATGGAAAAGAAAAGTTTTGTCTTCAGAAAATTAGAGGCACAAATTTGTGTTGTTCTCACCTGAAATGTGTAGTTTTTTTGTTCTGTTTTTTTCACATATAGTTACAACCCTACCACACCCTGTTATGATTATTAGGAAAACAAGTGTGCACTTACACAAGAAATAAGTCATATTATTGCGTCTTATAATTGCCAATCTAAACAATCAAGCTACTTCGTCCAGTTCGTGGCTACTTTATAGATCTGTGAGGTCAAACCCAAAGGCTTCGTACCAACAACAATGCTCATTTGCATGCTCGTTAGTAATAATGTGTTTGTGAAGTGCTCTTCAGAGTGTAGTTTTCTGCTGCCTAGCCATGAAACAAGCACTCTACTTGAGGCAAGCCTGTGATCACACCATTATTGAGCAGAACAGGGGCAGCAAACGGAACAAAAAGCAATCAACACACTCATGCATGTCATTTCTGCACTGCACATATTGAAACAGTGCTCCAATTCAAGTAACAAAGGCTTTTCAAAGAAACACTTAACACAGTTAATAAAGCTCTTTATTGATTTTCACAAAACACCAGTTTTCAAAATGGGAAGTTAAGCACCGAATGTCTAATTAATATAAGATTTGGTATTTCCATTTTTTAACAATGAGGGAAAAAATATTGCATAATGTAGAAAAGTGCGTCTGTTTTGAATCAGCCCTACAACTGATGCAGCACAATGCCCACACAGAGTGGTCTTGCATCAACGCCATGTTAAGTCTAGCCACAGAAAGATCTGACAGTATGTAAGCTGACTGTAAATGAGGACAGCTGTTGTCCTTGTGCTTCCCTCTGCACTGTTCTTTCACAGGTGCAAACACACCTGGTGGTCCCTCTAAGGAAACCCTTAGCTGCCTTTTACTGGCACAGGCAGATCTGCCCTAAAAGACAGGCAAGTGCACAACAAATATGATGACAGATGCATGCACACATTTTGTTGTATGGAAGCACAGCAACACACCTGGTGTCCCATCCTCCACCATACTGTAGAAACATAAATATGCATGCATAAAGCACACAGAGATTTTCCATGTAGGTGAAGAATAATAACCAAGACAATAACCAAAGCAAGAGCTGTGTGCAACAGCAGAATTAACCTGGCTACCCCACCTGAATCACTGGGAAGGACCTCCACACTCCAGGCTTCGCTTGTCGTTTCTGAGATGGTGGAGCCATAGGGGTCCAGCAGAACTGAACCAGAGCCAGGAAGACACAGCAGGCTGCCAAGCATGTTCTCTGCAGCTGCCCCTGAGAACAAAGGAAGAGAGAGAGAGAGAGGCCAAGAGTTAACCTCCTTAAGCAACTTGAAAGAGCTTTTTTGAATAGGAACGTGTTGGACAAACAAGAAGTTATATTTACAGATGCAAACATTATTCTAATTTACACATATCAGTGAGATAAACTAATATGACAAAAATAGCGAGTGCATAGTGCAAGGTTGTGTGACTGACAACAATGGATTGCAGTTTTGCATTATAGCACATCTAGATTTAAAAAAGAAAAAAATGAAACCATTCCATCTCCTTGTGCCTGTCTTTACAACTTAAGTCACATTTACATGTGTGCATTTCAGGGTTCAATAATCTTGTTTCTTATTCACAGAGTCGACTTTTCAATAGGTAGCTCATGTGGCATGTAATAAAATTGTTCATGAGTACACTTTTAAATGACTCCTAATGTTAATCCTGTCTCACTGAGAAAAAACAAAACAGCAAAATGGTATGACATAAGCAAAACTATGACCCACTGAGTCACAAGAAGGGGTATAGACCACGACATGGTGTACTTTGCACACAGACACACTAAGAGGTCACATGAATTTCATGCTGGGACTCACGGGCAAGTACACCACTGTGCCAGAGGCCAGGGGTTAATGGTAACATCTCATCCTGCACTGCCCTCCAGGGCCATGACTTCGCGCTGTTGATTTAGCCCAACATAATTCACAACCAAATTACTGCTTTGTCCACCACTCACAAAGTTCTCAGCACAGTGCCCCTCCATCTTCATTTGGAAAGACATGGCTTAACAAGGTGGAAGAATGCAGAGGAGGGGAAGTAGATGTGAGTGGGAGTCAGTCTCCAAGGCTCAGAACCAAAAAGTCAACCCATGATTGCTGCGCTCTCTGCATGCACGCGCCATGAACACGCACGCATGCCAACACCCAGACAACAGTATGTGCTGTGGTTGGCAGCATATTCTGTTGCAAACTGGGGCAGGGCACTCTTTTTCAGTGGGAAAGCTCTATCCCGCTGTCCGTGTTTACAGTCTTCAAGGTAGGGGCGCAGAGTACTTGTCTTTCAGGTGGATGATTAAATGAGTGGCACAACAAGAAGTGAAACAATTAGAATTTCTGCCTCATTATCATGGTAATCTTATCAGAGGGATAATGAGGTATTAATGGATATTTAATGTGCATCTCATAACCCAATCCCTTGGAGAAAACACATAAGGAAATCGCTGTAAATTCACTTAATGATGGAAAAGTCCCCCAACGCCATATTCCGAAGAATGAAAAATGGTGGATGCAAATGAGAAGGAACCAAGGTCAATAAGACTGCAGGGACTGAGTGAATGTCAGGGAAAGAGAGAGAGATAAGTAGGGGGAAGAATGCCAACAAAAATGGTAAGGCAAAGAGAAGACAGGAAGGATCCGAATAACATGCAGCAAATATTCCACACAGCCAGTTCCACAGTAGATTAAACTGGTAAAAGGAATCCAAACTACCGTGACTTGTATGTCTTTTTAGTGATTGCCTATTTGGCATTGGCTATACATCTTGAGTCTTTAAACTTAAGGATGTCTTTAACCCTCCTTTTTTTTTCTTAATGTTTTAGAGAAGGTCTTTTGACTCAACATCATCTTTTACAATTCAGCATATTATGGCTGTTAACTGGAAACAGCTCACCAGAACGGCCATAAAATATATCTGACATCCATTTGACTGCGACGTTTGAAGACCGAACTTGAAATGTGAACAAAGATTAAAAAGATCAGTGAGGTGGTATGGTGAGTACGTAGTGTATGTTGTCTAAATAACAGCCGTCTTTCTAAGCTGATGAAGAAGCAAAACCTTCATGATTATGTTTTTCAAGATCTGAATGCATTTCACTCATGTGATACCACAGCTTGTTCAGTAACCAGTGGTACTTAATGTAACATAACAGCTACAGTATCTTATTATAGGCCACTATTATAACAAACAGCACTCATGAGTCCTTCCCTCTCAGCTCTAGATGACAAAGGTATCAAATAGATCAGGGAAGACATGGTGAGAACGCATCTACAGGTCTCGATAAAGCCATCATAGCTGCTTCTGCTATCAAGCAAAGCTGTGAAGACTTGCTGTACTTTCCTTGTTCCCTTTAAATTAAAATATATGACCAATAGAGGCACAAGGTGGCCCTAAACTTTTATTCTTTAACTGCTTGTAGGTGAAAAAAAATTTAACAGAACTGAAACTGTGCCAGTGGAAAGGGGGCATATGATGTCACCATCAACCCAGAAACATTGCACTCATGAAGTATGCTCTGTGGTTTAAAATGGACAATAAACTTTAAAGATTTGTTCCCAATAATTTTCCATGCAAGTCTTATTAATTGTGTTCTCTTTTCAGTCAGTTTTTAATTGTCATTATCACAACTTACTTATGTATTTAAAAGATTATGAAAAAAATAAGACTTTGTTTAAAGTTAAGTACATTACAGCATTAAAAATGAGTTTGAACCATCATGCCTGAATGTAAAATATGATAAACAAACACATTGTATTGACTGATATGCTCAAAAGTACAAAAGTATAAACATGGACCTACATTATAATTTCATCCCCCATAAAAAAACAAAAAACAAAACAAAAAAAAAACTAAACTAACTACAGGATAATGAACCCAATTAAATGTGGGTATTGTATTGCTTAAATCAGAGAACTGGATATTTTTGCTACCGTACATGTTTGCTGCTATTGTCTTTGGCAGCTGAAAACAAATGAGAAGGTGCCTTTTTGATGCTATTTCACCCAAATACCACAAGGTGATGACATTTCCCTCAATTCCCTTAAGAACAGAGGGCCCATGCATTCAGTCAGTAATTTGGCTGCATATGCTTACTTATTTTGTGCACAGAGGTAAAGACAATAAATAAATAAATAAATAAGCTGTGCTGTACCTGCTATTTCCTGTAGTCGATCCTCATCCATATTGGGATCAAAGTCGCTGCCAAGCACGTCTGTGCTCCAGGTTTCACTGACCGTCTCAGAGATGTCACGGTCATCTGTCAGTCCCATCATGTCTCTGATCTCAAACTTTCGCAGTTTGTCATCCAGGTTGTCCTGTGTCGTGGCTAAAAGAGACATAAAATCATCGAGTTAGAATGAGCCTGCTCATTTGATATTCATTACTTTACATTAGTTCATTTGAAATGGATACATACTTGCATCTCACAAAACATATAAGCAAGATTCAGAGATACGTGTAGATACCCTGTTCATGTTCCAAAAGCTGTAGAGCCTCCACACCATTGCTCCCTGATGGTCCAGCTCCCAGCTCAGAAACAGACTCTCCCTCCAAATCCAGAGATGACACAGAGTTAGAACGATTGGATGGACCTGCGTGGGTGAGAAATAAACAAATAAATAAATATACAAGGATATCAGATCATTGAGTCAGATGAAGTTAAGACCTCACAACAAAAATAACTGCATTCATTTTTTATTTTGTCTTTTAGATACAAAAAACAAAACGAGATAGATATAATTCAAAATATATAAGTCAATGAAAGTGAATATATGATGCACATTGTTGTTTGTGCATGGTTTTAATTTTGTGTCATCAAGTTTGTGACTAACCCTCAGAGATTCCTTCCAGGTTGTCACTGCAGAGCGAGAAGCGCAAGGTTTTGTCTGGTTTACCATGTAGTTTACTGTCATCAGCATGGCCATCCCCTTGAGCCCCATCAGCCATCTGCAAGTTCAAAACCTACAGAGCAGTAGCGTAAAGAGGAGCTTAAATAGAAATAAATATCACATATGCTTATCTGAAATATTGCTTTTACATGAGTCACACTTGTTTGCAGTACTGCCTGAACCCATTATATTTGGAGCTGGTCTTAAATGTTCTATTAATATTTTGACCAATTAATTCATCAATATTAATAAATTAATTATAATTAAATAATATTACCAGTAGATACAAAGAACTGAAAAACGCATGACATGCATTACAAGAAGTCCCTTCAGTGACAGGAAGTGATATTAAACTGAGAGTATCATATTATACACTCCCCCGCAAATGAGTATATCAATTGAAGTCACATTACCTCATTTTCTGACATCATCCCAGGGACAGTCAGAGGACCAGTTCCTAGTGAAATTACCAGCACCTCTTCTGGCATCAGCTCCTGAAGGGACTCTTGGGAGCTCGCCTCTGCCTCCCCCTCCTGGGCTATGTTGGTACGACTACGGCTGCGAGCAGCTGCTGGTTGGTGGGACAAAGGTTATGGGAAGGAGAAAAATGTGTTATTTTGAGACTGTTAAAATCACTAATAATGTTTTACCAAGTCTTAAACCCAATATAACAATGAACAAAGTTTTTTGGATTTTTTTTTTCTTAAATTGAGAATATTAGCCCAAAGACAAAACAATAAATACATTAAATAAAAACTTTCATACTATATGTTGAACCAATGACTTGTCTGCATTTCCTAACAAGAAGTGTTCACTTATTAAAAATATTTATTATACAGAGATTTAATCAGGTCATAAGGACAACAGAAAAACAGAAAACATTTTTTTTTTTTTAGATCTTTTCATAATTGTTTTTACATATTCTGAGCTGATACTGTCTATACAGAAAGACAAAGGTTTATCATGCTTTTTTTAATCATGCTTTAAGAAAGCAAGACACCAATTTATCAAATTATTGTCATTTTCAGATATTACATTCTACTACATTGTTTTCACAACAGTTTTATAATGAATTTATAAAAGTGAAGCAAATAAAAAATAAGAATAAAAATGTTAAAACACACAAGAAGCTCCAAAGATAACAAGCTGATGTTAAGAAAACATGGCACTTTATGCACATCTAAGCACAGCATAACTTGGTATTTGTTCCTTTGTTTTTTTTTGCTATTTTTTGTTTGGTTTTTGTCTGATCAACAGCACCTTTAATTTTACTTTTTGGCAATAATGTACTAGACATTTTCTTTATAATTCATAATAATAATAATAATAATGATACTAATACAATGGAAAACTTATTTCCATGACCAACTCGATGAATATTATTTGGCACATTGTGTTGCATGTATATGTACTGATGACTCTGAGCAAACAACCTGAAAATCTCAAAATCCTTTGAGGATATTTAATTCCTCTCTTGCTGTTCCAGATGTGCACAGATAACTTGCTGTGTGAACAACAGTTTCTCATCTTTTTAAAACCTCCAACCAAAGAACATCTGTCATGCACAAACCCTGTTTGTATGAAGTCAACCGAGTTCAAATCCATGAAGTTTGCTGAACAACTGACATCATATTTTTTTTTGTATGTGCATTTAAACGCTACAGAACAGAAAAGGGCGAGTGTCAATTTTTTTAATTTATTTATTTTTTTGTTCTCACTCTACCTGGTAATGAATAGCCAAATTCTGTAGAAGGAAAGCATAAAAGAAAAAAAACAAAATGAGTGGAGAAACATGTTAGCTCTTGCGAAGAGCTCAAGCACTGTCAAAGGCAAAGCAGGTGTGGTGAGAGCAAATGGGAAGCAGCAGTGCTAACAGAAAGCATGATTTCTTTGCAGCTTAAGGGATGGACTAACGCTTTATAAGTGTTATCTAGCACGCAGCTCGGTGAGACAACAGATACAAGGGTTAGGTTCCATCCAGCTCCAACTTAACTGATAGGCTACCCACCAAAAGGGGTTACTAATGGAATGTGAGCAGATAGAGTGGTGGTTGTGGGATCCCAGCATGTTATAGCAGCTAAATGTTGTCCTGGTCATTCATTGGCAGCACAAAAGGAAAGAAGAAGGACAAGGTAGGAAGTTGGAGAAAGAATAAAGAGTATATCTCAATTCAGCGTAGTTCAAGTTTCAAAAAATATCAAGTATATTCTTTATATAAATGTCATATGTCAAAGAACATAGCATAAGTGGTATATTTCTAATTAAAAGAAATGTTGCTTCTCCATCATTTGTCTTGAAAATGCTAATGAAGGTAATCTATGCATCTTTAGTATCCATTCCAATTAAAATTAGTTCATTTATATCAGGTAATTTAATTGGTTGTCATTTCTGTAATTGAGCCTCGATCTAGGCCATGCTAATTATCTTCATAACAAGCCGAGAAGAAGCTCATTACCTTCCAATAAAAGACTTTCACCAGCTTTCATCACTAAACTCTTCTTGTACATTATGCTTCTTAATATGCTAAATATCACACTTGGTAATTCCAATTCTTGTGTCAAACTGATATTTCTACAAGGCAAAATGTCTTTCAGAGCTTAATATACAAAAATTATATGAGGTAGCATCATATTAAACAAGTCATAAATGGATTCTAAACACCAAAGTGGCAGGCAGGCAGTAGAGGAAGTTACCTATGGGCAGTCTGTTCTTCTTGTTGGCAGGAGTGGTTGCAGGGGAAAGCTGGGGGGTATTTGAGGGCGTCAGCTCCAGACTATTGCTCTTCACGGTTCGAGACTGGGGCACGTTGGCCAGTAGGGTCTCCAGGGCCATGTGCTCCTCCTCTCTGAGGTGGTCCCCTGCCATCACACTCCGAACAAAATCAACCTGTGCAAGAAGAGCAAGCCGTTCTTTGCAGGATCATCAAAATAAAATTAAATAAATAAATAAAAACATATTTTTCAAGTCAAAGCATATTTTAAAGAATGGTGTGAGGTCTTTGACAAGTTTGTATTTTCTCTGACAAAGGTATCAAATATATCAGGGATACCTTCAGACCTGATGTGACATATTTTTACTTTTCATGCTTTGAGCAATTCACCTGACACGTCAACATTTGCAAAACCCACAAACTATTGTCCAGAAATATCCATAAAAAAATAAGGGTAACATCAATAATTTGAAATAAACACAGGCGGTTTAAGTTTTAGAATGCTTTTTATTTCATCAAAAGAGTTTAGACGCTGAAAAGATTTTTTAAGGTTTCAGAAACCTCAGGATTTAGAAGACTGTTTTAAATGAAACTGTACATCTGAATGGGTTAAAGGATTAAGCCATATCAAATGTATCCTGTGCGGTCAAATTATTGCTTTAGAGCAAGCTGAAGAATAACCTTTTCTGATGTGTCCCCTTTCTGCCCTAAGCCGAGTTGTAATGTAACTAAAGAACAAATATTTTGTTGCTCTGTTTAAGAAAAATTTCTATATTTTATCGAAATCTCAGAGGAGAATAAAAAACATCTGTAACAGCATTGGAAATACTTGGAAGTGGAGGAAACTAAATTCAAGGAGACCAAGATAGAAGTTGATCAAACCCAAGAAGAACTAGAAACAGCAAAGGAAAATCTGCTCTTAGAGTTTGAAATTCTAGAGGATGTTTAAAAAAAAAAAAAAAAAAAACAACTGGAAGAGGGCTGGGAGAAAAAAAATGGTGAAAACAGAAATTGAGGAGACTGCAATAAAAGTGGAGGAAGCCAGCCAAGAAGCACAGACAGAAAAAGAAAGGCTGGAGTGAGAGTTCAAATTTTTAGAAGAGACAAGTGAAACAAGTGAAAAAAAAGTGGAAAAACTTGGAACTGGCAGAAACGAAACTTGAGCAGCACATGATAAAAGTGGAGAAAACTTGGAAGGAGAGGGAAAAGAAAAAGATACAGGAGTTCAAAAGTTTACAAAAAAGATGAGAAAGATCAGCAAGAAGGGTTGAGAAAATACAAATCTAAGACAAAAGAATGTGAGCTGTTCAATATTTTAGAGGGAAATTAGAAAGATCTGGAGGAGGCTGGAAACTATCGGAGTTTGAGAGAACTAAAATCGAGGTGTTCATTATGGAAATGGAGGAAAGTGATAATTACAGAGAAAATACATTTGTGCAGATGTTTAAAACTGGAGAAGATTAAAATGGAGAAGAGGAATAAAAACCCTGAAGAAAAAGACAAAGAATGTGTATAAGGTGAAAAGTGATTTAAAGGAGGATGAGAGAAAAATCAACAAAGGACTGATAAACCAGCAGAAAGAATTAATTGAAGATGGAAATAATGCTGAGAAGACAAACTCACACCAGCAGCTAATTGGACATTACCTCTTCATCTCCTTTCCATCCCACCCTTTTCTACATCCCTCTTATACCACCCCTCTTTTTATGCCCTCTCTTTATTCACATATTCTTTGTTCTCTACTTATTGTGTATATCTGCATCTAAGTATTAGATTTTGCTTTACAAACACTATTGTTACAGTAAAAAAAAAGAAAAAACCCACTCTGATGGGTGTTATTGTCATTATTATTATTAAGATTATAAGACAGGGTTTGTGACAGTCAAAATACCCAAGTTAAGACTGGCTGCACAGGTCTCCATTAGACAGGCTGGAATGGGAGAAAACGTAGAGTGAATGTAGAAGTTAGAGTAACACAACACCCTCAAAGAAAGAGGCAGCTGCAAAAGCCATCTTTGAAGACTGGGAAAACATTTACATATTCATTTTCTGCACCCTCTTCATTCATGGTCAGAGAGAGGCCTGGAACCCATCCCAGCTCTAGTCAGAGAGGAACCAGGGTGCACCCTTTGTCCAAAAATTCCATTGAAACTTCTGCCATTTCTAAATACCTTGAATACACATATGACTCAATAGTATCCGTACTTATTTTACTTTTTTTCTTGCAAAGAATCTCTAAAATACACTGGGAATACTTTAAAACTGTTCATGTTATTAAGCAGATATAAGACATTACAGTTGTGTATTGTAGCAATGGAACAGCAACACTATTATTTTACCATTTATAATGTTTTTAAACTTCTTTTTTTAATACTAGAAACTATTGTCAGAAGCTCTAACCTTCACTAAAGAATGTTGACAATGGCAACCTGTAATATGTCATGTGTTTCTGTGCATTTTATTTACCACAATTTAAGGCCTGGTAAGACTAAGAGCCAGATATTTATTTAATTATGACCTGGTTGCTCATTTAGAAATGTTGCGCGTGCACAAAACAGAGCCTGAAAGTTGCGCTCGTTGCTTTCCATACAAAGACTGTAATCAATAAAGGGGAAAAAAAAACTTCACAGATGAATGTGCGCACCTTTACACAAAGTTTCCTGTTCAAATCAAACTTGTAGATCCACTTAACAGCCAAGCATCATAGATGTGTTCCTGCAGTGATCTATTACTATTCCATAAGCACTCCGCTCAGTAGGTTCATGTATCATACTTCCATAATCAGAAGATATTCTATAGTAGTGAATAGCACTGATTGATGCATTCATTGTGAAAAGGTGTGTAGCAATCAGTCTAATCGCTGTGTAAACGTATAAACAGTTCAGAGATGCTTGTGTATAATGCTGCATATATGTACTGACACTCCTGGAGGATTAATGAATCAGGATGGAGAGTTTTTAGGCACCACCAAGATTACCTGGCCCCTGATGATGACTGGTTAATAGATAAGTGCTCTTGGACCTACATAGGTGCTGAACTGGACCCAGTGTCAAACAGATGACTCAAACATGATTCTGAAAAATTAAGTTACATGACGATCTGGATCCACACAGAAAACAGACAGACATGCAGGTGCATGATGACTGGCAGCTGATTTATATGCAGAAACACTCATGAAGGTCTTTGCATTGACCATCTATGTTAAGCTGGGGGTGTGTTGAGAGCAGGATATGCAGCGAATCCACCTACACAAACTCTCAGGTGGTCTGTGTTTTATAAAGGGAAACTACAAGTGTGTGTACGGTTCGTTTTATAAATCAGATTGTTTGCCGTGCCCATTTCCTGCTTTTGGGCATATGTAAACTTTTAGTAATGATCCTATGCAGAGTTTTATAAATAACCACCCCATTAGTAAAACCTGAAGATTTAAGGAGTATGTATTTGCTTGTCCACAATTGTACATAAAATTTTGAAAAAATATTACATATGCAATAAAGGTGTTCTTAAATACTGTAAAACAACCTTGTCTGCAAGGACCACCTGATATAAAAGCAGAGCAGCTGTAAAATGAATATTTCATGAAAATCTTACATTTTCATTTCAATTTAAAATAAATAAACCTACCAGTGCAAGCAGTTGATTATGATTAATGTAGACTACAGTCCTACTGAGGCCTTCGAGAAGATTCATAGAGGACATGGGAGGGGTCTCAACTGCTCGTCCTCCAATCACCACATCCAGAAAGGCAGCTACACAACTCTGAAAAACAGACATCCAGAAAAGGCAAGTTTGTACAAATACAAGAATGAGGAATTCAAGTTGGAATTAGGAAACATTATTTTGGATTACACACACCTTATCAAACTTAGACAAACTGTTTTTTCTCCTTGGGTCGGCATCATCATCAGCCATGGCCAGCTGCTGCAAAAGCTGCCCCACCTGTGTAGTAAACTATGCAACATCAGTACGCAGTTAAGTGGGCTGAATGTTTAAGTATGTGAAGGCAAATTCAACATCACTTGCCTGCATTAGGTTAAAGCGGGCCACCTCATTGATGGGTGCATCTGATATAATTCCGTACTGCTCTGGGTTGACTATGGCTGGGCAAATGAAGCATGTCAGAAGCAGGTCTGTACACATGGTGCGCACCTCACCGACCTCAAGACGCTCTACACATGACAAAGTCTTGTACATCTGGGACACAATCCAGCGCAGGCTGTGAGGAAAGCAATAGGTGTTTTGCTTCAGGTAACCAATAAACTTGTTTACCAAAGCCACCAGTTTGGCTTCATTGGCCTCAACAGCTGCCTGCACTCTTTGCTTGTAGCCCTCAGAGCCTTTTTCTCCAAAGCGTTCCTGCTGGGCTGGAGTGAGTCGCTCTGTCACCTTGGCTGGGTCAGTTTCCAGGTGGTCCTCATCTTCCACCAGGAGCTGCATTATGGGTTCATGAAGAGTGGCAGTTAGGAACAGCTTTGCCGAATACAGGCCTTCTGAGAAGAGCTTGAAGAGGATGCTGAAGGCACAGGTTCCCCTTCGGAGTAGACGGCGAGGGTTGTCACTCTCCTTCAGCTCAAACTCTACCAGGTATCTCAACACCTGTGAGTTGATAGGAAAACAAATTAACTCAATGAATACTGATGGCCTATTATGCTAATTACTAGAGATGGATGAGTTCTCTGACCTGCAGCAAGTAGCTTTCGTCTTCCTGCATGATACAGTTGCCATAAAGAGATGTAAAGACTGTATGGATGACACCCTGAGTGTGCTCTTGATTCAGCCTCTCTCCTGCCACCAGGCAGGATGCAACCAGCCTGGGATTTTCCCTCAACCTGGCCAGGAACTCGCCATAGATTGTTTCCTGGAAACCCAGCGTCTTGTAGCCATCAATAAATTGTGTATCCTCCAGCATTTTGGCATGTTGGCAACACTCGGCAGGGGAAGCCTCCGCACTTTAGAATACAGAAAGAAAAAAAAAATTCTTCTATCAACAACTGCTTTCATTTCCCAATTTGTTTCAGTGGCTGAGCTTGTATTTGTCCTGGGACTGGAGGTGTGTATTTGTACCTGAAAATATAATCAGATATCTATGCAGAGTTCAATAGGTTTTAAGGAATATATATTTTTATCGAGAATGATGTGGTGCAATTAGTCCATTGCAGTCTGCTACTTCTGTTATTTTAGTTGTATTTTATTGCATTAATTATATAACAAGTGCCTTTATCTTATTTTCTTTCTCTCCATAATGTCTCACCAGGTGAGTGTTTACATTTGTTTAATTTGCACTTCATACAGGTTTATCCTTATAAAAAATATACAAATGTTTCCCAGAAACTCATCTTAATACTGGTCTCCTACATGTCTTACTGCTTTAACTTGCTAGCAAAAAACAGTGAGTGGATCCAACACTAGTCTTGTTAATCTGTGCAAGAACCAGCTAAGTTTTTAAATGTTACAGACCAAGCACCATTAGTGCATGGTCCTCTGACCAGCAATCTCACACCGACTTGATTTAGATCCACAACAAAACCTTAATCAACTAACATCTATCTATAGAATAGGACCAGCAACTGGTTTTTGGTACCACTTAATCAATCTAGGGTTCAAGATATCCAAATAATAACTTTTTTTTTTTTTTTTTTGGCTCAAGTGGCCTTTTGTTTGCACTTAGTTAGGGATGGGGGATGGGGAATGGGGGGGTGGGCAGAGAGAGAGATCAGGGGAGGACATGCAGCAAAGGGTTGCAAGCCAGGAGTGAAGCTCGCGACTGCTGCAGGAAAACTGAGCCTTTGCACTTGGGAAAAAAGAAAATGTCTCAAACATCATTTCATAATTGTCATAACTCCATCTAAAGAAAAGGTCTACGTATGCATGAGACAAACACATTAGAAAGACCTGGCCTTAGGTGTGAACCTCATATATAAAAACACTTTTAAGGCCCAGAGAGAATTGTGATTATGTGCCTGACCTGGTAAGAATGAGACGATCAAGGTTGATCCTCTGCTGCTTGGCAATCCAGGCAGCCCGGTACAGCCTCTCAGCTGTTTTAAGCACATCACTATTAAGCCTTTGAATCAACTGCTTTTCCGATGCAACATACAGCCGCTCCTGTTTCAGGTGGTGGGCCAGCGTGTGGATGTCTGGCTTCACCATCTTCATTGGCTAGCACAGGCACAGATGTCAACGACTGAATCAGAAAAAGGACAAGATAAAACAGAGAAGGCTGTGACTATTTAGGACACAATCAATCAGACATAATTTTTTGCCATACTGCACTATGCCATGAAAAAAATCTGCAATGTTAAATTGAATTGTTGCACCCCTTAAATTGAGTTTACTTGTCAAAAGTTTCAAGCCTGTTTAACAATGCCTTAGAAAATAACCCATAATGATATCATCAAGGTTATGTCAATTTATGTTTGAATTCCATAAATCTGTTAAAAGAAAAAAAAAAAGGAAGATTGTGTGTAGCATTGAAAGTATCAGTCAAAAAAATGATTCAGTCAACAAAAATGCACTTATTAAGAATGTGTTTCGATTGTAAGCCATTTATCGAAATTCAAACATTTGAGAACAAAGAAGAGAGTCTTTGCCCTTTACTGCATTTAAGCAATTTAAAAAAAAAAAAAAACTCAGAGGAACTGAGATGAACAGTTCCTCAAAAACCAAAAATGAATAACCGCTTAGTCTCAGAATAAAATCTTTTTGCCACACAAATTCCTCTAAGTACACAGAGTTTCAAAGTAGTAGATATTTACTGGTTAGGATCTGTTGTCTATATCCATGTCTGTCTTTTTGTAATTCATATTAGTACTGGTATTGTTGGGCTGACATGAAAACACAATGCATCCTGTTTTGTTTTCTTGTTCTCTCTGTACCTGAGCAGTTGTGTCTCATTTCAAAACTGGCTGTACACAGGTGCTGCTGTGCTTTATTCAGCTCATGGATGAGTTAGTTTGTAGTTCAACATAATCCTAGGTGGACTAGTCACTGGTCATCAGGTGTTTTATTACGTATTAATTGATATTGAAAGCAAGACAAAAAAAAAAAAAAAGGCTGACAAACATATAATTTTATCATAAGTGGTTAAACGTCTTTACACATACATACTCGGGCCTTTTTATTAACATTTTTACATTTAGCATTTTTAAAATGAATGATTTAGAAAGGAAAAGCATAAAATTATTTCATTTTCTATGAAGTACTGAATGAGTGCTAGTTACCAGATGATGGTCATGAAAAGGATATGATCATTTGCATTCAGCGTGCTTCACACCCTAACCCAAAGACAACAGCGCAAACAAGCTTTTTTTCCAAAAGCTCAAGGGCACGGTACACAGCAAAAAAAGATGAAGAAAAAAAATGCAAATCACTGATTATTTTCAAGATATAAAAAGCCTAAATATGCAATCCAAGATGAGTGCATGAAATCAGATTTCTTTTTTTTTTTTTTTTTTTGGAGTCCTGCTTACAAAGCCTCTTTGTGGTTAGTCGCTAATGCAGGAAACAGATTAAAGTCTTGAATTAGGGCTCTGGACAGAGAATGAGACTGGACCCGAGAAAACTGCTGAAAAGTGAGAATGAGAGCAAGACAGCGTCCTTCCAGACACTATAACAGAACAAGACAATGCTAGAGCTGATACGCCTGACAGATGTTATTAGTTATACTATATAGAAAATGATAGGCTCATTATTGAAACCAAAATGCTAAAATTCTGCTTGCGGGAACTTTGCCACCTTTGGGACTCACTTGACCCAGGTCTGCCCTTCTGAATATCTGTATCCATAATTATCTTCTTTCCTCATGACAAAGGGATGGTCACATCCCTTCGTCAAGTAGGGCCTTTGTAGCAACAATTTTCATCCATCGCTTTTGGTAGCTAATGCTGCTAACAGCAAGTTTCCTCAATGTTTATTCACTTTATTTAATTATTTGCTTTTGTAATAGTGGGCTCCAACATTGGTGCGTTCAATAACAAATGCAAAATCAGAATTTATGACTTCCATCAAGGGAAAAAAAAAACCCATGAATGTAAATTTCTTAGTGGAGGATATATAATGTAATATTTATTTGGCCAATATCTAATCGGCATAGAGGCCAATTAGAAAAACCCACTAATAGCAAAGACAAATAGCAAGAACAAGAGTTTCAACTTCCCCTTTCCAATCTACAATAGATGTGGCATGATTTAAAGCTTTGAGTAGAGGTATAGAGTTGTTGTTTGCTTTTTTTGTTTATATATGTGTGTGTGTGTGTGTGTGTAATATATATATATATATATATATATATATATATATAATGTGTGTGTGTGTGTGTCACACATACATATATATACACATATGTATATATTTATAGCTGTTCATTCTGCACAACAAAATGCTCAGAAAACTTATTTTCTTCATAAATGTCTTCTTTAACCTAACAAATTAGCACTTTGTAATTTATTATTGTATTTTTTTCTTTAATTAATAAAAGCTGTCAACAACATGTATGTTAGAATATTTTTTTTATTTATTAGACAGAAGCTCAGAAAACTTTAGTATAAAGGACATCTTATCAAAATGTGTGCATAATCCTCATAGAAAGGTCTTGTTTTTATGTTCTAGCTCAGACTCATGATATTGGAAAATGCATTAATCATGAAAGGTGAACTTCTCCTCTCACAAATTGGTATGGGTTGAACTCTACACTCGTGGGTCACTTCCAAATACACAGTCATCTTCTCAAATTAGCTTATTCCGCACATTCAAGTGAAAAAGCGACCTGGCAATTAAAGGGTTAATAGTGGTTTGCGCTGCTGTTTGTCAATGATCTAGGTTCAATAAAATCCAGAGTATGGAAGTACCTGGTGAGTCAGTCTCAGAGAGCACTGAGGAACTCTGAAGCAGAAGAGAAACCAGGGCAACAGACAGTGAAAGGGAAGGCATAATCTGCTACTTTGTGACTTGTCTGTGAGAATGTTCATAGTGTGTTCAGTCACACGAGGACCATCTGTTTAACCATAACAAATGTACAATCACCATAATTATAACAAAAGGTAGTATTAGGGAGATGACAGGGCAAAACAAAGACCAAAGACATGACAATTCCATCTTATGAGCTAGTATCATCATTGTTTTGGACATGAAACGAAAAAGATAACTAACTCATACGGAAAATTAAGTAACATTACAAATCCAGAGTGAAAGTGTTTGGACCACAGCCCACTTCTCCCACTACATCATCCCACACATGAACAGGCAGAACGACCAATGTAGCAGAGTATTTTTATAGACATTTGATGATTTTCATGCTCTACAAGGCATTTGTTACTCTTAGCAAACATCCTCTTCACACTTCCCATGATGAAATCTCTTATAATATTCAACAAGCAGAAAAGTACATGAGGTTATATGTGACTTTTCCCTCCACGGTCTTGGATCCTCAGCCACATTACTGTTTCTAGTCTCTAGACATCAAGAAGAAAACACATTAAGTGTTTGGTCAAATTTTTAGAGATGGTCAGCTGGGGAATAAAATAAATAAGCATAACCCTTAGGACACCACTAATGCAAAAGAATGTTTGATATGGGGGAAAAAAAGGAAAGAAACTCACCCTATAACCTGCTCCAAAACTCAAGCAGTAAATAAAGAAACTACTTTAGAGTCCTGAATCGAGGTCTCTCTTCTTCATATTTTATTTTTTTTTTAATTTCCAGTGACTAAAACAGAAGACCTAGGTCAAGGTATTTCTTTACTATTATTATTATTATTCTTATTTTAACAAAGATGCCACAAAAAAAAGGAAAACCTACCACGTGTATGTAGCTCTTTAAAAAAAAACGACAAACAAATAACAGAAAAATAGATATCCAAATCAGAAACAGCAGGTTATATCTTAATTTTTTTTTTCTTTTTTCAAAAAGTGTAAATCTGCTGGGGAAATTGTAATCAGTGCATCTGTAATAACTATATAACTATAAACTATACTTTGTGTATATACACACATATATATATATAGATGGATAGATGGATAGATAGATAGATAGATAGATGGATAGATAGATAGATGGATAGATGGGGTGATAGAGGTG